>CM061140.1:136661431-136706440 GCA_030789695.1 Scilla litardierei | reverse complement strand
TATACATCCATCTTATCAGCAACATTCCGAAAGCAAAAGTAAAGTACAAGCATCACTCATCTATACAAGTTTCACTCATATAAGGCAGTAGCTGAAACTGGAGGAGCACTACGAACTTGGTAGACAGCTCCACGTCTCAATCGTCAATATCTGCAAAGGTACTTCAGGACCTGGCTTTGTATGTTCTTGAACTGCTCCCTGGGTGATGAGCTTCTCGGGATGATAGAAGGATGTAGACTTGGAAGGATTCTGTGTAGATCTTTAGGAGGTGGACGTCCCTTTTATGCCATTCATCGCGATGTTCTGTAACCTGCATATGCAAATACATTTAACATAGAGGATTTTTCCTCGACCCTTGGAGATAGCGCAGAAGCTACATATCTCTGGTCCAGTGGTGCGCTGGGGCACTGCACTGTACCTGGCTAATAGCTATACTGCTAACGCTCAAAAGAGACGCATGCAGTTGGCCAGGTAAAAGAGTGTTTCAAAGACACTTAAGGTACTTCCGGACCATATATATTCTTCCCCTCTTCCAGCTAACGGAAAGGGGTCTTTTAATGTATATCCATACAACCAAATAGGTGTATTTGGTGGAGAATGAAATTAACGTTTCTTCATCAATCATCATTGTATGAAGTTTACATCTTCGGGATGATTAATTAACGTCATCTTCAGGATGATAGTTCATTTCCAGGATAATAGTTCATCTTCGGGATGATTGTTCATCTTCGGGATGATTAAAGTTCTGTAAGCCTAGAATTTATGCCTAGCTAGGGCTTTCATATCATATCATATCTGATAGATAGGCTTTAACAGATATTTCGGTAATTTCTCTTCAGGAGATCCGATAATATTTTAAGTTATTAAAATAATCTCAAATCTTTTAATTTGCTCTCTTAAGAACAATACTGTTTTTAAGAGGTGCAAACAACAACCTTTTAGTATGAGTCCTTTAAGGATCTTTGTCTAGGTTGTCTTTCCTTTAATCATATTATTAATATGTGTCCCAAAAAGAAAGGAAAGTAAAGAAATTTGTACATGCAGTTGAAGAAATTTTATATCGGTGATGTTGTCACATCCAATAGCAACATCAACCAAAAAATCCCTCTTTTGCCATTCGTTGGGTTACGCCTTGACATAAACCAGTCGATGCATCAGATTCATCTTGTAAGTGAGTTCAGCTCATCTTACTTGATTACTTCCTGGTTTGAACGATTTATACCTCTAAAACTATAGCAAATTAAAAATGCTTATAGCTAACGATTTTATTTTAATTCTCCTTCAATACTCAGTTATCCCACAGGATTTGATATCATTTTTGATACCAGGACTTCAGGTCGAACACCTCATATTTCATAAGTGAGTCCAGCTCACCTTATTATTGCCTCATTCCACATTATTATAATTTGGCCAAATCTCTCTCTTTGCTTTAGGCAAAGCAGAGTTGTGGAAACGATATTTTATATTTAACTGGCAAAATGAAATATGAGAGAATTTGTCGACAAAATGTGTTCTTTCTTGTCCAAAACTCACCCCGTACGTACTATAATCATTTGATTTCTCCCAGAGGTGTCTCCTTCACGACGCGTTAAAGAAGTGAAGGTTCTGGGACGGGTAAAGAATATGGACAGATCCAGAATTGGTCCTTAGCAACCAAGTTGCAATAAGGTTCTGGATTTGAGCTCACTTTCCTGTGGTGGTATTGTTTTTTCGGTCTCCAGGAGTAGATCTCTCTTTTTGGAGCCTAGTGGTATGTCCTCTCATCCATTGAGGATATCCACTTCTGCTACTGGTGGATTGCATCCAATATATTCGGTATGTCAATCCTAGCTGGATTTTTAGTAGCAGGGATGTGAAAGTTTTGACAATATCTATATTATCAGTAACTATGTCTGATAACTGTTTTAACAGTTTCATAAGTGTGGATCTTCAGGATCTCATCACAATTTATGATAACCAGATCATAGGTATTAGTGATTTAAATGGTCATTTGAGCTTTAGGCTCATGGATGATTGTAGTATTTCTGTTTAAACTGATTCTGGGACATTAAAGTTGTGAGGGATCTTCAGGATCTCATCAAAGCTTTAAAATAGGATCATCAATGCACGTCTTTGGAGAAGTGAATTTAAATGCTTCCCCTGTTCAGAGTGCTCAGACTCTATTTATCTGGGATATTTACTTCCGATAAATAGTTCTGCATTTTGATGGTCTATAGTGGTGATATGGGGGGGTGTCTACTCATCATGGCACAATCTATAAGATGTGCTCTAAACGCTTCCCCCGTCAGGGGTTTTCCGAAACTGTTTATATGAGGTGATCAGACTCATATAAATAGTTTCTAAGGAGGCGTTTTGATGGTTTGCAATGTAATTGCATGTTCACATGTGGTCACCTACAACTGGATTTTTAATGGATAAGAAATCCATTTAAATCATTTTAATGATTTATATTACCCATACTTGGGTGTGAACACAAGCTTCAGGGTGTTCGTTTATTTTTCCAGTTTGTAAAACATTTAAATTTCCCAGTGTTATCCAAAGTTACCAACCTTTAATAAAAGAATGTGGTTGGATAATGACCATTTATTTAGAGGATATATTGATGAGTACACCAAAGGTACATCATCAGTCCGGTTAAGGGAGTGGACGAAGCCTATTTATATCCCTTAAATACTCTCAAGAGACCTAAAGGTCTTCATTATCTTTAATGATGATAGTATATCATCTTAAATTCATTTGAGGAAGTGGGGAGAGTCAAGGTCCATGTGAATGGAGATGATCTCATTTTCATTTTTCCTTTTTGAATAGGACAATGAAAGTTTCACCCTTTTGAAAAATCTTCGGGTTCGTCTGGTTGGTGATGTCTTGCATCATCAATCCAGGGTGATATCGATCCAAAATTTGGTCGATTCTGGACACTTCTGGTGTTCCAAAATAATTCCTCTTATGAATTTATGTGGCACTTTCGAAAAGTCCATTAAAATGCTCAAGTTAATTTTTGTCCGTTAATAGTTGAACTGTGTTCAAAGTGTGAAGGATTACATCTTCACTTTGACTATTGTGCGGATCATTTTGGGACAAAGCTTCAGGCTTCATTTATTTCTTGAGTCATTAGGGATTTCGTTTTGACGAATATCCTTTTTGAAACTGTATAAGTTTCAGAGAGTATATGGCATCCTCATTTTATTTTTTAGGGGTATTCAAGATAGCAAAACATACGCAGTAAAATAAAATGTATTAAAACTACAAGGGAATAATACTGATGATAAGTCAACAAGTGACAGTGTGATGTGTGCTCTTGAAAACATACAACAATAATTATGCTCATTTAAGACTTATGTTATGACAACAGATTATATTTGATTTCAAAATTTATTTGTCCTCGGGGAGTGCTAAATATACATAGGGTCAATTAGACTTTCGTCGTTTGACTTTTTATATGGCATAAGTTAATGCACATTCATGTTTGCAAAAACATTATGGCTCTTATCAGAACTTCCGGTCTGATTTTGGCTTGCCATTGCTTTACTCCATGTCGAGGTATATCGTATCTTCTCTTTCCCATTTAATCCAAGACTTCCCCTGTTTTGAGTTTTCCTTCTTTTTATTTCAGGTCATGTTTGATCCTGAACTTCCCCTGATTTCAATATTCCTTATTTATAAAGGACAATGAAAGTTAGTCTTGCTAAGGAGACATAAGCAGGGGTTTGAGCAAATTATTTATACTTCCACTTTTCTAATTAATAAGGGACTTTTAAAAAGTCTATTTGAATGCTCGAGTATAGCTTCAGGCCTTTTACTTGAGTCGTTCAAATTTTATGTGGATAGTTTACCATGCTCAGAGGGGAACAAATACGTGGGTGCGTAATATATTTCTCACTTATTCATTAAGCCACGACTTCAGGCGTATGCTTATATTCAAGGCTAGAAAAAAATCTTTCCTTGTAAAAATAAATGAGAGTACTCTTTTAAAGAGTTGAGCGGTATTATGGAAAACTTCTGGTGTCCATATTGGATTATATAGATCATGGATCTTATATATCTGTTTACCGCAAATTGTGCATCTTTTATAAAGATAGCAATTATAATTTTCGCATAAACCATCGTATTTATTTTATTAGGGAAAGGGAGTGTTGACTTTTGAACTTCAGGTTCATTTTGTCAAAGTGGATATGATATTAAACCTTTTGAAATCATGATTGTCTTATTGTCATAAATATCGTCATATCATGAGCCCATCATACATATAATGTAAAGTTTGTAAACTAAAGATTATGTACATTTGAATGAAACAAGTATGATGTACACATGCTATTTATATGCTGCAGGCATTTTTAAAGAAAACTTATCGCATGTATATAGTCTAGCAATAGGCGTTGAACTATTTTAAAGTGATTTTAGCATGCTTTTTTGACAGTTTCATTGTAACATTAACATGGTATTAAAACTAATTAACAACCACGCAGTTAATGCATAAGCAATGAAACAAAAAGAAAAAGACTTAGGACTATGGGGATCAGCCAGCCGACACCGAAAAATAAAAGAAGTACAGTCCGAAGTTACATCAAAAATGAATGCATGAAAAAATAAAGTACAACTCGGGAACTTCAGAGAGAAGCCCCTATCTCCGTTGTGCGAACGCCTTCAGCTTCTTCTTGGTGTCCTTCGGTCTTCTTTTTTACATTTTTATCCTCACATACAAAATTTCTCTCAAAAAAGAAGAAAAATTACGGGAATTTAAAACGGTGTCGGAAACCTGGCTGATCCCTAAAAACATAGCCTAATATTTGCACATCCACGCAGATAATATTTTTGCGACATACAACCACGCAGATAATCAAAAGACACAGTCATTTAAAGTAATTAAAAATTGTGTGTGTCGTGCAAAAAAAAACATTTTTTTTGAAAAACTTTTTGCCTTTTTGATCCATAATATAATGTTTTATTTTACCGCTTTCAACCCTTTTAAAAATTTCTTTTAACTATTTTGGGCTTTTTTAAGGCCAAAAAATAAATAAAATAATTTCTGTGGATGGGCTAATTTTCTGGCCTTTTGGGCCATGAAAACAACCCATTAGGGTTAATATTGGGCCTCCCCCGAAAAATAGCCCGTTAGGGTTAGGGTTTCTGGAAACCCTAGGGGGGGCCCGCGGCGTGTCGCCGCGACGGCTGGCCGCGTAGGGCGCGGCCGTCGTGGCGGCGACAGGCCGCGGCTGCGGGCCGCGGCCGCCGCGGCGGCGGGCCGCGGCCGCCGCGGCGGCGGGCCGCGGCATGCAGGCCGCGGCCGCCGCGGCATGCAGGCCGCGGCCGCCGCGGCTTCAGGCCGCGGCCGCCGCGGCCTGAGGCCGCGGCTGCTGGCCGCGGCTTCAGGCCGCGGCCGCCGCGGCCTGGGGCCGCGGCGATTGTTCTCCGACGGCGGCGCAAAGAGCGCGCCGCCGTTCCGCCCTACGGGCGTGCGGATTTTTATTTTTGGATCAAAGGCGGTGGAGGTAAAAAATCGGATTTTTCAACAAATTTGATCGTTAAAAAACAAGTTTTTATTGTTTTAAACATGTAGATCTAATTAAAAATGTTGAATTTAACCGAGTTTGTGAACTTTTTGATCCTAAAACATGCAGATCTAATGAGAAAAGCAAGTTTAGATCTAAAAAGTTTGGATTTTTACCTCTAGATTCGACGAGGAATCTAGGCGACGGTTGGTGAAGGATGCCCTTTTCGCTCCCCGTTGAGAAGATTACGATCTTCTTTTTCTGAGCGATTTGTGGATCTCCTTCCCCGCGAGCCGCCGTCTCCTCCTACGAGCGTGATCGTGCTGATAACGTGTTATGAACGAGAAACAGATTTTGGAGAAGGGTTGAGGCTAGGAAACCCCTAGCCTCCTTTATATAGTATTCATAATGGGTACTCATGTGGGTGGATACCCAATAGGCCCAATAGGTCCTATTCATAACAAAATTATAGATACAGAATTTGGAAAATTCTTGTGATCCATGTAAGTTCCATATTAATCAAATTAGAGTTGATTTGTTGATTGGTCAAAGCAAATTTGTCCAAATCTTTGCACACTATAATTTTCTTTGGTGCACGGCTAGATCCGGGTGGACTCTTGCTCGTGAATTATTACGTGATCTGCACACAATAATAGCCAAATAACATTAGCGACTATAACCCAGGAGTAGGTAAGTAAGGGCCTGTTCTTTTGTAGGAAAGTATAATTGGGAAAGTTGAGGAAGTGTGGAATCTGATGAGAGAGAAATTGATGTGTAGTGTGTTCTTTTGTAGGAAATTGGGGTTGGATTGTAGAGTTGGAAAGTTGAGGTGGGTCCCACTTCGTGTAGTGTGTTCTTTTGGTTGTTAAAAGTTGGTGGTAGAAAGTGGTGTGGGTCCATCCGAATTTAATTTCTGCTATTTGAAACTAAACTAAATACTAAAAACTAAAACAATTAATTATTATACAAACTAAGTTCAGTTTAAAACAACTAATTGGGTGCAACATGTTTAATCAAAGGTGTGCATTAGAGTGGGCCCCACACGTTTTCCATTTGCCTGCAACAAAACAGAAGAAAAAAACAAAAAATCCTAAAGGGCTGCTCCTATTGGTTGGGAAGAGAGAGAGGGTGAGAATCCATTGTAATCCTCTCAAAACCGGTGGAATGCAAAACCCCACCAAGAATCTCACTGCCACATGCCACCTAGGATTAGATTCCCAAAAGCCCCATTTAGCAAAAGAACAGCCCAACGAAAATCCAACAGGATTCCACATGAATAGTTAATGAATAGTGCTCAAAATAAGAATCCAATCCAACTTACTTGCAAAAGAACAGGCCCTAACTTCCACTCCTCCCATGTTCAAATGAGAACATAAGAAAGAGAATATAAAACGTGTAAAAGTGTGTGTGTGTGTTTTTTATCTTTATTTTTGATTCATCAGAAAGATGCTTTGGGCATCGACCCATCGCCTTCCATGAGAAAAGAGGAAGAGGGTGCCAACCGAGCTAAGGTTAGGCTTTTTGAGGTATGTTATATTTTATGGGCCGTTGGACCCTTAAAGGTAGTGAGTGACCTTGCAATCATCTAATTGGGTGGTATCAACAAATTTGAAAGAAAAAAAATCTTTACTTTTCTTTCCTATTTGGTTGGTACTTTGTAGATTAGGATGTTATTTCAACATGATGTTGCCCGCTGGATGTAGCTCAAATGGCATAATACACTTTCTATCTTGTGAGAAGTTATGGGTTCAGAACTCCTAATTATGGGATTATCGAATCAAAAGGGGTGATGATGAAGAGCTTAGTTTACGGATTAAAAAATAAATAAAGAACTTGCAGACCCTGTCTATTGACCTCTACAAGTGTGTGCTCAAATAGAGTTATTCGCAGAGCGTTTGTAGTCCAACGGTTAGGATAATTGCCTTCCAAGCAATAGACCCGGGTTCGACTCCCGGCAAACGCATTCTAAGTTATATATTTGCAAAATATAATTTATAATTTGTATTGTTACGGTAAAATTTTTGCAAATACAACATAATAATTACAAGTTCAGGAGGCCCATGTCTGCCTTTTTCGGCATACCCCTATTTGCATCACCTAGTGAGAACGAGCGACCATAAACTATTTAATGACCTTCATTTGTAAACATTGTCTACCGTCTTAATTATTTCTCTATATCAGCTTGATTATTTCTCAATACTGCACAAAAACCACATCACTATTTAGTTGTAGCCCACGCAATTAATTAATTCTGGCTTAAGGGCCTTGTGTCTAAACTCCTGAACTCATGTTGTCTCACTGTCCCAGATGCTTAGCTGAATGCAATACACGTTCTCAAGAATTTCATGTTGGTTTGTATCTGTAAGCCGTGCAACATGGAGATGTTCTGTTGTTCTTGTCAACCTGCTTCGCAAACTTCTCCATACATGGACCATGATTTATCTCCCAGAAGCATACAAGTTTGCCATCCAAAATTTACAGGTTTGCATAGAAACCCCCCCCCCCCCCCCCCCCCCCCCCCCCCCCCAAACAAAAAAAAAAGAAAAAAAAAAAACATCCTCTATCTTCTTCATCTTCTTTTCTGCCATCAACCGTGACAACAAAACAAATTGCTAGTCCTCGTTCTGCCATTCAATGACTAGTAAACATGTCAAACTAGTCGACCATGTCAAACTAGTCGACCAATGTAGATGAACAATTCGACTAGTCTATGAACTATATTCGACTAGTATATGTACAATGGGCGACTAGATTATACAGAGAGCAAAATCTGCCTTGTGACATATTTGACTGCTTGACCAGAGTGCACATACTAGTCAACCAGTCATGGACTTGTCGACCAGTGAGTGTACTGTGGTTGACTACTAACTAGCCATTGATAGATAATGGTCGAATTTTTACTAGCAGTGTTGACCATTTTCGGGTTATTTTGGTTATCTGTTTGGGCCCGAATTTTCTCCTATAAAGAGAGGGTTGTTCAGATTTTTAATGTATGCATTTAAGAAGATTTTAAGAAGAGAAAAATAGTTTTTGTGCACAAATTTTTTTTCAAAAAACCTTTCTTTCTCTTGGCCTTTTGATCTTAAGTTTTCAATCTTTCTTTGGCCAAATCATTGGTCTCACAAAGCTAAAATTCTATTTTTTGAGATAAAGATTTTCTTTATAGACATTACATATTCACAAGAGATTCAAATCAAGGCTATATGTAATTTGTAACGACATGTTTCTATCGTATGTATTTCGTACGTATTTCTATTAATTGATTTAATTAAATATTTGTTTTATGATTTGGTTATTATTTTTTCATGGCTCGAATGCGTGATCGGACCCCGTATTTTTGATTCTCATGACCTCGCGATCACGACGATATCTTCTTCATAATTTTTGGATAACGTCGAGTCAAAGGGTGAAATCGTCTGATTATTTTGCCTACATCGATTTCTCCTAATCAAATCTTAATCAGATTGATTCTCGTAATCAAATTAGATTTCCTAATCTAATTATCATAACTAAATCGATTTCTTGAATCAAACCTTATCCTACTAAATCTTAATAATATTAATATCCTAACCGAATTAATCCTCTAAGATCTGATATTGATAAATCTTAATCTAGATATCCTAACTAGCTTATTTTTCTAAATCAAATCTTAACCGAAAAATCTTAACTAAACTGATTTTCCTAATCAAATCTAAATCAATAAATCAAACTATCTTAACCAAAATCACATATTATCTTAATAAATCTTAACAAATCCTAACTATTCACTAATTTATCTGACATCGTTGTTGGGAATATCATATCCCCCACTATCCTCCCCACATTTTTGCAACAACTTCCCACTTTCTCTACTATTTCACACAACCAATCGCTTTTCCCCTACAAAACTAAATGAAGGAGAAAAGCCTAAGCAACAATAATTTCTCCAAAATCTACTTCTTCTTATTTCCTTAACTCACGATTCTCTCTCCTATCAAACCCAAGTCGCCAACTCCTCATCTGCACTCAAGTAAACCACAACCTCCTCCGCCCACCGTGTGGCCACAACCCTGTCGCCAGTACCCCCAAGACCTCGACAGCTCTGCTCCTCCCACGAACCCCGGCAACACCATCACCACCCCGACCTCTCTCTATCCCCCTCTCGTTAACTCACGGAGAACCCTAAACCCGAGCCCCTACCTCAACCCTCCGACCAACCCCACAAGACTCCCGACACAGTCACACACTCCCTACCTCCGATGGCCCTCTCTGTACTTTCCCTTCCACCGGCCACCAACAACCAAGGCGGCGACACCCTTCACCTCCTCCTTCCAACCTCAAAACCAACGACAACCCCCACATCCTGCCACTGCCGAACCTCCTCTCATGCGACCACAGCCACCGCAACCCTCCCATCAACCTCTGCCAGGCCCTCAAACTCCGACGACAGCAAGCCACAGCTACCCTCCCTTGTGCCTGCAACCTACGCTCAACCCCCACCTTCCTTTCCTCCGGCCACACACCACCGTCACCACCCCAAGCCTGACAACACCACCATAGTTCCATATCTCTCCATTTCAAACTCTCAGCTACAACCCGCAGTGACAACCTCCTTTCACCCTCACCTACGTCCTCCTACCACCGAAGCACCCTCACACCCACACCGGTAGTCTCCGTCATCACCCCCTCCTCCTCGTGTCACCACCTGATCCTATGCCAGCTCCCTCCAAACCCTAAGATGCCAACCACAGCAACCCTCAAACTCTGACCTCTCGCATGGCGGCAACTCCCTCCACCTGAGCCCCGACCTCCTACCAGACCCTGACCTGCTTCCATCCTCCCTCAAACGGTAGCCCCACCTCTCTCCATCTCCCTCCTCAAATCATCGACGACAACTCCGTCAACTAATGCATCTCTCCCTCCCCCAACAACCCTCCAAGCCCGCGGCTCCACGTTCACCTTGTCGCCACCAGACGACCACCTGGGCACCGTCACCGTCGCGGTTGGACTGCTGCCGCTGGCACCTGTCGCCGCTGTCAGTCGCTATCCAAAGCCGTCGTCCACCACCTGCATGCAAACAAAAATCGAAGGCATCGCAAACTGTGAACCATAAACGGTGTGTTATAATATATGAGTTTATACGTACAGTTATGTGTGTGTGTGTGTGTGTGTGTGTGTTAGTTTTCTTATGTTAGTATAAACAGTGTTATATAATATATATATACACACACTAGATTAAGTATATTACATATATATTATGTATGTAGTTATGACATTATTTTATTAGCTTAGAGATTCTTTTAGCTTATATCACGAATTCAATCTCGCAGATAAACCACGCCTCTCGTTGCTATCGCCTGGACACCCAAAATCGCCTTGACCAGGCACGTATTTATTATCTACAAATTTTAAGATATAAGCAAATGTTGTTAAAACTTTCAATAATAACAACTTCTTATAACCATGTTGATTAATAACATTTGAAGTGATTCAATGAATCATGTGATATGTTTCGATTATATGTTTTGATTTGCTTTTACCATCAATGTTGTTAATTATGATGTTCACAGTATAATGGAAGATATCAAATGTTTCTGTCATTTTAATAATGTACATAAAATGCTCTTATTGCTTGTTATATCATTATTTGTGGATTGTCTACCCCTAATAAATTGTGATATTGGGCCATCGGGGCACATACGGAATATTGGGCCCTCGGGGCATTTACGGAATATTGGCCATGAGGCATACATTGAACTATACGGACACACGATGACACTTTTGGGTGGGATAGTCCACTGTAGTAGATGTCGAAATTCTGGGTTTCACCACACAAATAAATTTGACAGTCGCCCTGATGTGATCGGTAAGTACATAACCACGGGTAGCTTCTGTTGGTATGGTTGCAATTGTAGATTCTTCCACCCTCATACATTGGACTTGTCACTAGATTAAGTAATTGAATGGCACACATTTTACCTCCTGCCATTGCTATCATAAATTGTGTAAATTGCTAGCTGCTCTCTTACCATGTTCATATGCACTTTACTTTGTTCACTACACCTTACCATGTACACTACACTTTGCCATGCTCACAACACTTTACTTTGTACACTACACTTTGCCATGCTCGCCTGTTTTTCTTATGCTGCCATACTTTCCCTTATTGTGATCATATTGTGTTGCTTGTCTTCAAAGCTTTGCAAAACCATACATATATTATATTATATTAATCTTACCGAGGGTCAATTCTTCTAACGTTTTAAATCTTGCCGCGTGACCCTCGCTGACGTATATTTCCTTGTCTTTTACCTTGTGAAATATACGTCAGGTTTTGAGACAAAGTTCACTAAGGAGTATACTTGAAACCGAGTAAGTTGACCAGGAGTATCTTGACGCTGAGATCCCCTGCTGAGGAATGGCGTGCCTTCATAACATTGCAATAATATAATATTTGTTGTTGTATTTCATTCAGGTGTATCTTTATTCAGTGTACCTGTTTGTAATGGCCAGGCTAGGCCTTATTTGTGTACATGTATTCTGGACATTGACTTTGTAATAATGATAATCTGCATTGTTCTGAGTTTGCATGCAAGAACCTGCAATGTTTAAAATACATACGCTTATTGTGCTTAAGTCAAGGAAGAAAGAAAAAAATTACTTCTTCTTCGCTTTAAGAACATGCGTACCCGCTCAAGTTCTCGTCCCCAAGTACAATGGGAAGCGGGGAGTGACAGTGGTGGCACATGCAGGTGCTCTTGCATTCTGTGAAATACTTCGAAACAATATGGATGTCATTATTAGCTAGACTAGCTAGATAAATCTTGTATGCAAATGTTTACTTTGCTTTCTTTTTCAGCATGGCAGGAAGATCGAACACTCGGAACGAAAATGGAGCCCACAAGAATGGTGCTCCTGACATCAACAAACTCATGGATGTCATGAGAGGAATGCTGAAAATTCAACAGCAGGTGATTCAGCAAGGACAACAGCCTGAACAACCTGCACCACCACATCCTCGAGCTGCACCCGGAGCCAAGCAATTTCGGGAGCTGAACCCGAAGAGTTTCTCTGGAAAGGAAAGCCCACTTGAAGATGAAGAATGGGCCCGAAGTACAGAAGACGATCCGAGCCTCTTCCGCATTGACCAGACAGGCTGGGTGGAAGTAGCTAAGAAACAGCTGACTGGTAATGCTCGGAACTGGTAGGATACTAAAGAGGCACGACTGGTTAAGCCTATTAACTGGACCATTTTTCGAGAGAGATTCGATGTCTAGTATTTTTCTAGATCAGCAAAGAGGGAGCTTCAGCAATGTTTCGTTAACTTAGTCCAAGGCACTCGGACTGTTGACGAATACGAAGCAAAATTTCTATGCTTAGTCGATTTGCTCCTCACCTGGTGGAAGATCCCAAAGATCATGCGTACCAGTTTATATGGGGTCTGGATATCGACATCCAAGCTTTGATGTCTTCGACGAACCCGACCACCCATCAAAAATTATTGGATGCAGTGAGGAAGCATGAGCTCATCATAAAGCGTAAGAAGGCGCTTCAAACTGGATGAAGTAATCGTCTTACGGAACCAACCAGGAATGATCTTCGACCAACTCAGACTACCAACTTCAAAAGGTCTACAACTCCAGTTGACTCCAGATTTACTATGGTGTGTCACCATTGTAACCGACCGGGGCATGTCAAGAAGGATTGTTGTGTGCTGTTGAACCAGTGCTTGGTGTGCGGAGCACCTGACCATATTGTAAGGAACTGCCCTCGTAGCACTAATAAGCCATCAACCCAAGCTATAGTAGCGGCACGATCAACACAATGGGGGCCACCTCTGGCTCATCAGCGTCAAGTTCTCTAGTAGGCTGAACCCAAACACAGTCGGCGCCAAACTTATCAAAAAGCATGCAACTCCAGTTGACTCCAGATCTACTATGGTGTGTAACCATTGTAACCGACCGGGTCATGTCAAGAAGGATTGTCGTGTGATGTTGAACCAGTGCTTGGTGTGCGAAGCACCTAACCATATTGTAAGGAACTGCTCTCGTTGTGCTAATAAGCCAGCAACCCAAGCTATAGTAGCGTCATGATCAACACAACAAGGGCCACCTCTGGCTCATTAGCGTCAATTTCTCTAACAGGCTGAGCCTGAACACAGTCGGTGTCGGGATGTATGCCCTCAGATCATTTGTATATGATGCAAATGATAATTTTAAGCTTAGATAGGGACTATTTTGCATATGAGACAAACTGAGTTAAATGTGTCGTAAATTGTTTACGACCATATTTAATGAGATAAACGCAGGAAAATGTTACCTGTAAGACGGGAACGTCCCGTTGTAAACACAGGTTCAAACGGCATCCAAATCGGACGCCAAATGCAAAAGTTATGCCCAAAAATGTCAAGACAGCACAAATGAGTGAGCCCAAGTCAGACCCGGACCAGACCCAGGCTCCTGGCCAGACCCAGGCGTCTGGCCCAGGCGCCCCTGGGCCAAGGCGCCAGCGAGGCCCAGGCGCCTGGCGCCTGGGCGCCTGGCCCAGGCCTGGGCGCCTGTGCCAAGGCTGGGTTCCAGGCACCTAGTCAACCTGTTCTGTTCAGTGGGGCCCACTCGGTGGGCCCCACATCTAGGTGTAGAAACCCTAGGCAGTGTGCAGTTTTTTGACGGCAGTTTTTGGACAAGAAATAGCGTTGGGCTGATCTTTGGATGATCATTGAGGGATCAAATGGACTCCGATTGACTCGCCGTTTTTTCCTACACGTTCACCGTTCAGTGCTCTTCGATTTGATAGGTTGTATCAAGATTGAGGCTCAACGGTGATGGAGTTAAAATTCATGGAAGTTTGGCCTTTATGAGAGGCAAACTAACTTGAATTATTTAACTCTAAAAGTTTAGTCCCACATCGGAAGTTGAGTAAAGGGGAGGGGTCAACCGCCTATATAAATAGGGGACTGCCCCTTCCTCTAAACTTGTCTCAAGCTCTAGATTTGAGCGGCTCCCAAAAATGTTGGAGCACGCTCGGATCTAAGCTTAAAATTAATATTCTCTTCTATCTAAATTTCTGCCTTGCTCCTGAAGGGCTCTAGCAAAGCTAAGAAGGGGTTCAGATCTGATCCGGAGTCTTAGCAAAGGTTCACACTCAGGTGAAACTTTCTTCGACGCGTGGTTAGCTTGGAGACAAGGGGATTGCTTGCCTCGGGACGCGGAGCAGTTCGAGGAGTGGTTCGACAAGGGACGTGGAGTAGCTCGGAAGACGGTGCGGTACACCTTGCCTGTACCAAGGCAAGGTTCCGGGTATGTGATTTAGTAACTTTCTAGAATAATTTTATTAATGTTGGAGTAGTATAGATCCCTCTTGGGGTGGTTAGGTCCACCCCAAGTCGGCATAAATCCTGGCTAAGGTTCTGGCTTACCTTAGGGCCTTATCTAAATTGTTTCGCTATATATTTTTCGCTGTGTTTTTATCCCTCTGTTGTCAGTTCGACTTAGGACGGGAACAGATCTGTCTCCTAAGGGTCCGCCAAAACCCATCAGTGGTATTAGAGCCTCGTCTGCATGATGATTTAGGACTGCGGCAATTTTAAAATTATTGATTGCTTAATAAATGCACATAAAAGATTCTGACTTTATGTGATATCGTTAGAATCCACCCCTTCTTGTAAAATGTTTTAAAATTGTTTTAAAAGCATGGAATTTGTTCTAAATGCATTCAAAATGTTTTTAAATTTATGCGATAATTTTAAAAATGATTTTAGATGCTTTAAAATTTTATGTGATAAAATTTTCTGCAAGCAAATTTTAATTTGATAATTTTTAACATATGTTCATGTAATAAAATTTTGAGATAATTTTGAACATGAAGCTTTAAATTTTATTAGATAAAATTTTATGTTTTAAAATTATGTTACATGTTATGTTTAGTTGAAACATAAAAAAATTATGTGATAATTATAGTTTATTGCTGACACTTAATTTCATATGATTTAATTAAGATGTTAGTGTTAATGGCTATGTTGTTCTTGTCCCTTATTTGATAACACAAGAAAACCCTTATAGGTTATCCATTAAGAATCTTTAAGACTTATAAGATAAATTTTAATGACATGATATGTTTTAATTATCATTACAACTTTTAAAAACCTAATTCCTGATTAGGGTAGTCCTCTTTAACGATGGTTATTATTTTAATCGTTTCAATAATAATTCTCATTAAATGACTACACTTTAAAAGTGTTGAAAATGATTTATTAAAATCCTAATGTTGATTAGGGTAGCACGTTGGACAACAAGAACCTTATAGTTGATAAGGATTTAATAAAATTTATTAAACAAATCCTAAAATTTTGAATTTTAAGGATTCAACTAGTTGATAGGATTAATTAGTTGTTAATAAAAGCCTTTTAGTCTATGGCACACATATAAAAATGACAAGCTTCATTCAATGGACCGTGATCCGGTCAATGTGCTTGGCTAAGTTTGTTGGATCACCCTAGCTAGTCTAAGGGATAAGTGATCATGGCTTAGTCAATTTCATGGCCGTGTTTCGCTGAACCGCAATGACCCGAATCATGATTATATGACACCCTGGACTATATCTAGTCAAATACGTTAATAATCTTTTTCAAGGTTAGCCGTAGCCCTCCTTATTTTAGGGGTTGGCAACTATAGGACCCATGTTCCAGTTGTTAAACTACACTCAAGCTGTGACATGGCAACCTTGTATAAATCAACTTCTTAAATACATATGATGTAATCTTGATTTGACCCACACCGTCGTGTCATGAATACACCGAGCGCTGACGTAAGTTAATCTAATGAAGTAGTCTAGACTTGACCTAAACCGTCATGTCGTGAATACACCGAGCGTCGGCGTAAGTTAGGCTAGACAAGAAAAAAGGGTCCGACTAGACTAGTCATCGTGATTTAGATGAGCACACTCATGATAACAAATGGCTAGGGGTAAAAACCGATAAGAGAGTCATATATGATATTGTTACGCCTATTTGGCCGAGGCCCGAAAGACACGAGCCCAGAAACCCGACATCCAGTCAAGAGCCCATCTGCGCACTCGGGCCCACTCGATAAGGCCCTATGGGGGACTCCCCCAGATGTCGATCCGACCCGGCCCCGGTAACACACGTGTAACTCACCCACTCCTGCGATAACCGCTCCCTCGATCCCACTACCACTTAATGGCAATTATGGGGAGATGATGGCATGGCGCAGGGAGCGGCGACGGGGGGGGCGGATTGAGGGGGCACGATTGAGGGCAGACGAGCGACGTGGGTCGGGGGCAATCACGGCGGAGGTCTATAAAGGGGCTAGGAGGACGACAGGAGAAGGGACCGCCTCTCAGGTATCTAGAACCTAAGGTACTCCATCAACGACCTAGTTCCCCCATTTCATCTCCTTCCTCCCCCCTCGCACCGTGAGACGCCGTTCCGATCTCCTCACGAGTCGAACCGTCTCCGCCGGGCCTCCTCTTTCAGATCTCTGTCTGACTTAGGCATCGGAGGGGATTTGGCCGGAACCAAGGTCCGGTCCCCTGACGAGTGTTCTCGTCTACGCAGGAGGGCATCAGATCCACGGGCCGAGGCTTCCCCTCCGCCCCTCGCCGACCACGCAACCAGCTGGACGATTGAGGCTTCCCCTCGTCGTCCGACCGCCGAGGCCGAGCGCAACCGACCGAGGCCGAGCGTCTCGACCTGGGCCGAGGCTACCCCTCGCCCTACCAACGGCCGAGGACCCCGATTCAACCCAGTCGACGCGCTCTACGTCCTCTGCTGGTCCGACTCGAGCCTCAACTGCACCAACTCGACTCGCCCGAGGGACCCAAACGGGCCCCTTGACCACGTTGACCGGGTTGTCCGCGGTCAACGCTTTGTAGTGAGAAAACACTCTGAAACATCTGGCGCCGTCTGTGGGAACCGAAAACCGTCCCACGAAGAAGCAAACCAAACCAGCAATGGCACGAGCCAGCAATGGAATGAAGCGCATGCCCCCCATCCCGGAGGAGGGGAATGGCGCATCCAACGGCAACCTCGAAGACACGCCCATCGTCGATCACCCCGCCCCCTCAACCGAAGAGACCGGCGGCTCAGGACTGGCCACACAGGGACAGCTCCGCGCCCTGGCTCAGGAGACCAACGCGAGCCTCCAGACGTTGGTCGCGACGGTACAGCAGCTCGTCGGCCCTGCGCCATCCAACGGAGGCACGTTGGGCGATAGCCATCGATGGGCGGGGGGTCGCCCGCTCTTGCGGTCCGCCGTGGTCGACGACCACGGGACCCAAAAACTGAACACGGATCGTTGGTTCACGCTGTCCGGCTCCCATCAGGCGAGATCACGCGCCTCCTCCCCTTATCGTGAAAGGAACCGAAGAGAAACCGAAGGGACGGAGGGCGAATCGATGACTGCATCATCTCGTCGGTCACGGTCGTCCCGCCGCAGGAGAAGTGAATGACAACACTCGAGAGACCGATCACGACGGAGCAGGAGCTCCCGCCGGAGGAGCCGGGAGCGCCGGGTCAGCCCGACCCCCAGCGTGGCGAGGGCCGTGGAGCCAGCCCCGCCGGCGCCTGTGCACCCTCTACCACCAAACGAGCCAGAGGCAGGTGACTGTCGAATCCCCGGGGGCATCCACGGAGACCGATGCCCCCTATCACGGAGAATAACCGACGCACGGGTCCCCTCTCGATTCAGGATCCCAGCGCCGGGGAAGTACGACGGGATAGGGGACCTGGGAAACCACATAATGGACTACGAGGGGGACATTTTCTTCCAAGGAGCTGACGATGACCTGCTCTGCCGAGGCTTCTATTCTACTCTCAGGGGAGCGGCGAGGACCTGGTACCGCAGCCTGCCTAGCCGCTCCATCGACAGCTTTGAGGAACTCACCCAGTTGTTCTGCAAGCAGTTCATGGCGGGGAGGCAGATCAAGCCTGATGCTGAACATCTGTTCAACATAGTGCAAGGCCCGGCTGAGCCGCTCCAGCAGTTCATGCGCCGCTTCAATGCGGAGAGGCTGAATGTGAACAGCCCTCCCGACCTGGTGGTCCAAACGGCCCTTAAGAAAGGGCTTCGCCACAGAGGCCTCAAGAAGTCCCTGCACAACGATCCCCCGAAGGACCTCCCCGGGATCATGGCAAGGGCCGAGCGCTTCATGTTGACCGAGGAGGCCTTGGCCGTGGATGCAGGAAAAGCCACTCGAGGGACCAAACGCGGCGACAGCGGACGAGGCAGCCCCGAAGGATACCGGACCAAGAAGAGGCCGAGAAACAGGCAGCGCTGAGAAGGTACGAGAGACGCCACCCCAGACGCCGTCCTCGCCCAAGTGCAGAAGGAAGAACGCGCCGATCGCCCCCCACCGAGGGCGAAAAGAGGTGGGAAGAATAAGGAGAAATACTGCAAGTACCACAAGGACGACGGCCACGACACTGAAGACTGCTGGCATTTAAAGAAGGACATCGAGAAGCTGATGAGCCGAGGACACGCCAGGAGCTTAACCGACGAACCAACCCACGGAGAGGGGACCTCCATGCAGCCAGACAAGGGGAAGAAGATCAACACCGTCCAAGGGCCCCT
Source organism: Scilla litardierei (assembly GCA_030789695.1). Classification (NCBI taxonomy): domain Eukaryota; kingdom Viridiplantae; phylum Streptophyta; class Magnoliopsida; order Asparagales; family Asparagaceae; genus Scilla; species Scilla litardierei. Next base: position 136,687,383 of record CM061140.1, on the reverse strand, counting down.
CCGCATCATAGAGTGAGCTGGCGAGGTCTCTCCCCCCAGTCGCAGCCTAGTCCGAGGGGATTATCTAGGTTCACATCCCTCTGTCTAGCCTCATTTCCTTTTCCTTTTTCTCCAAATGTACTAGTCCGACAGGACTCTTAAGAGTACAATCGCATTCCCTTCCCTTAATCTTCGATGGAATCAACGTTTCACTAAGGGTGCAAAAGAATGAAGACCTCTACTGTAGGGAAGACGTTCATAGGTCTGGGGGCAGTTCCCCCAGCCAGCGCGGCCACCGACCGGTCCTAAGCCGAGGAGCTTTGCCCTCGCCGACCGACCCTCGCGCTCGTAAGTCTGGGGGCAACTCCCCCAGCCGGCGCGGACGCCGACCAGTCCTAAGACGAGGAGCTTTACCCTCGCCGACCGACCCTTGCGCTCGTAAGTCTGGGGGCAACTCCTCCAGCCGGCGCGGACGCCGACCAGTCCTAAGCCGAGGAACTTCGCCCTCGCTGACCAACTCCTGCGCTCGTAAGTCTGGGGGTAACTCCCCCAGCCGGCGCGGACGCCGACCGGTCCTAAGTCGAGGAGCTTTACCCTCGCCGACCGACCCTTGCGCTCGTAAGTCTGGGGGCAACTCCTCCAGCCGGCGCGGACGCCGACCGGTCCTAAGCCGAGGAACTTCGCCCTCGCTGACCGACTCCTGTGCTCGTAAGTCTGGGGGCAACTCCCCCAGCCGGCGCGGACGCCGACCGGTCCTAAGCCGAGGAACTTCACCCTCGCCGACCAACTCAATCGTTCTAAAGTTGAAGACAACTCCCCCCGCCAGCTCGGGTGTCAGCCGGTCCTAGGCCGAGGATGAAGCAACAAAGCGAAATATACGAGAAGCTCGGGTAAGTCAAATTTCGTTTATAACAGTATGTCTTATTTACAGGAAATCAAAGTGAAGAAACCTCTCTACAATTAATCCGTTCTCAACGGACAACAAAGCTCGTCACCTACAGAAACTAGGGCCACACCGGCGAAGCAAAACTTGTCGACTAAAAGAACTCGAAGTTGCAGGCCTAAGCAAAAATCCATGCAACCAGCAATTATTGGCTCTGGACCAGGGAGTCGCTGGCGAGGCTGAAGGAGAAAGCAGGGTCAGGGGTCCATTCCAAGTAGACTGGCCCAAAGCGAAGCGGATGCTAAAAAATTTGAGGATAAACAGCCAGGAGGAACGACCTAGGGAACCCGGGCTCGAGAGGACACATCCTCGGGCACCTCCCCCTGCTCGGAGCAAGGGGGATCGACCGGCGGAGGGGCTTGCCGAACACGCTCCGCACATTCCCGGAAGGAAGACTGGACGACTTCGACGATCCGAGAGACGATGAGGTCTTCATACGCACCGAAGGCCTCCCTGAGAACCTCGAAGATCCTCTTCCCTAGGGTCTCGACGACGCCCCTCTCCACCTCCTCTGCAAGCCGCGTCACCTGGCGCCGATCCGACAGTTCCCTCTGAAGCTCCTCCCTCTCCAGGCGGAACGACTCCGCCGCTTCCTCAGCCGACTGACGGACATCCTCCAGCTTTCCCTGGAGGTCACCCACTCGTCCCTCCAACTCGGCCACACGGAGCTTGAGACGCCGAGACTCCATCTGGGCCTCCGTCATAGCCACCTCCGCCGCCCCGGCCCGCTCCTGGGCCCTCATGGAGGACTCCTCCAGCTCCCTCAAGCGGACGGCTAGACACTGCAACTCCACAGCGAGCGCTGAACCCTGGAAAGACGAGACATGGGCTAAGAAGAGGATAAAGGGAAGGAGAGGATAGCAAGATAACCGAACCTGTTGAAGGATCCAGACCAAGGAATCCGACATCTTGTCGGCAGGGATCTTCTTGAGGAGGCTGCGGTCCCGGGGAGGGACGGAGACCTCGGCAACCTGCTGGGTCAAGGCTCGGTCGACAAACATCGAACTCCCAGGGACGACAAGGGAAGCCAAATTGCTCGCCAACAAGGCCCCGATCCCCGGTGATACGGGCGAGGACGCTGCGAGGGGGGTGGTCGACAAGGCTACCGAAGGATCCCCGGTGGTCGCCGCAGGAAGCGCGGAACCCGCCGGACTGGAGGGATCCGCGTCCTCCTTCCTCTTCTTTCCTCCGTGGGGCTCCGAAGGCGCCGGAGGGGAGCGTTTCCACCTCGCACCATCCCCACCCTCGGGAACCTGAGGGGGCTCGCCAAGGGCAGGAGGGACTGCACCGGACCCGTCATTACCCCCTGCCTCTTGGGCTGACGGGGCGGGTCCGGCCCTTGTGACCCCCCCGGGAAGGGGATCGCCAGAAGAAGAGGCGGGAGGCACGGCCACCACCTTACCCACGGAAGGCTCGGCTCGGCGCACTTCCTCCTCAACGGTCCGCCGAGGCGCCCTTCCAGAGGTACTACCTCGGCTCCGAGCAGCTCCACGGCGGATCAGTTCATCGACGTCACGGACGAACTCGCGGCCAGCCATCCCTGCAAGGGAAACCAAAATCAGGATGAGTCACAGGGCGATTCAAGACTGAAAAGGCGACCTACCCGGAGACCACAAGACGGCCTTCAGGAGTAGGTCGTCCAACAAGGACCAGATGGACTTCGATTCCAAGGGGAGGGTCGACAGCAGCGCGGCGGCTGCCCGGTCGACGTCTGAGAGAGCTAGCGGCGGGCGAGGCTGGACAGACCCGCCCCAACTTGTCAAAATCTGGGCATCCCCCAGGAAGACCACAAAGACATAATCCGAACTCCAGTCCCCCGACCAGCGGGGCAGCCCGATCAGACATTCCCTCCTCGAGCGGGCTCGGAGCTGCAGCCATGACCCCGGGCCGACCGTCTGGATCTGGTAAAAATGGAAGAGAAGGGGGAGAGACGGCTCCAGACCGCGGGTACAACAGAGCGTAGCGAAGCCCGTCAGTACCGCAATCGAGCAAGGGGTGAACTGGCAAAGCGGCACCATGAGATATTCCATGACCTGGATAAGGAATGGATTGAGCGGGAAACGAAGACCCAGGCGAAACATTTCGACGTAGACGCCGACTTCATTGCTCCTCGGAAGGCAAATCCGCTCGTCGACGAATGGAACTCGGACATCGTACGGGAAGCAGAGATACCTTTCCTGGATCTCCGTGACCGCCGAAGGAATGGTCCTCGACGGCGTTCGGAGGACAACCGGGGGCACGTTAAGACGCACGGCAGCCGACGCCACGTCATCACAGGCGTAGTCTGGGAATAGCTTCCCCTTCCCCTTATCTCGGAGGGGACGACTCCCGGAGGAGGAACCTGATCCCACTAGCCGAGGCCTGCCCCGCCTGGACTCTGGAGAATCCCTCGCCCCTCGGCCAGAACCGCCTATCCTAAGAGCAGCCATAATACGAGAGCGAGAAGGGAATTACCTTTTAACTAGTTTGGGGGAGACGAGGAAGCGAGGGCGACGGGAAACTCCGAGTTGTGGAAAGCCTAGAACAATGGGAAGAGCAAGAAAGAAGTGGAGATCAACGCAGCTGGGGATCTTATATACCGGACACAGGGACGAATTCGAAGCGCCTGACAAGAACGCATGGCAGGACTCGAAGAACCGGCAGCGTTTCAAAATCGGCGCCAAGGGAAGTCCAATCGATCTGCCTCATCATGACCTACATTTATGACCACGCCTCGATTAAAGCGCCACTCGGAATCCCAGGAGGCACAGTGGTCGAACCGAGCAAGCCAAGGCCGATCGACCCCACCGAGGGCGGCTCACGAACCCCTCGGCTTCTCAACTTAAGACGACCCCGCGAGCGATGGGGATAAGCTCGTAGCTACACGTGGCAGCATCAGAGGACCGACGACGCTTCGGAGCCCGTGCCTTAAAAGTATCGAACGGACCAACTCATGATGACGACTAATAAATGAGTCGGCATCGACTGGCGAGCATGTTAAAGTCGGCGGAAGTCACATCGGCCGAGCCGAACCGGCCGAGGCCGATCGACCCGACCGATGGGGGCAATTGTTACGCCTATTTGGCCGAGGACCGAAAGACACGAGCCTAGAAACCCGACCTCCAGTTAAGAGCCCATCTACGCACTCGGGCCCACTCGATAAGGCCCTATGGGGGACTCCCCGAGATGTCGATCTGACCCGGCCCCGGTAACACACGGGTCACTCACCCACTCCTGCGATAACCGCTCCCTCGATCCCACTACCACTTAATGGCAGTTATGGGGAGATGATGGCATGGCACAGGGAGCGGCGATGGGGGGGGGGCGGATTGAGGGGGCACGATTGAGGGCGGACGAGCGACGTGGGTTGGGGGCAATCACGGCGGAGGTCTATAATGGGGCTAGGAGGATGACAGGAGAAGGGACCGCCTCTCAGGTATTTAGAACCTAAGGTACTCCATCAACGACCTAGTTCCCCCATTTCATCTCCTTCCTCCCCCGCTCACGCCGTGAGACGCCGTTCCGATCTCCTCACGAGTCGAACCGTCTCCGCCGGGCCTCCTCTTTCAGATCTCTGTCTGACTTAGGCATCGGAGGGGATTTGGCCGGAACCAAGGTCCGGTCCCCTGACGAGTGTTCTCGTCTACGCAGGAGGGCATCAGATCCACGGGTCGAGGCTTCCCCTCCGCCCCTCGCCGACCACGCAACCAGCTGGACGATTGAGGCTTCCCCTCGTCGTCCGACCGCCGAGGCCGAGCGCAACCGACCGAGGCCGAGCGTCTCGACCTGGGCCGAGGCTACCCCTCGCCCTACCAACGGCCGAGGATCCCGATTCAACCCAGTCGACGCGCTCTACGTCCTCTGCTGGTCCGACTCGAGCCTCAACTGCACCAACTCGACTCGCCCGAGGGACCCAAACGGGCCCCTTGACCACGTTGACCGGGTTGTCCGCGGTCAACGCTTTGTAGTGAGAAAACACTCTGAAACAGATATGATTGATGAAGAGTCATCTGTCGATTGCAGAGCCAGCAATTTGTTGAGCTACACTCAAGGTTGTAAGACTCGGGGTAGTTGGATCTCTTTCCCATTAATATTATTTAAATTAAATCGTTCATTATTAAGGCTTAAAATGATCGCGAAAATAGTGGGAGGATATAGATTGATAAAAAGCCATTCTATCTATATTTAAAAACTTGAACATATGCTAAACTAGGGTAAGCTCTAAGTTTAGCGATGGCATCAAAATGTAATATTCTAACATAATAAGTTAACTGGTCAAATAGGTTGGTTAATGGAATATCAAGTTAAATTCTAATTAATAGACTAAACTTTATTCTCATTGACATTAAAATGACCTTCTTAAGGACAGATTTAAGGAATATGATTTCATTAAGTTCCGAGTCCAACAAAATAAATGCACGCTACATGTCACTCGCTTCTATATGAGGCAACTGGAACATATTGATGTTCAATAACAAGTTTCTCCATACAATTTGTTGAGCGACACTCAAGGTTGTATGGAAAGCAGGTTCGACCCGTAAGGTTCAAAAATTCGATCAAACTGTTTGAATCGAATATGAGTGCATGAGCGGTGCAAGACTATGTATCCCAACCGGATCTTGAGACGAACAACTTGTTGAGCTACAGTCAAGGTTGCAAAGCTCAGGTGTTTGGATACATGAGATGCTTGCATAGCCGTTTAAATTTTGTTGAGACGTTTAAAATCTAAATGAGATTTAGAAAAGGAAGAAGGCACTAAGGAAAAGTCAAATTGAGAAAGATAGTTTTATTTATCATTAGTAAAGGCAAAAGTATGAGGAACTGAATAAGTGACATATTTGATGTCACTATTTCAAAATAATTGTTATACAAAAGACATCTAACACATTTTTGACGAATGTCGTCACCTTACTTCTAAAGCAATGTTTTTTGTTAGTAATTTGTAATAACTATAATATATTAAATATTAATATATGAATATGCAAGATAGTAATAAACTTATATGGCAAACTAGACTAGGCCGTATCAAAGAGACTAAGCTTCACAATTCACATAAAGAGGGGTCTAACTTCTCGAATTATGAAGTCTACGGACACTTGTGAATCTCATTCTAAAAGGTATGTTGGCCGAAACTACTTCTGTAGACAGTGGGAGAATGAGTTGTTGAACTCGTAGTCTTGTACATACTGATGTACCCAGACCCAAGTCTATTTTAGCCAGGATAAATTGTTCTTATGCTTGTGGTCACTGCTCTGGGGCTTCGAGCCCCACATGTAGTAGGGTCAGGCTATAGGGTCTCACAGAGAGTGCGACATTCGTCTAGTAATAGGTAGAAACATTAGAAGAATATGCATTTGATGCAAGGGATAGAAAATTGCAAAGAGTTTGCAATTATCTTCTGCATTCAGGATAAATGATTCTGAGTGCAAGTGGGAGATATTGGGATGTATGCCCTCAGATCATTTGTATATAATGCAAATGATAATTTTAAGCTTAGATATGGACTATTTTGTATATGATGCAAACTGAGTTAAATGTTTCGTAAATTATTTACGACCATATTTAATGAGATAAACGCAAGGAAAAGGTCACCTGTAAGAAGGAAACATCCTGTTGTAAACATAGGTTCGAACGGCGTCCAAATCGGACGACAAATGCAAAAGTTATGCCCAAAAATGTCAAGACAGCACACATGGGTGAGCCCAAGTCAGACTCGGACCAGACCCAGGCGCCTGGCCAGACCCAGGCGCCTGGCCCAGGCACCCCTGGCCCGCCTGGGCCAGGTGCCCTGGGCCCAGGCGCTTGGCGGTTGGGTGCCTGGTGCCCAGTTAGCCTATTCTGTGTAGTGGACCCTAGGCAGTGTGCAGTTTTTTTACGGCTGTTTTGGACCAAAAATAGCTTTGGGATGATCTTTGGACAATCAATTGAGGGGTCAAACAGACTCCGATTGACTCGCCATTTTTTCCTACATGTTCAGCGTTCAGTTCTCTTCGATTTGATAGGTTGTATCAAGATTGAAGCTCAACGGTGAGGGAGTTAAAATTCATGGAAGTTTGGCCTTTATGAAAGGCCAACTAACTTGAATTATTTAACTCTAAAAGTTTAGTCCCACATCAGAAGTTGAGTAAAGGGGAGGGATCAGCTGTTTTTATAAATAGGGGCATGTCCCTTCCTCTAAACCCATCCCAAGCTTTAGATCTAAGCGGCTCCCAAAAATGTTGGAGTATGCTCGGATCTAAGCTTAAAATTAATATTCTCTTCTCCCTAAATTTCTGCCTTGCTCCTGAAGGGCTCTAGCAAAGCCATGAATGGGTTCGGATCTGATCCAGAGTCTCGATGAAGGTTCACACTCAGGTGAAACTTTTTTCGGCCCGTGGTTGGCTCGGTGATAAGGGAATTGCTCGCCTTGGGACGCAGAGCAGTTCAAGGAGCAGTTCAGCATGGGACGGGGAGCAGCTCGGAAGACGGTGTGGTACACCTTGCCTGTACCAAGGCAAGGTTCCGGGTATGTGATTTAGTAGCTTTCTATAATAATTTTACTAATGTCGCAGTATTATAGATCCCTCATGGGGTGGTCAGATCCACCCCAAGTCAGCATAGATCCTGGCTAAGGTTCTAGCTTACCTTAGAGCCATAGCTAAATTATTTAGCTATATGCTTTCCACTGTGTTTTTAGCCCTCTATTGTCAGTCCGACTTAGGACGGGAACAGATCTGTGCCCTAAGGGTCCGCCAAAACCCATCAGTCGGTGCCAAACTTACTCTATGATCACCGAGGAAGTTAGGGTTGATGAACCAGTGATGGATGATGACGTCTGAACCCCGTCCTATCATCGCATTTAATGATTCATATCGTAAATGCATCTATCTCTGCCTTGTTACGTCCTATGTATGTCTCTTGTTTTCTTGATGCCATGATATCACCTCCATGCTATCACTACTTCGTCTTTCAGCCGTTCCCTTGAGCATTATCTAGCTTAAGAAATTCCGAGGGAGGAATTTTAATAAGGTGGGTAGGATGTAACGACATGTTTCTATCGTATGTATTTCGTATGTATTTCTATTAATTGATTTAATTAAATATTTGTTTTATGATTTGATTAATATTTTTCATGGCACGAATGCCTGATCGGACCCTGTATTCGTGATCCTCATGACTTTGCGATCGCGGCGATATCTTCTTCATGATTTTTGTATAACGTCAAGTCAGAGGGGCAAAATAGTAAATAATCAGATTATTTTGACTGCATCGACTTCTCATACTCAAATCTTAATCAGATTGATTCTCGTAATCAAATTAGATTTCCTAATCTAATTATCATAACTAAATCGATTTCCTGAATCAAACCATATCCTACTAAATCTTAATAATATTAATATCCTAACCGAATTAATCCTCTGAGATCTGATATTAATAAATCTTAATCTAGATTTCCTAACTAGCTTATTTTTCTAAATCAAATCTTAACCCAAAAATATTAACTAAACTGATTTTCCTATTCAAATCTAAATCAATAAATCAAAATATCTTAACCAAAATCACATATTATCTTAATAAATCTTAACAAATCCTAACTATTCACTAATTTATCTGATATCGTTGTTGGGAAGATCATCTCCCCCACGATCCTCCCCACGATTTTTGCAACAACTTCCCACATTCTCTACTATTTCACGCAACTAATTGCTTTTTCCCTACAAAACTAAATGAAGGAGAAAAGCCGCAGCCGCAATGTTTTCTCCAAACTCTACTTCTTCATATTTCCTCAACTCACGGGTCTCTCTCCTATCAAACCCATGTCGCCATCTCCTCCTCAGCACCAAAGCAAACGCAGCATCCTTCACCCACCGTGTGGCGACAACTCTGTCGTCGACACCCCCAAGCCCTTGGCAGCCCTGCTCCCACGAACCCCGGCAACACCATCACGACCCCCGACCTCTCTCTCTCTCCCTCTCGTTAACTCACGCTGAACTCTAAACCCGAGCCCCTACCTCAACCCTCTGACCAGCCCCACAAGACTCCCTACACCACCGCACACTCCGTACCTCCGACGGCCCTCTCTGCACTTCCCTTCCACCGGCCACCAACAACCAAGGCGGCGACTCCCTCCACCACCTCCTTCCAACCTCAAAACCGACGACAACCCCCACCTCCTTCCACTGTCGAAACTCCTATCCGCATGACTACAACCACTGCAACCCTCCTATCAACCTCTGCTAGGCCCTTAAAGTCCGACGACAACAAGCCATCGCCACCTCTACTCTCCCTTGTGCCCGCAACCTAAGCACGACCCCCACCTTCCTTTCCTCCGGCCACACACCACCGTCACCTCCCCAAGCCCGACAACACCACCATAGTTCCATCTCTCTCCCTTTCAAACTCTCAGTTACAACCCGTAGCGACAACCTCCTCTCACCCTCACCTACCACCTCCTACCGTCAAAGCACCCTCACACCTGCACCGGTAGCCTCCGTCCCCACGCCCTCCACCTCATGTCACCACTTGATCCTCCGCCAGCTCCCTCCAAGCCCTAATACGTCGACCACCACAACCCTCAACCTCTGACCTCCCCTACAGCGGCAACTCCCTCCACCTGAGCCCCGACCTCCTACCAGACCCCGACCTGCTTCCATCCTCCCTCAAATGGTAGCCCTACCTCTCTCCCTCTCCCTCCTCAAACCATCGACGATAACACCATCAACCCTCCCCCGATAGCCCTCCAAGCCCGTGGCTCCACGTTCACCTCATCGCCATCGGACGACCACCTAGGCGTCGTCACCGTTGCGGTCGACTTGTCGCCGTCGGCGCCTGTCGCCGCCGTCAGTCGATGTCCAAAGCTGCCATCCACCACCTGCATGCAAACACAAATCGAAGGCAACACAAATTGTGAACCCTAAACGGTGAGTTATAATATATGAGTTTATACGTACAGTTATTCATACATACATACATACACACACATATATATATATATATATTAGTTTATATATAAACAGTTATATATATATATATATATATATATATATTAGTTTATATAAAAACAGTAATATATATGAACGTATCATATTAACATATTCCTACTTACTCATACTCCATGATAATATCCGCAAGAAGCAAACTTAGCCAATCATGGCTCTAATACCAATTTCTACCAAGATAACAAGATGTATATTAAACACCAAAAATAAAATACTTACAGCTTGAAACCGTAGCCTTCAAGCTCTGGCTCCAGTTTACAAAACTAAAAATTAAAAAAGGAAAGAAAGAAAGAAAAGATACACGTGTTTAACACTGAGAGAGGTCGAAATAGAATTCGATAGAAGAAAGTCTGATAAAAGATTGGTTAATGGTTGATGCTGAAGATGAAACCTTCTGCATCCTTTTATAGCTGTAAGGGCTTCTTACAAGTGATCCTTTAATGACAGCTAGCGGTTGAGTGCGTATTACTCTGGTCAAATAGTGAAGATGCTTAAATAATTTGAGCTGAAGCGACACAAAGTTGCTGCCATAGTAGATGATTTGTTCTTTTATGGCTGCGTGAGAATCTTCACTGTGCCTTTTGCGACTCTTCTTTGTCTTCTTATGAAATTAGTCGCTATTGAAGAATAGTCTCTTCCACTAAGAGCGGCTCCCTGAGGCTTAACTCAAAGTAAAGTAAGATAGGTGTCGGGTACTCTGTGGGCCCCATCGTGCACCGAATCTTCTTTCTTTGATCTGATCTTATCTTCAGGAAGGGTAGAAGAGAAAGGTCTCTGATCTTATCTTCAGAGGTGGCAAAAGAGATATATCTCCACAGAAGATAAGTATAACTTTTACAAAAGGTAAAATTTATTTACCCAAAAAGAGTATAACTCTTCATAAGAAATTTCCTATAATTCCTCGATACTTATTTCTTTAGTATCTTTGGAATTCTATTTCCACTAAGAGTGGCTCTCCGAGGCATAGCTCATAGTGGGTAGTTTGATACACAAAGGATCATAATGGATGCGATCTTAGATCCAGGAACAAATTCACACCCTTGAGTCTAAATATAAAGACTCATAGCTTCAGATATGTTTGAATCTTTCGAAGATAAACTCAAATTGGGGTATATATTAAAGTATACCAGCTTACTTTTAAGGTAAGGACAACGAAAGCAGAATGGGGTGAACTTTTTTATGTTAATCTTAACTCCGTTAAGGGATTGTGACCAAGATTGTGTCCAACCAGAGCTTCGATCATCATGAAGGGATGCGAATAACGACATGTTAAGTCCTTTTTGGCATTAGGGGTTGAAACGCAATTTGGACTAGTCCAATATGGACATAATCATACCGATCCATATAAGGTTCGATATTTTTATGATTGAACAACTGTATAGTTTGCTGATTATGATCAATAATATTGGTTCTCTCTAAAGACTTGTAGTCAAAGAAACCAATTTTTTCACTGATAAGGATATCAGGAATTGAGTCGATAAAACTCTTTGGAGTATTACTCCGCCTTTGGATAGCCTTATTCTCAAGAGTCTCGAGAGTCGAAGTATGACTTCTTCTTTTCGCCAACCCTCCTTCCCGAGAAAGAGAGGAGTCAATGTGGTTCATGAGTTCCCTGTAAAAACTCACGAGTGAGAAAATCAGGTAAATAATTATCACGACCCCGAATAAATTGAATATCATATTGGTACATGGATAATTCCTAGCAAATATCTGTTTAGAAACAAGATTCTTAACATCTTTTTCAATAACAGATTTAGCAGAGCTACAATCTATTTTTAAAATAAATTGTTGAGTGAGAATATCATCTCGAAATTTATGAAAGAATTTGATAATAGCTAACATTTCCTTTTTAATGGTGGAATAATCAAATTGAGCTTGATCCCATTTACCAGAGGTAAACCAAACTAATTGCTCTTTAAGAGTAATAGGATCAATCTGTTTGAGGATGCCTCCAAAACTGATGTTAGACGCATCAGTCTCAACAATCTTAGACCATTGTGTATGAGCAAGATGTACACATGGTAAATATTTAACATTAAGCTTGACTTTGTGAACAACAGCTGTATGCTGATCTGTCCAAGGGGAAGCATTCTTCCTTAACTTACTATATAAAATAGCAGTGTCAGAGGCAAGATTATGGTAATAATCTGTAACATAATTGAGTGCACCGAGAAATCGTGGCAACTATTTAGTATCTATAATGATATCAGGGAATTTAGAAGCAAATTCAATACTTCTATCAATAGGAACTATAATTCCTTTGTGAATATTATGACCCAAAAATCTAATTTGAGTATGAAACAATTTCATCTTTGGGGCTGATATAGCAAGCCCATTTCGAACTGCTAAGTTACAAAAAACTTCTAGATGCTTAATATGTTGATCGAAGGTCTAAGAAAAGACCAAAACACCATCTAAGTATGACAAGATGAAATCCGTATAAGGAATAAACATGTTATTCATAATATTCTGGAACTCTGAAGGAGCATTCTTTCGTCCGAATGGCATTACATTCCATTCAAAATGACCAAATGGAACAACAAAAGCCGTTTATAGCGATCTTTTTCTTCGATAAGTATCTGATAATATCCAGATTTAAGATCGAATTTAGAGAATATTTTCGCATTATTAATGCGATTGAGTAAATCTCTTTTGTTGGGAATAGGATACTTAATCAACTTTAAAACCGCATTTAAGGGTTTATAATTAATAACAAGACGAGGAATACCTCTTTCTTTTTCAGCATTGCTGTTAACATAAAATGTTGTACAACTCCAAGGAGAGTATGACTTCCTTATGAGTTTCTTTTCAAGTAAGGAACTTATTTCCTTTTTACAAAGATCAAGATATTCTTGATTCATCTGGCAAGGCCTAGATTTAGTAAGAATGTCCTTCTCTTTGAAGTCATCTTCATAAGGAAGAGACACTATATGACATTTTCTATCCCAAAATGCATTAGGGATATCACTACAGACGGTTTTATAAAAACGGTCTTCAGTCTGGGTTGTTAACCATGTCTTCCTTTTAATTTGCTCTTCAATTTGAACAAATGAAACTTCTTCTTTCAGAAAATTAATCTTTCTTTTAGAAAGATATCTTTGACCTCCTTTAATATACGAGTCTGGGGATCAGTTATAAACTGAAATAGTATTTCTTTGCCATTATAAGTGGCTTGAATACCATATGTATCTATCTTCTGCATAGGCATAATATTGTGCAGAAATGGTGTTCCTAATATGATGTGTTATGAAAGATTCTTCACAAGAAACATGGTACATGAATACAAGTATTTTGAATACATATGTGAGCTGAGGGTAACTTGAATCTTACTTTAAGTTGATTACCTCCTGCACCACTCAAAGATTGCGTGGTTGGCTCAAATAATTTGGAAGGTACAATTCCTTCACGAATGCAGTTAAGATCTGCACCACTATCAACTAGAGCTATAAGATCTGGAATAAAGAGTTGTTTGGATATAACCAAAGTCACCTTGATATACCATTTCTGAGATGTTACTTGTTGCAACAAATTCAGAAATTCATCCTTTTGGGATGTTTCAACATAATGAATGCTTGATAGATCATGTTGAGGAATGTCCTCAAATCTAGAGAGAATGTATGTATTCTATTTTTTAAGAAGTATAACTGCTTGTTTCAGAATTTGGATCTCCTTATTGAGATCTGAGAGGGATAACACTGTAGAAGTATTATCATGTCTTCTTTTCATAACTTCAGACATACGATAAACGTTGTCTATATTTGGCTTATCTTTCTTATCATTCTGACTGGTACATAAGCCGAGAAGTTTGAACTTTAAATCTGAAGGAAGATCTTCAGATAGTATTTTGGAGATTAACTCCTCACTAGAAGTGATGACATTTATGGACAAACCATTCATGTCAACAATGGCTTTCCAATAAGCCGTTTTATCATTTGTCTGACAAGTATTACTTGTACAATGACAATTATTATCAGAAGATGATGATAAATAATCTTCATTGTTTGATCCCTCAGTATTATTGTGGACCATAATCTTAAGAAGAGTCTTTTGAAGTCCTCCATTATCATTGATATTCTTCTTAGTATAACAAGAAGACATATAATGACCTTTCTGGCTGCATTTGTAACATTTAATATTACCAGCACCTTCCTTTTTCTTAGAAGAAATATGATTCTTCTTCTTACTCGATTTATAATCCTCTTTGGCACATTTTCCCTTATCAATAGAATAAGGTTGGTCAAAGGTAAATTATTGGCAGAATTCACCAAGTTCTTTTTTTACCTGTCGGTCTATAAGACTTCAGTTGATGCCTAAGCTTCATATCATTGCACAAAGCTAAACCTTCTTTAATACTAGAAGATTGACTTTCTATGGCCAATGCTTGTTCTGGTATGACCAGATTATCATCTGAGGTTTCATCATCCTCATTGTGACTAATGGAAGTAGTAACTTGATCTGGTATAACCAGATCGTCATCTGATGTATCCTCAATATTGATAACTGAAGAATTCTCTATAGTCAAAACTTGGTTTGGAATAACCAAATCCTCTGATGTTAACTCAAGATCTGGTATAACCAAATCTTTTTCTAATGTCTCCTGATCTGGTATAACCAAATCATCATTAGAAGTTGCCTCGTTATCAGTGCAAATAACTGAAGTGGTGAAGACCGTATGAAGTCTAGAAGTACTGAGCTTTTTAGTCAAAGCCTCAATAACTTCAGTAGTTACCTTATCACTGATATTAAAATCAGAGATATCAATAGGTGGTTTGATAGCCACCTGTTTGGTTTGAATGGGGGTTTTAACCTCCTCAAACTCAATAAGGGATGTAAGAATATTATTCACCTTTTGGATAAGTTCGTTATCAATATCCTCAACCCTCATTAGCTGTTGACCAACAACTTGTAGGTGAATATTAGAGTAATTACTCTGTTTTGATGAGCTTATTAAGCTCTCTTAAGACTGAATCATCAGACTCAAGTGGCTTTATGAAAGCCTTTGCTTCTAAGGTAGCTGTTGAAAGCCCATTTAACCTTAGAGGTTCTGTCGGAGGATAAAGGGATTTAATGGAAACACCTGTTTGGGATTTCCATTGCTTGTAGTGTTCTTCAAGAACACTAATTCTCTTTACTTCTCTTTGAAGATATAACTTCAAGAACTAAGGACCAAAAGATATAATCTCTTGTTGTCTATCAAGTATCTCATAATAACTTGACTTGAATTCTTGTTGTTCTCTATCAGAGAAAACTTTGAAAAACCAATTACGAAACTCAGAGTTTCGTTTGTTTTGGAATTCCTTATTAAGGATTCCTTTGAGTCTGTTGCCGGGTGTAAAATCCATGAACAACATATTACATTTGAAAACTCATTTCAGAGTTTGTAGGAGAAACCTTTTCTTTCTCTTGGTATATGATGAGGTATGTTATTATAGGATATATTAATCCCTTGAACCTCATTGATTCTATGAGAATCAGATCTAGAGATAGATCTTCTGGATGCACTAGTGACATCAGAAAGTCTGATAGTCATAGTAGGATTAAACATAATCTCAACATCACCATCAGCCGTCTGGATGATCTGATCAATATCTTGATTCATAATAGGCTGAGGTTGGATAGCACTGGGTATAACCCAACTATCAGGAAAGTTTACTTCTGTCCATTTGATTTGTCTATTGACAGCAATATGAGACGAAAGTAAATTTGTTTCAACTAAGACAGTTTTGCCTGGCTTAGTATGAACTTTAGCCGTGGGAGCTAAAGTGCTCAAAGCTTTGTAATGGATGCGAAATATAATCGCAACCGTCTCTGATCCATGTAAGAATTCATAACCATGAGTCTTAATATTAAGACTAACAGCTTCAAGTATATTTGGATCAGTAAGAGATAAACTCAAGTTTGGGTATACGTTGAAGTATACCGGTCCATTACATAGACTGGTTTCCATGATGCCCATAAGGGACTGAGTCCAGTTAAGACATCTAGCATCATGCAAACAGGTTAGTAATAAAGCATTCACCCCTTGAAGGGTTTAAGGTCTGAAAGCAACCTGAATTAATCCAATATGGATATATTTGTATCGTACCATGTATGGTTCGATATCTTCATAGCTGAGCAACTGAATAGTCTGTTCACTCTGATCAACTGTGGAGGTTCTTTCTAAAGTCTTAATGCCAATTAAAGACTTATAATCAAAGAACCCAATCTTGTAAATGTCCATATTAGGAACATCTGGACTTGACCACTTATTAAGTGATTCCAGTTCTGACAGAAATTCCGTTAAACGGACGTTCTTAATCCTTTTACTCGTATTACGAGTCATTGCAGAGGTAGAAGCAAAAACTAGTTCTGACCATGGGGTGTTCTCATGTATATTTTATCATGCTTTACAAGTAAGCTGGGGATAAAGAAATATGATTTTCCTTACTTCGCTACTATGGATAAATATTGAGTACTTAAAGCCAGTTTTTGAGTGTTTAAACATAATCAATAATTTATGAGAGTATGAGACTAAATTACAATAGCCAGTTTCAATTTGTTTAGACATAAGAAATGTTTCATGAGAGCATAGTCACCAGACACCGATTCACAGCCCTAACGGCATCTCGCCTCAGCGGGACTTACTACGCGACTACAGTGACCACCCACCCCCACAACCACATGCTTATGGATAAACAAATAAAACATTCCTTAATCCAAAGATTAGCTGAAAGTAATCAGAAACCCACTCTCAAACCATCATGAGAAACATGATTATTGATTATAAGGAAACAAACCAAAACAATCCGAATCATAAGATCCGCAATTCATACTCAAGTATCAGTAGGAAAGAAGCAAGAACGTATCATATTAACATATTCCTACTTACCCATACTTCATGATAATATCCGCAAGAAGCAAACTTAGCCAATCATGGCTCTAATACCAATTTCTACCAGGATAACAAGATGTATATTAAAAACACACACACACACACACACACACACACACACACACACACACACACACACACACATGAATGTTAGTTTTTAGTACAAACGATGTTATATAATATATATACAGTAGATTAAGTAGATTAAGTATATATTATGTATGTAGTTATGACATTATTTTATTGTCTTAGAGATTCTTTTAGCTTATATCATGAATCCAACCTCTCAGATAAACCACGCCTCTCGTTGCTATCGCCTAGACACACAAAATCGCCTTGACCAGGCACGTATTTATTATCTACAAATTTTAAGATATAATCAAATGTTGTTAAAACTGTCAATAATAACAACTTCTTATAACTGTGTTGATTAATAATATTTGAAGCGATTCAATGAATACTGTGATATGGTTTGATTATATGTTTTGCTTTGCTTTCATCATCAATGTTGTTAATTATGATGTTCACAGTATAATGGAAGATATCAAATGTTTCTGTCATTTTAATAATGTACATAAAATGTTCTTATTGCTTGTTATACCATTATTTGTGGATTGTCCACCCCTAAGAAAATGTGATATTGGGCCCTCGGGGCACATACTGAATATTGGGCCCTCGGGGCATTTACGGAATATTGGCCATGATGCATACATTGAACTATACAGACACACAATGACACTTTTGGGTAGGATAGACCACTGTAGTAGATGTCAGAATGCTGGATTTTACCCTACGAATAAATTTGACCGTCGTCCTGATGGGGTCGGTAAGTACAGAATCACGGGTAGCTTCCGTTGGTTTGGGTGCAATTGTAGTTTCTTCCGCCCTTAGACATTGGACTTGTAACTAGCTTAAGTAATTGAATGGCACACATTTTACCTTTTGCCATTGCTATCATAAATTTTGTAAACTACTAGCTGCTCTCTTACCATGTTCATATGCACTTTACTTTGTTCACTGTACCTTACTATGTACATTACAATTTGCCATGCTCACAACACTTTACTTTGTACACTACACTTTGCCATGCTCGCCTGTTTTTCTTATGCTGCCATACTTTCCCTTTTTGATCATATTGTGTTGCTCGTCTTCAAAGCTTTGCAAAAACCATACATATATTATTTTATTTTAATCTTGCCGAGTATCAATACTTCAAACGTTTTATATCTTGCCAAGCGACCCTCACTGACGTATATTTCCTTGTCTTTTACCTTGTGAAATATATGTCAGGTTTTGAAACAAAGTTCACTGAAGAGTATACTTGAGACCGAGCAGGTTGACCAGGAGTACTTTGACACTGAGATCCCCTGCTGAGGAACGGCGTGCCTTTGCAACACTGCAATAATATAATATTTGTTGTTGTATTTCATTCAGGTGTATCTTTATTTCGTGTAACTGTTTGTAATGGCCAGGTGTGCATGTATTCTGGACATTGACTTTGTAATAATGATATTCTGCATTATTCTGAGTTTGCGTGCAAGAATCTGCAATGTTTAAAACACATATGCTTATTGTGCTTAAATCAAGGAAGAAAGAAAAAAGTACTTCTTCTTTGCTTTAAGCACATGCGGACCCTCTCACGATCTCGCCCCCAAGTACAATGGGAAGTGGGGCGTGACATAATTGTATCAACAAAAGAATAGTAATTTTTTCTTACTTGGTGTTGTGAGAGGAAAAATCCTTGGTTTAGGCAAGGTGGGCTGTAAATCCTCTTGTAGGGAGGCGATTGTAAAAATTCTTAGGATTGATGAGATGGTTCTATCATAGTGATAGTGGATGTTGGATGTCTGTCAGGAGTCTAACTGAACCATGGTAATTTTTTTGTGTTTGCGTTTGCAATTTCTGTGCCTTGTCTGTTACTTGCAAGGTTTATATTCTGTTGTTAATCTTCATTATTACAAGTGAGATTATTGATTAAGATTATATTAGTAATGTTGGAACTTATCCAACAAGTTGGATCTTAATCCAACGTTGGGCTAATATGCGGTAAATAATTATATAAGTGCTACGCTGTCATATTAAGCCCAATATATTAGTGATCTGGTTTTAATTAATTAAATGGGCTAAATGAGTTAAACAGGTTGTGGGGCCTTTATGTGTAGAGACTATTGGGCTTCAACTCGTTGATGGGCCGAGTTGGAAACCCTAGGGCTATGGAGGCTAGCCTATAAATATTAGCGGTCATGGTCCCCGGAATACACGAAAAAATTTGAGCCGTCTTTTCTACGTCCCGTCGCTAGGAGAGAAACCAGGAGAAAACTAAAGGGGTTCTCCAACGGTTGATTCGTGCTATTCTGGAAGATCGTCCGCTACGGTATCGTCAGGATCTTTCAGACTATTAGCGATGGATTCAGGTACGCTTCCGCTAAATCCGAGTAGGTCAATGATTTAAGATTCCGCATGTTATATACATCTAGATTATTATTTGCATGGTCTTGCTTAATGATTAATCTAGATCTTTAGTTTCTACAAGTGGTATCGGAGCCCACATGATGTGGATCTTAAAATTTTTTGTCTGCTCGTAGTAGATCTGATAAAAATCAGATTTTTAATCTGTTTTAAGTTTCGGATCTGTTAAAAATTCATTTTTTATCAGATATAATATTTGGATCTATGCAAAAATTTGGTTTTTTGATTAATTTTTCCACACAAAAAAAAATGGTTTTTTGCAAACCCTAGATCGGGGACGGCCCGCCGGCCGCCGCCCGACACAGTGAAAGAGGGGGCGGCTCCCCCGTCGGAAGATCGGCGCCGGCGATGCCGGCGTCGACACAGGTCTGAAAGGGGCGACAGAGAGCCGCCCCTGTAAGTCACGCAGAGAAGGGGACCAAGGGGGGCCCGGCTTCCTGCCGCCCCCCTCCGGCGGCAACATGGCAAAAGGGGGCGGCGTGAGCCGCCCCCGTTAGGTTGCAGAGGGGGCGGCTCTCGCCGCCTCCTGGGGGTTTTTTCCGGCAGCCGGGGGGGCCGGTGCCCTGCCCCCCTGCGACAGAACGCAGGCCCCCTCCGACGGGGGCCTGTTGTCTCAGACACGGGGAAAGGGGGCGGCGGTTCGCCGCCCCCATCCAGCCCCGACAGCAGGGGGAGGGGCCGGCGCACCGCCGCCCCTCCCCTTTCGTTCAGAACGCAGGCGCCCTCTGGCGCCTGCGATGCATACGATAGGGGCGGCGGTTGCCGCCCCTGATCGACAGACGGCAGCGCCTCTGGCGCCTGTCCGTCACATAGAAGGGGCGGCCCCGCCGCCCCTGCTGGTTGAGGCCGGCGCCGGCCACCCCCCGCCGGCGCCGGATCTGAGGAAAAGGGGCCGGCGGCGGCCGGCCCCCTAGTTGGGCCCAAAATTTTGCTAGGGTTTCTAACCCTAGCAGAATT
The DNA here is from genome assembly GCA_030789695.1 of Scilla litardierei. Classification (NCBI taxonomy): domain Eukaryota; kingdom Viridiplantae; phylum Streptophyta; class Magnoliopsida; order Asparagales; family Asparagaceae; genus Scilla; species Scilla litardierei. Next base: position 136,667,207 of record CM061140.1, on the reverse strand, counting down.
TGGGCCAAATTGGACCCAAACGGTTATTTTTTCAAAATGTTTTTTAATTTTCAGTATATGGGCTTCTAATTTGGGCCTGTTTGGGTTATTTGGTTGTTTCTTTGGGCCTATTATTGCAAATCAGTTCTTTAGCCTTTTTTTAGGCTTATTGCAAAACAGTTTTGGGCACCCTCATGGCTAATTTTGGACCCAATTTTTGGGTCATTTGGACACAAATTTGGGCCTATCTTAGGATGTTTTAACACAAGTTAAGGAGGAAATAAAAAGTCCATTTGTACATTTCCATTAAGTTTATTTTTTGTGTTAAAATTCACCTTTTTAATTCAATTTTAGGCGTAATTAATTGTATATATATCTCGAAATAATTTTTATTTAAAATGACAACCCACCAAAGTGGGCTCGATCGTGACAATTAATTTTATTTCGATATATATAAAAGGCTACGTACATGCTTGGCATGAAAAATTTATCGCCTAAAGTTTTGAATTTAAATTCGTGAAATGAGGAAATAAATGGTCTTGTCTATATATTTCCTTTAGGCCAAATTTTGTGTGTTAATTTAAATTCATTCCAATTTTAATTCTTTAGGCAAAATTCACTCATATATACATTTTTTGAAATAATTCCAATTTTTGGTAAAATTCCACCAAAGTGGGTTCTACTATTAAAATTGTTATTATTTCGGAATGTAAACGGATTAGAATACATACTCAGTATGATCAGTTGCCTGGATGAATTTTAAACGGATCGAAAGAGTAAATAAAAGGTTTTCCTGTATATTTACATTTAAGTTCAGTTTAATTTAAATTCAATTTTTGGGCGCATTAAATTATATGTTTCAAAATAATTTTAATTATTACGGTATCCCACCAAAGTGGGTTTTACTGTTAAATTATTATTATTTCGTAACATAAACGGATAAATACATACTTTTGTATGATTGGTTGCCTAATATTGAATTTAATTTTGGTTGGAGGAGGAAATAAGACGTTTAAATGTATATTTCTCCTCAAAGATAAATTTTGTGTTAATTGTGCAAAATAAATTTAAATTCTAAGTTTAAGGCTTAAAACCATATATATATACTTCGGTATATAACAAGTTGACTTCATACGTTGGTATGAAAATTCAGTTAGCCTGAATTTAGATTTAAATTAAAACACAAAATTCAAGTGTTTTCTTCGGGAGCAAATAAAAGGTTTTAACATATATTTCTCCTTAAGAATAAGTTTAAAAGGCCTTAAAGAATTTTTTGTGCACTAACCATCAACAAATGGCCTTAAGGAAATTTGACACATTTTAAAGTTATATATGAAATGGGGTAGGGTGTGTATTTATATATATAACTTTATATGTATGTTCATATACACATTAGTATACCTTTATACCCCATTTTGAAGAAAGAAAATTTGTGTTGAAGTTATAAATTTTATTTAACTCAATATAAATGATTAGAAGGGTGGAATAAAAAGTTCTTATATATATTTCCACTTGTTGTAATCATTTTTTTTGTTAAATTCGGTTTAGGTTCAATTTCAATTTTTTGGCACAATTATTATATATTTCGAATATAGAATGATTGGATCATCAACTCACCAAAGTGGGTTTTCTTGTGAAGATCAGTTCTAATCTCGAAATATAACAAGTTAAATACATACTTTTGTATGAAAATTTTGGTTGCCTTAAATTTGACTTTGAATAAAAGTGGGCTTGAATATCTCCACTTAAAGTATATTCATGTATTAAATTGCGACTTAGATTCAAATTTTGCAAAGGTATATAATTTTTGAAATGTTTTCGTGCAATCATCATCTCGCCAAAGTGGGCTCTGTTGATTTGCATTATTTCATTTCATGAATATAAAAAGAATCAAATGTGCCCGTGATTTGTGTAAGAATGCTAAATCGGCCCAAAGGAAGATTACCGTTCTATACCATTTCATGCGCACCTGTGGCAATAGACAAGGTGATGATTAGTGAGTTCAATGCATGCAAATTTAATTCGGCCCAAAGGAAGTTTTATTTTTGGCATGTTATTATTGTCATTGTCTGATTGCTACAACAAGATGTCAGTGACTAGTCAATAGATTATCCAAAGATAAATATTGGACTAGTGGGGGATGTCTTGAGATGGGAACATAGCATTAATTTGAATTTGTTGTTGTATTTAATACTCATATGGACATGTTATAAATTGTTTTCTTGTTCTCTTTTCAGCTAATATTCCTGAAAATTTTTCTGCCAACCTAAAATCAATTCCAGTCCTTAATGGCACTAACTTCAAGGCATGGAAGGAGAATCTTTTGATAATCCTCGGAGTCATGGATCTTGATCTGGCATTAAGGACTCATTGTCCTCCACCACTCACTGATGAGAGTACCTCTGTTGAACAGAGGGAGTTGGAAGAGTGGAAGAGATCAAATCGCATGTGCCTAATGCTAGTGAGGAAGGCCATTCCAGAATATCTCAGGGGTTCTCTTTCAGAGAAAATTTCCACAGCTAAATGGTTCCTTATAGAGCTTGAAAAGAAGTTTGTCAAGAATAAAAAGGGTGAAATTAATACACTCTTGACAAACCTATCTTCAATGAAATATGAAGGAAAAGGAAACATCAGGGAGCATATAATGAAGATGTCTGATATTGCTTCAAGGTTGAAAGCACTTGAGCTAGACCTCTCTGAGGCTCTGCTAGTGCATTTTGTTATGATATCTCTTCCATCCCAGTTTGACCAGTTTAAGATGAGCTACAATCTGAAGGATGAGACTTGGTCTCTGGATGAGCTCATCTCAAACTGTGTAAAGGAAGATGAAAGGCTTGAGCAAGAATTGACAGAAAGCCCTCTCCTGACATCCACCTTCAACAAGAGAAAGAAGGATACTGAAGCTGCAGATACAGCTTCTCAAAAGAAACAACAAAGGGAACTGAAAAGTTCAGAAGGTCATGGTTGTTTCTTCTGTGGAGCTGAAGGGCATGTAAAGAAGAATTGCTCAAATTATCACGCTTGGCGTGCTAAAAAGGGTATGTTTCTTTAATTCGGTTTAATTCTAAGTTAATTTCTTTTCATGCAACCTTTGGTACTTGTAGGCACGTGATGGAAAGATTTGGTATAACCATTATTGTGTCTATGCAGGATTGCCTAAGATGCCAAGAGCCAAATGATGGTGAAAGATACATCGATATGGGCAATGGCAAGATGGTTCAAGTAGAGGCACATTAAATTTAGATTATTTCTTTTAAATGCTAGAACGTATTTGAATTTTATGAGACTATTATGTACCGTTTTAACAGAATTTGGATTTCCATTTCTCTTTTGAACAAATTTTGGTTATAAGTGTTCAATTTTGAATGGAAAATTTGGTTGTCTCTTAATTCAAAATTAGTTTGTTCTAGTTCTTTAAAAGATCATTATAATCTTCATTTCTTTGGAAATGTTGCTTCATCAATAGAATTCTTGCATTTAAGTACATGTGTTGTAATGAAAGAATTAACAGTTTAGAATTCAGTTATATTTTGATTGCAGCTTATATCCTTAATAAAGTTTCAACAAATGAATCACTTGCATGTTTGGATATGTCCAACTAAAGTAAGGCTTTATAAGCCTAATAAAGTAATAGGACATAATGCTAATGATTTTCTAATTTTGTTGAATAGTTTTAAAGTTGATATTATTTTGTAAGGTTTTACATAATCCCACTATTAAATTAGTTTACGAATTAGGAAATGCACACCTATTTGAGGATGCTGAGTTTGAAGGGGGAAATTTAGTTAGTGACATTACTCTTGAAGAGGATTATATCCACACAGGTGTTGTTGGCATTGTTCGGGATGGTATTCCTGACATTGTTCAAGACACAATAAATTCAAGATAATGTTGCAATTCCTCCTACTCGGAAAAATTGTTCATAAGGACAAACTCTAGCACCCTCAAAGCACTAATTGCCATTCAGGAAAATCCATTAAAGAGATGACAAGTTTATTGTTGACATTAGGATGATGGAAGTTTGACTTACATCAAGTCATAAAAGGTTTTACATCTCTAAAATGGATTAATGCATTAATTAAGAAAGTCTTTAAATGATACTTAAAGTCTTTTTCTCATTGCCATAAGGTTTGAAACCTATTGATTGTAAATAGTCTTTTACAATCAAAAGGGAATTCAAAAGGGTATTAAGAAAAGATTTAAAAGCGTATCACTCAAAGACTTTATACGGAAAAGAATGCATTAATGTGTAAAGAAACTTTCTATTGGGTTTTTTTTTTCATGAAAGACTCTATAAGGTTTATAATGGCATTAGTACAGCATTTCAATATCGTTACTGATACATTAAATTTCATTAAGTGATCACCTCGTTCGGTTTTGAGATGATATTTAATGATGTTATCTAAGTTCTGTGGGAGCATGTAATTTACATAATATCTATGTGGTAATAAATGTTAAGTTCTGTGGGAGACAAGTTTAGTCTCATTAATTACCCTGAGAATAATTTTCAGAAGATTTCCTATATCTCACCAATAGGGAGTCTAAAGTATGCTCAGTTTTATATGCATTTGGTTATTGCATATATTACAGATGTGTTGGGCAGATTGTTAAGTTCAGGAGTTGACCATTTGACAGCAGCCAAATGTGTCTTACGGTATTTATGGAGAACAAAAGGTGTTACATGTTCAAGGATCAGTAGTCAAAAGAGTTTGAGATCATTTTGGTATACTGACTCTGATCATTTATTGGATGCAAAGAATGTATGAAAATCTATGTCAGGTGCCATCTACTAGAAGAGATCTAAATGGTCCCTTTGTATAGTCTCTTCTAACATGGCTTTAGATTTCATATCATATTATGTGACATCCAAATCATGAAATATATCTGCATATTTAGTCACTATGCTGCAAATTAGGGATGGTGTTGAAACACCACACAGTTTATTTAGTGACAATAAAGTCTGCAGTTTTATATTCCAGCAACAACAGGAACTCGACAAAGTTTAGATATTCAGAGATCAAGTTCCTAGATTGTTGATTAATAGGAGTGTATAATTGTCTAATGAGCACATCGGAACAAACCATTTAATTACGGATCCGTTATAATAAGGAAATGTCATCCAAAAGGTTTTATGAGCTAGCTACTCATATGGATGTCATTTCATTAAGAAAATTCAGTTTTGTGGGAGTTTGTTCTTTTGGGTGCTCATATGATAGACAAGATTAAGTCTCCAGCTTAAGCTTGAGGTGATTTTCTGATCAGAAATAAAGTTTTTGGTTTCAGTTCGGCTTCACTCCGATTTTGTTTTGTTGATGATCTCACTAAGGTTAAGGAGGATCAGTTGGAAATAGACATGTTAGATCACATTACATGTAATTTCCACGCTACACATCCACTTCATAATCCATGTCATTCTTTTGTATTAGCACGGTGACCACTGATGGGTCGAGATGCAATTGCTGCGGCGAAGATCTCTTTGATCCCTTGCTAATATAATTGATGGACCGGATTGTTCTTAACTCATTAAAGAAATGACAGCAAGTTAAGATCTTATTTGGTTGTATGCACTATGAAATATAATTATAAAGTTTAGCATATAGCCCAAGTGGGAGATTGTTGGAACTTATCCAACAAGTTGGATCTTAATCCAACGTTGGGCTAATATGCGGTAAATAATTATATAAGTGCTACGCTGTCATATTAAGCCCAATATATTAGTGATCTGGTTTTAATTAATTAAATGGGCTAAATGAGTTAAACAGGTTGTGGGGCCTTTATGTGTAGAGACTATTGGGCT
>CM061140.1:136470394-136660931 GCA_030789695.1 Scilla litardierei | reverse complement strand
TGTAAGCTATCTGATAATCCTTATCTGTGTAATTCTTGATATATTTTAAGTATATGTGTGCATATTCCTGTGATTGCATAGATAAAGTTCATGGATTGTGTGAGGACATTATGATCACGATAATATAATGATAATGAGATCTAATTGATCCATTTAAACACACATCCAAAATGTTCTTGGTCTTAGAAAGTTGATAGAGAAGACTTAGTAAAAAAGCATAAGAAAGAATTGTTGAATCCTTTTGATTTTTAATCATAAGCAACTTGCAAGTCTTGTCTTAAAGGCAAAATAACTAAAATGCCTTCTGTAGACAAGGGGACATAGTTACTGAACTCAGAGGAGTCATACATACCGATGTATGTAGACTTATATATATATATATATATATATATATATATATATATATATATATATATATATATATATATACTAGTCATTACCCGTGCCCATAGGGCACGGTTTATTTAATGGCTGAGTTTTTCTCCCCCACAAATTTCAAGTTCCCCCAAATTTCAAGTTTTCCCACAAAATTTCAAGTTTCCCCCCAAAATTTAAGTCCCCCCCAAAATTGTCATTACCACCTAGGACAAACTTGCCACGTAGGACAAAGCTTTGTCCTAGTAGGATAAGATTCAAAATCTTCAAAGAACTGGAAGAAAATGGTCGGAAGGGGTGAGAATAAAAAGTGGGGGGGTGTGTGTGTGTGTGGGGAGGGTCCATGGGCAAAAAAACAAAAACCGGGGTTGTAAGTGCAAAATTCCCCACCTCCTCTTTTATCCCTCAAAATCTCATCTCTTATATTTTCTCTTATCCAATTTCCCTGTTTTATATAATAGATATCCAAATTCTCTTATCCAATTTCTCATGTCCAAATTCTCTTATCAATTTCTCTTGATAACATCCGTCTTTTATATAATAGATATCTCTTATCCAATTTCTCTTGTCCAATATCTCTTATCCAATTTCTCTTGATAACATCTCTCGTTTGTAATAAAGATATCTCTTATCCAATTTCTCTTGATAACATCACTCTTATCCAATTTCTATTTTCCAATATCTCTTATTCAATTTCTCTTGATAACATCCCTCTCTTATAATATAGATATCTCTTATCCGATTTCTTTTGTCCAATATCTCTTATCCAATTTCTCTTGATAACATCCCTCTCTTATAATATAGATATCTCTTATCCAATTTCTCATGTCCAATATCTCTTATCCAATTTCTCTTGATAACATCCCTCTTTTATAATATAGATATCTCTTATCCAATTTCTCTTGTCCAATATCTCTTATCCAATTTCTCTTGATAACATCCCTCTTTTATAATATAGATATATATATATATATACACACACTAGTCATAACCCGTGCCCGCGGGCACGGTTCAATTAAGATTTTTTCCCGTAAAATCTTTGTTCCCCAAAAACTTATTTCAATAGTTAAAATTGCGCGGAACAATAAATTAGCGGAAAAATATTTAGCGGCACGGACGCATTTGGCGCGGAACAACAAATTCGGCATGGGCGCCTTCGGCGCAGAACAACAAATTGGTGTAAAAAAATTTAGATGGGCGCCTTCGGCGCGGGAAATTATTCTTATCTTATTGGCACATGCATCAAAGAGCTGGTGTGCCCCGCGTTGCGGGAGAGATCATTCGATCTGCAGTATTAAGTGCGAGTTAACGTTTTCCCCCAAATGCATTAATTGTGTGCACTCTGCTATTCTCCAGAAATTTTTCATTTTCCAAAAACTTTCATTTCCCTAAAAACTTTCATTTTCCCATTTCCTCATTTCCCCAAAAACATTCATTTCCCTGAAAACTTTCATTTCCCCATTTCCTCATTTTTTCCAAAAACTTTCATTTCACCATAAATGTTTTTCCCCTCAAAACTTTCTACAAATTCTCATCTCAACCGTTGATTTCCCAAGATTAAATCTCAACCATCCTTCTATCAACCTGTTTGTCCTAGTCAGCCCTAGGATTCAAAAACAGTTGTCAAATGAAATATAGATGTATGAATATAATGTGTATCATATGACATGGGGTTTAGCCTCATATACGCCTCGAAGACTCCCACCGCCGTCATTTTTGGAGGATCGAAATCGTGCATTTTGATCTAGATATTCTAAACCTCCAAACATCGAATATGGGGTGACCTAATGGGTTTTGCCCATTCGGCCACCCATTGTAAATTAAACGGTTTTAAATGAATAGAACTTTTGCGACGGGTGGATGAACGGGCAAAACGCCCTGGGTTCACCTGAAATTTGATGTTTTGAGATTTTAGAATATAAAGATAAAAATGAATGGTTCCAATCCTTCAAAAAATGATAGATATGTGAGTTTTGGAGGCCACATATGAGGCTGATACCCATTATTCTCTCTCTCTCTCAATGTGTGTGTGTGTGTGTGTGTGTGTGTGTGTGCGTGCGTATGTGTGTGTCGGCTAGTGTTCACTCGTAAACATCTTACATAGGAATTTAGTTTATTTGAATTTTTTTCTCAACTTTTTTTTCCCAATGTTTAATCCAAGCAGACATATAGACGCACACATGTACCGCACGTCAGCCATAGGAAAAATTGATTGGGACTATATACACATCTAAATGAGGTGTATGGATGTGATGTTTGTTATTTTTTGGTAAAAAATTGGTAGAGAGGAAGAGATATGTCTTACGATGTGATTTGTTGTCATTTTGGGCAAAATGTCTCTTCCCTACACATCAATTTGACTTTATATAGCAATTCTCGAAAAATAACGGGTGAACCCTTGAAGGATATGCCACTCGATCAAGCACTTACAAAGCTAATGGTTTTGGAACAATGGAACATTTTATACGATCGAAGGTCAAATATGGGGGTGTTAGAGAGTAATAGGACTCAAGAGAGAAAGAGACAAGATTTCTTAGCAAAAGAATAAGTCACCAAAGCTAAGAGCCATGGTGCTCTATTTATATATCTCATAGTGGGGAGGCCAAAAGCCTCTAGGAGACCAAGGGTCCCCATTACTCTAAGTAATGGGGGCCTAATGAATGGGTAATGAAGGAGGGGAGGCCAAAAGCCTCCCTCATTCATAACACTCCCCCTTACACATTCATCACTTCGGTCTCAGCTACTGAGGCAAGGGGTGGATACTTCTGGATCCAGAGTAAGTGTGTTTGCCTCGTTAAAACCTTAGCTGTGGAAAACCCAGTGGGAAAACCCAACAGCTTAAGGAAAAAGAGTGCAACCCACATGTTACTCCCCCTGATCCGTACAAGCTTCAGGCTTGCAGGTCTTTCAACTGTCGCATACCAATGTTCTTTACAAGCTTTACAAAAGTACATTTAGGCAATGCCTTAGTAAAAAGATCAGCTAAGTTGTTGCATGACTGGATCTGTCGAACTTCAATCTGCTTGTCGTTCTTCTGCTCGTGCGTCCAGAAAAACTTGGGAGAAATGTGTTTTGTCCTGTCGCCTTTGATGTAGCCCTTCTGAAGCTGAGCAATGCATGCGACGTTGTCTTCGAATAAGGCAGTAGGCTCCAGATCACTGGTCTTCAGGCCAGTGGATTGGAGGATGTGTTGGACGACGGAGCGTAGCCAAAAACATTCTCTGCTCGCCTCATGGATCGCGATGAGCTCTGCATGGTTGGAAGATGTAGCAGTAGTGGTTTGTTTTACCGATCTCCAAGAGATAGCAGTACTTCCGTAGGTAAATACAAAACCTGTTTGAGATTTTGCCGTGTGCGGATCAGAGAGATAACCTGCATCAGCATAACCAAACAATTTGGGGGAGGCACCTCTCTGGCAGTAAAGTCCAAGATCAATGGAACCCTGAAGGTATCGCAGAAGATGCTTTACTCCGTTCCAGTGGCGCTTTGTGGGCGTAGCACTGTGTCTGGCTAGTAGATTAACTGTAAACGCTATATCGGGACACATACAGTTAGCCAGATATAGAAGTGCTCCAATGGCACTGAGGTAGGGTACTTCAGGACCCAGTATCTCCTCCCCCTCTTCCAGTGGCCGGAAGGGGTCCTTATGTACATCTAGTGATCTTACGACCATAGGAGTACCTAAAGGATGACATTTATCCATATGAAACTTGCGTAGAAGGTTCTTTGTATAATTAGATTGGTGTAATAGGATTCCACCTCTTAGGTGTTCTATCTGTAAGCCAAGACAATACTTTGTTTTGCCTAGGTCTTTCATTTCAAAAGTATGTTTAAGGCTTTCAGATATCTCTTTGATCTCTGCAGGAGATCCTATGAGATTTAAGTCATCTACATATACAGCTATGATGACAAATCCTGTTCCCGTTCTTTTGATAAAGATACACGGGCAGACTTCGTTATTCGTGAATCCTTGCTGTGCAAGAAAATCACTTAGTTTGTTATACCACATCTTGCCCGATTGTTTTAGACCATATAATGATCTATGTAGCCTTACAGAGAATAGTCCCGAGGTATCTCTTTCATCTCTGGGGGTAGATTAAACCCATCAGGAAGTCTCATATAGATATTTTTATCTATATCGCCATATAGATATGCAGTCACAACGTCCATGAGCTGCATTTCTAGGCTTTCCAGAGAAGTTAGGCTGATTAAAAATCGGAAGGTGATCGAATCCATGACCGGGGAATACGTATCTTCGTAATCAATCCCCGGTCTTTGGGAAAATCCCTGGGCTACAAGGCGTGCCTTATAGCGAACGATCACATTATTTTCATCTCTTTTTCTTATGAAAACCCACTTATATCCCACAGGTTTTACACCTACTGGTGTTTGGACTACTGGTCCAAAGACTTTGCGTTTCAAGAGTGAGTCCAGCTCTACTCTTATTGCCTCGTCCCACTTTGGCCAATCATCTCTGCGTTTACATTCCGCTAGAGATCGTGGTTCGACGTCATCGTCATATTCAGTGACGTGAACGGTAATATCGAACGCAAAATCGTCGTCGACGACTATGCTATTTCTGTCCAGTACTTCTCCAGTACGTACAAAATTTAATGATGTTTCTCCTATTGTTTCCTCTGCTGGGGAAATCAGGAGTGGAGAAGTAGCTGGTCTGAGCTCAGCATCCTGTGGATGGATAATCTTAGTATCGCCAGGAGTCTTCCTCTTTCGAGGAACTTTATCTTTTGAACCTGGTGGGCGTCCTCTTTTCATTTGAGGTACAACCAATTCTGCTGCCGGTGGGTTGCATCCATCTATGGGGATGTCAATCCTAGCTGGCGTATTGGCAGCAGGGACGTGTGAACGGACAATCTTCTGGTTGTCCGTGAATTTATCCGGTAAAAGATGTACTGTATTCTGGATGTGAAGGATCTTCAGGATCTCATCTTCACACAGATTAGTACGCGGATCATATAGGGACAAAGACTTCTGGTCCCAACTAATGGTCTCAGAAGCTTCTGGCTTCTTAGACTGTGTGCCCAGTTTTGGAAAAAATTTCTCATTAAATTCACAGTCTACAAAACGTGCCTTGAATGCGTCACCCGTCAGGGGTTCAAGGTATCTGATAATATAGGGCGAATCAAACCCAATATATATACCTAGACGACGCTGAGGACCCATTTTGGTCCTCTGCGGTGGTGCTATTGGGACATATACTGCACTACCAAACACTCTCAAATGAGAGATATCCGGAGGTGCGCCATATGCTAGTTGCATCGGGGATAAAGTATGACCTCCAGAGGGTCTTATCCTAATAAGTGATGCGGCATGTAAAATAGCATGCCCCCAAGCATCCACAGGCAACTGGGATTGCATAAGCAATGGACGTGCAATCCATTGGAGTCACTTTATAAGGGACTCAGCTAATCCGTTTTGGGTGTGAACATGTGCTACAGGATGTTCAACTTCAATACCCGTTGCCCGGCAATAGTCTTCGAAGACTTGTGAAGTAAATTCTCCCGCATTATCAAGACGTAGTTTCTTGATTTGGTTATCGGGGAAATGAGCACGCAACCTTATTATTTGTGCCAATAGCTTTGGAAAAGCTAGGTTGCGGGTGGACAAGAGGCACACATAAGACCATTTGGTTGATGCATCAATTAGTACCATGAAGTACCGAAATGGGCCACTTGAGGGGTGAATATGCCCGCAAATGTCACCATGAATTCTCTCAAGGAAGTCAGGAGACTCTAATCCCACTTTCAGGAGGGATGGTCTCGTTATAAGTTTTCCCTTGAAACAAGGGAGACATGGAAATTCACCCTTTTGAAGAATCTTCAGGTTCTTCAATTTGTGTCCACGGGATTCAGAGATGATGCGTCGCATCATTGCTGTTCCAGGGTGACCAAATCTATTGTGCCAGAGTTCGAACTCTGGCAAGGATTGGCACGTCTGGTGCTCAGTCATATTGGCTTCTATTGGTTGAATGTATGTTTGGTAGAGACCCGACGGGAGTCCCTTGAATCGTTCGCAGATGATCTTCCGGTCATCTTTCTGACGAGTTACATACAGATATTCAACCGTATTTTCATCTCTGGTTTCTAAGTGATATCCGTTTAAACGGAAATCTTTGAAACTTACGAGATTCCTATTTGATTTAGGAGAGAATAATGCATTTTTTATTTGAAGTCTTGTGTTATTTGGGAGCAATATAATTGCTTCACCAGATCCTTCGATTATTTGGGACAGTCCTGAAATTGTGATAACAGGACCGTCATATTTATTTAAGCTATTAAAATAGCAATGATCGCGAAGGATTGTGTGCGTTGAGGCACTGTCCACTAGGCACTCAGACATCATCTATATAAGCAAAAAAAACGAAAATTTATTTGAGCGAAAATGTAAACATTCATTCGAAAATAAAAGTTCGTACTTAAGCAAATAAAGATGAAGATACATTGAATTCTAAAAAAAGCATAGATAAATGATGGTGCTCAATCGAGAAGGTCGTCGTTCTCGAAGTCTTTAGCAGTAAAGACTGTTGGCGGCTGTACACCTGCCAAGTTTGTTTCAGGTCGAGACTTCTGGCTCGCCTGGTATAGATCCTGTAGGTGGCGAGGAGTGCGGCAGTTTTTGGACCAATGGCCAGTCATGCCGCATCTATGGCATTTGTCCTCCCAGGTCTTCTTTGGAAGTGACACGTGCTTGGTGTCCTTTCGCTTCCAAGTGAAGTTTCTTTTCCCTTTATTGTTTTTGTTTGTCTGGGGAGCTGCACCTCTTGGTTGCTTCATTACCGCTTTCCCTTTAGTATTTTTAGTCTTCCTCTTGTTTTTCCACTTCTGGGGAGAAACGTGGTAGGCTTCAGGGATAGGGGCAGTGCCAGCTGGACGTAAGTTATGAGTTGCTAGCAGTAAATCTCGATTCTGCTCTGCTCTAAGTAGGCATGAGATCAGATCGGAGAATCTCGTGAAGTTGCGTTCACGATACTGCTGCATGAGGATTGCATCTTTCTCGTGAAACGAGGTAAATGTCTTTTCCAACATGCGCTATTCTGTCACTTCTTCACCGCACAACTTCAGGCGTGAGGTGATGTTATGAAGTGCAGAATTATACTCAGCGACGGACTTATAGTCCTGAAGTCTGAGGTTTTCCCACTCATAACTGGCACGGGGTAATATAACATCAATTTGATGTTTATACCGTGCTTCCAGTGCTGTCCACAGGTCCTTCGGGTCCTCAACCGTTAAGTATTCGGCCTTTAAGGTCCGATCTATATGCTTCCTAATGTAGATTATGGCTTTCGCCTTATCTACATCGGATACAGTGGTTGTGGGGCTGCTGCTAGCTGTAGCAGAAGCTTCGGCCGCTGCTGGGGCCGATGAAGGAGCCAAAATGGACCCAAGGAGGGCCATTGAACGCAAGTGGAACTTCAGGTCCACTCGCCAACTCAGGTAATTTGTCCCTGCAGAATCGAGGACCTCGAAATCGACGCTTGCCAATTTTGCCATTTATCTACGTATTTTAAAATGAGTATGAATTAATTAAAATTCAAAAATTCATGCATAAAGAAATAAACAAGTAAAAATGCGGGGATCGGCCAGATACCCAAAATAGTACACAGTCCAAAGTTCGTTTAAAGTCCATAATAGAAAAAAATAATACAACTTTGGAAACCCAAACTGAACTGGGTCCCTAAATCTCCGTCTTCATATGCTGTTGCATCGAGCTTTGGCTTACACAGTAATGAATCGACTCCTTGCGGTCCAGCGGACGCGGCCAGGGAATTGACTAAGCCAGGACCACTTGTTACCCAGTCAAGCTAGGTTGGTCCAGCAAACTTAGCCAAGCACATTGACCGACATCATGATCCATTGTAGGAGTTTTCATCAATTCTATGTGCTGTTGCATCGAGCTTTGGCTTTTAAAATACAAATTTCCTCACTTACAAATTCTCTCAAAAGAAAATAAAAGTGCAAGGAAAGTAAATAGGTATACAATGGCCGATCCCGAAAAACACATTTTTACTGATTTAAACATCCACGCAGTTCTAAATATGCTACGGGCATAAAAGTAAACAACCACGCATATATCTCAAGCAAAACATATGGTAAGGGAAACTAGAAAATATAAATATCTTGTAGACCACGTGGAAACGTCATACACCGTTAGGTTAGTTGACTAACGGCAGAGCGGTCTCAGGATCTTTAAGATAATTATATTTTGAAAAATAGAGTCCTAGTAAACCATAGATTATAATATGCAAGAGGGAAAAACAATTTGTCAACATGGAATATATAAATTATTAACATAGAGGATAGTCCCTTTTAAGTAATTGGCTTCAGGCCATTATTTAGTGTGCTAAAATATATACCGTTAGGTAATAGGGGCTGCATGCCCTAAAACAAGAAAAATAAATAAATTAATATGTTGATTGGGGCTGCAGGCCCATAAGTCAAATATTAATCATTTTAATAAGCAATTTTATTCACTTGGATTCTAGTCCAATAAAAAATAGCCAAATAAAATTATTATTAATATTTCGGATGCAGGCCCATTTTGTAAATATTTAATTAACACATTAAAAATTGCAATTGGATTAACTGGGCTTCAGGCCCAATGTTGATAGTCAAAAATTAATTAGTAAGCTAAATGGGGCTGCTGGCCCATAAGACTTAATTTCATTGTTAGAAATGGGCTGCAGGCCCAACAAACAGGCTTTTTAATTTAAAAGAATATGGGCCCTTAAACAAATTTTAGGGTCAATTAGTGCTAAAAATCCCACAAAACTCTTGTTTGACATATATTGTCTACTCTTATTCCCTTGTCAGCCCACCCCCATGCGAAAAGGCAGAGGGAATAATTAGTGTGACATACTTACTAAGATAAGCCAAAGTATTTGGAATTAGCACTGTTGTATGATGTCATCTCCCCTAATTTCACGATTAAACAACGAATCCACTTGTGATTAAGCCTCGCTAACTTCATGTATATAACCAGGAGCTGCGGTTAAGGAGCGATAGGTCATAAAACACAATTAATGGAAACCCCCCTGCACGCCGGGGGGGGCAGAGAACCCCCCCTGTATTGGGGGAAGCCGGAAGGGTTTTTGGGTATTCTTTTCTTTTTTTTTCTATATATTATTTTCCTCTTGATTATTTATTCGGTTATGAAACCGACAATGCGGATACTATGACATATATAAGGTAAATATTTGGTTCATATCTAAACATCATAGCTTTGCTAACTGAATCAAAGGATGGTGTTCTCTTGTACTATAATTATTTTGTTTTTTTTTTGTTTTTTCGATTTTAGATGATTATCAAAAAGTGGCAGATTAATACTAGCCTATAGAATTGGCTATGTAAAATCTTAGCATACTACATTATGTAGGTATCTACGAGCGAAATAAATTACCTCTAGATCAAAAATCTAGGGAAGATCGTGATAAAAAAAATCCGTAGATAGTTCCGCTCCCGATACGCTCCACAAAATTTCCGCAAAGCTTCGCCGCAACAATAGATTCCTTTGCGCGTACTGGTTTAATTTTTTGAGGGGAGACGGGATGAAAAGCTCAAAGAATTGAGAGCTAAGGTGCTGATAACGTGTTAGAGAGTAATAGGACTCAAGAGAGAAAGAGACAAGATTTCTTAGCAAAAGAATAAGTCACCAAAGCTAAGAGCCATGGTGCTCTATTTATATATCTCATAGTGGGGAGGCCAAAAGCCTCTAGGAGACCAAGGGTCCCCATTACTCTAAGTAATGGGGGCCTAATGAATGGGTAATGAAGGAGGGGAGGCCAAAAGCCTCCCTCATTCATAACAAGGGGGATTTTTTTTGATATATAGTTTGGAATGGAATTAGGATGTATAGTTCTGATAACATCCAACAGTTTAGATTTAGTATTTAAAAAATAAATCAAAGAGAGAATTTTCTCATAGTGCATGCATGTAAAAGTTTTCGCAAAAGATCAACATGGAGTTGCACGTGCGTACCCGCGGGCCGTGCTTAATAAAAGGTCCAAATGGGTTCGCTAATACTAAAAATCATTAACCTGTTGGCTTTTGATTTTCTCAAGATGTAATAATTGCATTTCATTTCCTCTGAATTATTTTCTCTGATTTCTTCGAAGTGCAGAGATCTACTTTTAATGATATTTTATAACAATCCATTATTCAAACAGAAAATTAAGTGTCTGCTTGCAACAATACTTACCAGTGAATATCGAATATTTAACCGGCATCTTTCTGTATTTTGCAACCGTTCAATAAGCATTGGGTACAATTGGATTGTAGTATTTACATTTAAATTGTACGTCCTTCTCTTTTGTCTCTATTTAAATTATCGTATCCCAAGCCATCAATATAACTTATCCTACCCCAAGCCATCAGTGGGCCAAAAAAGTGGGGTAGTACCCATTATTCTCATATTTTTACGCCACCCCGATACTAATAATAAATTGCATGTATATCAAAATATCTTGGATGGGGTCCCTGAACCCGGGTTCAAACGAACCCGCCCCGAACTCCGAAAGGATCACTCCTTTGGTGTCAGTCCCGTTATTAAAGGAAATTTCAAGGGCTTTGTCCCACTCGTTCCACATGGGCTGGCTGTCCACCTCCCTCTCGCCCGCGAACTCCGGCGACAGCGCGTGCTCCGAGCCGCAACTGGAGGCCGTGTGAAGCCTCGGCACCGAGTCTGACACGTCGAAATAAACCATGTCCATCCCCTGTGACGACGTGTGCAGCGTTGGGACAACGGGCTTCTGCTTCGGCGTTGTCCAATGCCTCGACCCGTTTTAACGATCGGGCTCCCTCTCTTGTTGTAGATCCCGCACAGCACCCAGTCGTCCAGCTGCAAGTATCCACGTGTCAGGTTACAGTTCATCAGTGACACGTCACACGTCAGCATCCAGTTGATTAATTAGTTTCAATGCTTACCCTGAGGCTGTTCTTTCTGCAGGCAGATCGGTCGACGTCGGCAAGACGATACTTGTGCATGATCCAGTTGGTCTTCTCCCCACTGGGAGCCTTTCTGTCATAGAAAACCAATGCCTTCTTGATCCCCATCAGTTTCGGAGCTCCAACCGCCTTGTAAGTGACCGTCGCCTTCCAGTAACCCGAACCCGCAGCCCTGTTGGGCCTGGACCCGTTAACCCGAACCCGCAGCCCTGTTGGGCCTGGACCCGTTAACCCGAACCCGCAGCCCTGTTGGGCTTGGACCCGTTAGGGTACTTCCTGTTAGCCTCGATGGCTGAATCATGGAGGAGTGTAGCGTAGAAATTAATTTTACCTGGGAGATCCCACGGATGGAACTTGTACAGGTCGATGTCGGCGATGATCGGTGCTGGTGATCTCTTGGACTCGAAAATAATGACCAAGGGGGAAATGAAAGAAAATAATGAAAGGGGACTCTTGGACTCGAGTGTAATCGAGCTGGTGATCTTCGACGCGATCGGTAAGCTGGTCTAGGGCTTTGCCCTACTGCTGCGAGTCCTTGGAATCTGCCACCAAATCGATGGCGCCTTCATCTCCTCCCTCCATTTTTTCCCCTTCTCTTCTCGTCCCCTTTCCTTCTGCTCGCTCTCAATATCCCCCTCACATGTGAGAAGCTCCAGGTAGATCGTCGCAAATGGAGGCATGAGGGGAGAGCCTGAGTGGTAGCAGACGGCGATGGCAGGAAGATGCAGCTTTCGGATGAGAATGTGGCAATGCTGCTCATCGTCATTTTGAATAGAAGCCAAAGTGATACCATTTGCTTTTGTTTTTAGGATATGGAGGTGTGGCCATTAAAAGCTGTCTGGGTGATCAGTTCTTAGGAAACTGGGGCGGGATTTGTTTTTAGGATATGGAGGGGATGAGAATGTGGCAATGCTGCAAGTATCTGTGGTGGCCATTAAAAGCTGGGGCTTTTGTTTTGAATAGAAGCCAAACTGGGGCTTTTTGTGGTGGCCATTAAAAGCCTAACCCCCCAGTTTCGAAATTACCAAAACTTTCCCCTCAACGTACGACAGGATTCGAAGCCGCGAGGTTGCCCATCTAACGTGCGGTGGGATTTGAAGCCCAGTCAATGATCCACGTGAATAACCTATCAGCGATCCGCGTGCTTCAATAAAATTAGATTTCTTTACCCAAAATCCTTCCAACGGGTAAAGATTTTCCCCCCAAAGTTCAATCACAAAATATCATCTCAACCATCGATTCAGCAAGATTAAATCCAGACCGTCTTTTATAAACCAGTTTGTCCTAGTCAGCTTGTCCTAGTCAGCCCTAGGATTCAAAAATCGCTGTCAAATGTATAATAGATAGATAGATATATATATATATATATATATATATATATATATATATATATATATATATATATATATATATATATATATAACTCGTTCTCTCTCATCGGTTTTGGAGAGAGAAGCTCCGGTTGTGAGGCGATTTCTGTTGGCCGCCCTTGCGGCGGTCCTCGGCGATTTTCGCCGGGGGAAGCTCGCTTTGGCTGATCTGAGAGTGTGGAAGACGTCGATCCTAGCTCTACCTCGCTTGGTGCTGCGTTCCTTTGCTGATCGATTCGCCCAGATCTGGACCTGTCTTCGATCGAGATCCGGAGGCATACTTCTCAGATCTACTTTCGTTTTTTTTTCAAGAGAGAGGGTGGATCCAAGCCGCTGCGACGGCTTGTTGAGGCGCTGATCCGATCATCGCGGTTCTTTCGAATCTGATCGATCCAGATCTATTAGATTGACTTCATCCTTGGCTGTTCATTTTGCTATTTTTGGATCAAGATCTCGGTGTAGATCTTGATCCGCCGGTGAGTTCAGTCTCCCATACTGTATAGCTTTGTATAATTGTTTCTACTGGGATTGTTCTTTGATTCTTTACTAATCTTGTGCTTCTGCTGGACTGTTCGATCGGAGTTCTTTCCGATTTGCCTTGATCCCTGGGGTGCAAGTAAAGTGCTTAGCGAGCAAATTCGCTCTATTCGTCAAGATTGTGTGGATCAAGATCCCAGGAGGGGATTTTGATCCGGCGGTGAGACATCTATATACTCACAGTTCATCTTCCCTTAGCCTAACTTCTCCTGATCCATCATTCTTCTTGCGAGATGGCTGATGATCTGGATGGTGAGATGAAGTCCAATGGAGATGGTGGATGGCAGAAGGTTATTAAGAAGAAGGCACCTATTATTGCTAGCAAAGATAAGGTTCTCAGGTTTGAGTATCGTCCCCGTAATCAAGTGCTGAAGGAGGGAGGGACATCTTTTAGGCAGAGATCTGATTCATTGAAGGAGGGAGCTCAGCTTACAGGTTCTAAGAAATTGTTTGAAAGAAGAGCCATGAGGCCTTCGGTGGAGATAAGGATTAATCCTTTGGCGACCAAGCAATCCTGGCTTGACGTTTGTACAAATAGGAGGAAGGTTGCTGATTCTCTTGAAATGGAGTATGTTCCGCCATTGATAGATGTCGGGGGAAAGCCATTGCTGTTCTGCCTCATGGAGTCATTGAAGAAGCAGTGAGTGGCTGGGAGAACACATTGGTGGCGTATGTACTCGGAGATGTGCCGTTCTATGGCCAAATGAAGGCGTGGGTGACTAGATCGTGGAAGAAGCAGGGGATGACTATTTTCACGAGAGACAACGGCTTCTTCTTCTTCCACTTCAAATCCAAAGCTGATAGTGATAGTGTGCTGTTCGGGGGTCCGTGGATGTTCGACGGAAGACTCATCGTTCTCCAGCGATGGGTTCCAGACGTGGAGTTCGACAAAGACATGCTTTCTTCAGCCCCTATATGGGTTCAATTTCCAAACCTACCGCTCAAATTTTGGTCTCTCAAGATTCTCAACATCATTTCAAGTGTTCTAGGTACTCCTATCTGCTTGGATAAAGCAACGGCATCGATGGAGAGAATGGCGTATGTGATCACTCCGTATTTTACACCTTTTTTCTGCATGTTTGCATGCCATTTAGATCGCTCAAATCGTGTTTTTCATTTTTATTCGACAATATTGCGATGCTTTTCACGATTTGTTGTTTTTGTCGTATTTCAGGAGATTTGGAGTGATTTGGAGTGATTCCGAGATGCACCCACTCTGGAGTGTCACCGAAGACTCTCTTGAGAGGTATTTTGCTATTGGAGAGGAGTGGAAGGAGAAAGAACGTCGTAGGAGCGACGAGGGAGCGAAAATATGAAGTTTGGGCATTTTGAGCATTTCACTCGGCCGAGTGAAGGAGTCACTCGGCCGACCATCGGAAGCCCGCTCGGCCGGCCAGATCGGACACGTAACAGAGCTATATCAGCGTGCACTCGGCCGAGCATCGCCATGTCACTCGGCCGAACCACGGAGACCCACTCGCCCGAGTGGAATCAAGACGACGACAGCAAAAATCCCAGACTTACTGTTTTTGTACAGACAATTTCCGAGTCCTCGTCCACCCGAGTGACAAACGACGTCCGCCCGAGTGAAGATCGCCCATCGACCGAGTGAAGAAAAGTCACTCGGCCGAGTGACCTCCGAGGAGACGACCCCCAAGACCCCCAACTCTCTGGAATCCGTCAGGGTCTCTCACTCGGCCGAGTGAGATTTGTCACTCGGCTGAGTGAGCCGCGCTGCCTGTAGCGTAAACTGCGATTTTGAGGTTGCGCAGGGGCATTTTCGTCAGGACTTTTTGGGCGATTTTGGGGGGTATTTAACCCAGTTTTTGACCTAGTTTAAAGGGCTTTTTCAGAACTTTTTGCAGCCTTTTTAGATTAACTTTTTAGGGATTAGATTTAGCTTTTAGGGAGGAGAGAAAAGTGATATTTTGTTGGATGTTCTTGTGTTCTTCATTGGTTTGTCTCTCTTTCCCTCAAAAACTCCATTTTTATTGATATTTTGAATATTGTAATGAATTCTATTGATTTTGATTGTGAACTTCTATTGCATTTTATTATGAATTGTGAGTAGTTCCATCGTCTTAGGGCGTATGGATGAACCCTACGAGCCCAATTTCAAATTTGTGATGAATTGGTGAAACTATTGCTAGAATTGACTAGGGTTAGTTTGGGATTGCTATAATACGAATAGCTAGGGACTCATACCGATTGGGATTTGCAAGAGATTGAATCCCAACTCGATAGGAAGCCCTAGAAATTCGAATTGGGTTGCAATTGAATTTCTCCGGAATCGGTTTGCAAGAGATTGGACCGAAACTAGGGTTTTTGATTGCAATTCTATACCAATACCCGTTTGCAAGAGATTGGACGGGTAGGAACTATCCCAACCTAGGTCGTAGCTCGAGTTTGCACGAGAGTGGGCTTGAGATGCGATTTAACGATGATGTTGTTCTTCACGCTAGTTTGCCTAGGTTAGGGTTTGCAAGAGATTGGACCCTAGCCTAGGTTTGCTATAGACCGACAATAGCGCGAGAGCGTGAGCTTGGTTCTACATTTAGTTGCAACTAGTTCATCCGAATTTCAAGTCTAGCAATTGTTAAACCTACGAGTCACAATGATGAGATACGGTGAGTAGCGGGGATTCCTTACCCCTAGGCGTCTTTATTAATTTGTTACTTCTTTCGTATTATTGAATGACCGTGACCGCATATTTGCGAACATTTCTCGACTTTTCTTATAGCCAGGTGATTGAAGAAGACACTGTTATTAGGCATCCCTGTGTTTGATACCCGCTCGCCGCTACACCGTGCGCTTGCGGTAAGACTACAGTGTCACCGCTCCGGGACGTGTATCCGGGGCGCGATCAAGTTTTTGGCGCCGTTGCCGGGGAGGCAATAGTGTTTGATTCTACCCACCTAGCTATTTTTCTTTTTTGTTCTATTATTTCTATTTTTATTTTACCCTTCCGTTGTGCTAACTATTTCTTTGAAACTCTGTTTTCCCTTGCATGTACACGAGATCCTCGGCGAACCCCGAAGAGATACTATACGATCCGGAGATCGAGCGTACATTGAGGAGGATCCGAGCGGAGAGACCCGTTACGAAAGGAGATTTTATGACCCAACCTGAGACACCCGAAGAATTGGCAGAGCGAATGACGAGGATTATTTCCATAAGAGATAGGCTTCGGCCTAAGACTTCTTCCACGACCTCGTCCATAGCCATGCCGGAGTTGGCGCAAATCCAATATGCCGCGGGGAATTCTGGATATTGGGCCAATCCGGCCGCTAGAAACCATCCGGGTTTCTCATATGCCAATAATGATGGTGCATTGAACCCCCCACCTCAACAACCTCCTCAAGCTCGGGCTCCACCACCACAAGCCAATTATCAACCAAGGGGGCCACCGCAACAAAACTTCCCACCAAGGCAACAAGTGGGACCTTATAGGCCACCCGGGTACAATCAAGGGTGGAGAAATCCCAACCATCCACAAGCTCAACAACGCTCAGATTTTGAAGCCAAGGTGGATGAGTTTATGGCGGAACAAAGAAAGATCAACGCCACATTGAAGGCGGGACAAGATTCACTCGCCACCATCGTCGCTCAAATTGGGGAGCAACTTGCTTTGCTCAATAGGAACAACAAACAATTGCCGGCTCAACCCGAGCCGAATCCACGGGGCAACACCGGCCATATCAATGCGGTCATTGCAGTTACAACGAGAGGAGGGAAGGATACCACCCCCCCTGACTCAAATTAAGGAACCCGTGGTGGAGAATCTACAAGAGAGCGAGCCGACAATTGAAGTTGAAAAAGAGAAGGAGCCGCAAGGGGAAGTGAAGTCTAGAGATGAAGAGCTTATTAATGAGCGCCGATTTATGCCACCGGTGCCCTTCCCTCAACGGCTAGCTAGAGCCAAGATGGAGAAACGGCTAGCCAAGTTTCTCGAGTATTTGAGAGGGGTGAGCCTCAATATCCCCTTCCTCGACGCTTTAATGGAAATCCCATCTTACGCCAAGTTCCTAAAGGATTTGATTATGGGAAGGAAGAGAAAGGAGAAGATAATGCTCGCGGAGGAAGGGACTTGGTTCACAAAGAGAGAGAAGGAGCACGTAAAATTTAAAGATCCAGGAAGTTTCCGGATTCCTTGCACTCTAGGCGGCGTCCCCCTACAAAAAGCATTGGTAGACTTGGGGGCTAGTGTTAGCCTCATGCCTCTCTCCATGTTCCGGAAGTTGAATACCGGCACGGACTTAAAGCCTACCGACATGCGGATTCAACTAGCGGACGGGCGGATTACAAGGCCGGTTGGGATCGCAGAGGACATCCCACTCCAAGTTCCGGGAGGCATATGTTTGCCATGCGATTTCGTGATAATGGACATCAAGGAGGAGGGCGATACATCACTCATACTTGGACGTCCATTCCTCGCCACCGACGGTGTCATCGTCGATGTGCGGGAGGGGACCCTTACCTTGAACGTCGGCAACATCGAAGTGGAGCTCCATATACCGAAGGCAATGAAGCACATGCCGTATCCTGAGGAGCTAGACTACATGGACCTCCTTGATGAGGTCATTGAAGAGGCGATCCCCCACTCCATCGGCGCACCCCACGAAGATAGCTTCGAAGAAGGCCTAGATTTGGCCGAGGAAGAGAAGATGGAGCACTCCCCTGATATCTCCATGGCGATTGATGATGGCGACGCTGATGTCGCAAGAATATGGGAGCTCTGCAAGCTCTCGAAGTTGAGGACTCCGAAGAAAGCTCCACCGATACGATGATCGGTGTCACCGGCAAAGTCGAAGCCCGGAGCAAGCTCTAGCTTGGGGGAGCCACCCCCCAACATTTCCCATGACGAAGGGGCGCTGAGGAAGACCACACACCATAATGATCCATATCCGAGCGGTCTTCCCGGGAAATTCGACGGGTGCATCCCATATGCACCAAACATCCCGCGCTAAATTGAAAATTTAAAGGGGTCGAGCTCAAGACCTTAAACAAGCGCTTGTCGAGAGGCAACCCGACGGTTATCGCATTTTTTCTATTTTAGTTTTTATTTTTGTTTTAGACTTTATTAGTGTTTTTGAGTCGTTTGCACGAAAAATTTTGACAACGGGTCCTATTTTCTTTGACAGGAGGAGGAGAAAAGGATATCTATTATATGGAGGATAACCGAGGCGAAGAAGAACACTCTAGGAATGTGTTCGAGGCTTAGGAGGAAGAAGAAACCACCTGGAGGAAGAAAAACAGAGAGTAGAGCCAAAACGGAGCCCCGAAACAGAAAACGGAGCCCCACTCGGTCGAGTACCCTAGTCACTCGGCCGAGCAAAGAAAGCCGTCCGCCCAAGTGGCGCACCAACGAGGGAAGTCTGCTGTACCCAACTCTCTGTATTTTTTGTGATTTCAGTATAAATTGCCACTCGGCCGAGTATACTTCTTCACTCGGCCGAGTGAAACTGATACCCTCCTAGGACGAAAATTGCCGAGTAGCTTGTGCCACTCGGCCGAATGGACTTTTTCCACTCTGCCGAGGGTGGCAAAGCCACTCGGCCGAGTCGTAAGCAGAGGGAGAAAATTTAAAAAAACTTTTTCGTTACGATCACTCGGCCGAGTGACATAGTCACTCGGCCGAGTCGTAACTTCCCTTATATAAGGCGAGCGGGCTCGACACGAAATTCGAAACGCCCAAATTCAGTTCTCTCGCCCGAGCCCTCGACCCTTCAGCTCCCTCGCCTGCGATCGACTCCAGCTCGCCCGATCCCCCATGCCGCCGGCCCCGATCACCGACCCACCGCCGGCGACCGCTCCGGCGACCACCCCCTGCCGCCGGCAACCCTCCTCGCCGCCGGCCAAGCTCTGGTAACCCCTATTTCGAGTTAAATCCTACTCCCCATTTTTTGACGATCCGAGTACCCATTGAGCCCCTAACTCAAATTGATTTCTTTATTTATCTGTTATACCCCATCTCCCCCATGTATTTTGAATTTTATACGCTGATATCATTGTTTGATGCGCAGGCTATCTTGGGGGAGCTTAGGGGAGCTTCCGGACGCGCTATTGGCTTCGTGGAGTCGGCGTCTTCGCACCTACCCGCTGTTTTTGCTCTCGCGGCGTGTTCAGGTACATTCGTTCCATCTTTTTAGCACGCCGCATTTTATACTAGTTGGGTGAGCACTCGGGGCACACATGCCGCCCCGTACACGGCCACGCACTCGGGGAGCTTCTGCCAAGCGGAAGCGGACGGATGAGCCCGGCCCCTCCCACGCTAGGGAGGATTCCCCTCCGCCTTCACCACCTCACCCCACAGAGCCACTTCCAGCCGACCCCGTTCACCCACAGCCACTTCCAGCCGATCACGTTCACGCACAGCCACCACCGGCTCCGGTTGTCGGGCCGCTGGGGATTACGTTCAGAGACGACGCACAGTGCGTCTGATTTGAGCGTATCGCCCAGCGCCTGATAGTACCCTCCAGGTTCTCTCATTTAGCTGACCTAGACCGCCTGGGGGTACTCGAGGGGATGCTCATGTTGTACGACAACGTGGGTTGGCGAGACTTTCTTTCCGTGTTGGCGGACACCTACGTCCGTCCGACACTCGAGGTACTCAGCTCGATCGCCCGGACCGTTGAGGGATACTCCTTTAGACTTATGGATCGAGAGTGTCAGATCACGCTCGATATGCTTAGAGCATTCTTTCAGTGGCCCGCAGTCCCCACACCCGACCGAGCCTACGCCCCCACACACATCCCTCCCCCATCTTTCGATTCACACGCCTTTTGGGCCAGGATCACGGGTTTACCACAGGCCTTTGACCCTAGTAGGGCCAAGGCCTCGGCCATAGTCCACCCCTGCCTCCGCATAGCACAACGCCTTATGGCGACCACCTTTCTAGCAAGGTACGAGCCTGGGACGATGTCTACGCCTGAGCTCTATATGCTCTACGTGATGACTCGCCTCAGAGTCCTGGATAGGGATGGTGTTACGATGGTCCCCGCCGTTGAGATTGACGTCGCTAGCTGGTTTTTGGACCGCATCATCGTATCGGTGGGCGCTCGCTCACCGATATGTTGCGACGGCCTGATCACCCTGCTAGCCCTGATGACCGGCGAGGACCTACCGGCCGACCTGCGTCGATATTCGGGCCCCACTTCACTTTCGATAGACGTCATGGCCCGGATGAAGATGCTTCGTCCCCGCGGCCAGCGGCACTGGGTATGGTTGCACGGTCCCTTCGGTGCTGACTACATGATCCTTCCGAGCCCCGCTCGGACACACATAGGACCAGCACACGAGGACTGGCTTCCAACGATGGATCTCCTGATCCCCGCCGCCTACGTGCTTGAGGCCGAGGAGGCTGAGCAGGCACACCCTGCACCTGTTGACCCTATGTTCCCTCAGCCTGAGCCTGCACTTTCTGCCGCTCCCGACACTTCTGTCCCCACTTCTGCCAGTGTCGGGAGTACACTTGCTGAGCCGTCCTCCACTACCACCACCCCCACCACTGCTGTGCCCCTGTCGGTTGAGCCACTCACCTCTCTGCTACCCGAACATCCACCCACCATACTTGAGAGCGGCGAGTCTTCCTTTGCTTCCTTCGTGGAGACCCTATCCACTTTGATCTCCGCTGGGGTTTCGCCTTTTGTTCCCCACACTTCCTCCCCAGCGGTCGACCCTTCGGTCTCCACCGTAGCTGTACTATCTGAGAGTGTCGTGGCGTCTGTCCCTTCTTCTGTGTCACTGACATCTCTAGCTGCCTCGTCACCGATTTTGTCTTCCACTTCCACTGCTGCTGCTTCCACCTCACACCAGCCTGCGTCCCAGCCTCGCACTGAGGCTGGGCATCCACTACTGAGCACAGCACCCTTACCACCCATGCCTGATGTCCCGATCACTTACACTGCCCGTATTAGACAGCCCCGACCTGCTCAGCCTAGACCAGTCCGTCCCTCCGCTCCACCACCCCCTGACGCCTTAGTTCAGAGCGTTCGTGCTCTTGAGGGGGCGATGAGTGGACTCCGGGGCGATTTTAGGGCTCTGTCTTCCACAGTCACCGCCATGCAGCACCGCCTCGAGCTACTTCCCGGCATTCACTTTTGCCTGACCCAGATTCTCGAGCGACTGCCACGACCACCACCCACCCAGCAGACACGTCCACCACCCCCCCACCTCCGCCTCAGGACAGAGACGACGCAGCACCACCAGCTTAGGCACACCCTTGATGTCATCGATATTTTTTGTCGTTATGCTGCCCATTCTCTGCTTGGTCCTGATGATTTTTGCACCCCCTCCTCCTCCCTTCACTATTTTTGTCCACACTTTGATCATATCATTCTATATCCTTTTTTGGGAGTGAGGGAGAGTATTTTTGGTGACACACACACACATATCAGCATCACTCTTATCCTTGCATGCATCACATTCGCATCATATTTTTCATTTTGTTATTTTTATTTCTTTTTATCATGCATGCATACCCACCCCCCACCCATTACCCGTCTCTCGGTGTGCCACACTTCGCACATTGATGACACTGCGCACTTTAGCTTGGGGGAGTGAGTTCTCACGCTTTTTTCTTTTATCACCTTTTATTTTTAGTTTTTTCACGTTTTTCCACTTTTGCACCCATTTTTCATCACGTTTTTTCTTTTTACCATGCATCACGTTTTTTCTTATTTTCCTTGTGTGCTGCATTGTAAATATCTTTGTTTTTCGTTCATCTTTATTTCCTTCATCTTTTGCTAGAGATGACTTTTCTGTGATGATAATGACGTGGTGTTAGCTTTTCTCTATATGCGTGCTATATTTGTCATGTCATAGTTTTTTTATTTCTGATATCATATGCTATGTTCTGCCTCGCATTTAGAAATAGTAACCCACTCTATTTTGCTGTATGAAAATGGATGAAATTCTATTATTAGCTGATGTCTGATGATTCATATGTATGCTATCGTAGAAAACACACCAAGATTCACGCATTGATGCTTATATCTGGAGTACTGCTTTCTTTTCTCATATCACTTCTTATTGCATGATTTGTACGCTTCACTTCGGGTTGATTGAATGTTTGCTAGCTTTGATAAATCTGGATTAGTTTACTTTTTGAGATTAAACTGAGTAGATTATATTACCCTGCTGAAGTTGTCATGCACGTCCTATAGAGTGAACTGAGAGATACATTTATTTCTTTCTCTACATATCTTGAACATTATTTCTCTATTTTATATTCATTGGTGAATCTCCCCTTAGCGATTCTATTACTGGCATTTCCCCCGTTAGTATATCACATGCTTCAAATTCCCCAAAATCCAAGGAAAAAAATACATGTGTATCCTTCTCTTTGATTTGGGATCATTGTGTATATATGTTATGAAAAAAAAAGAAAAAGAAAAAAAAAGAAAAAGAAAAAGATTTGAGAATAAGAAAAGAAAAGAGAAAAGTAGTTCGAAAACGATCCCATCTCATTCACTTTCTCTCTTTCTTCCCTCTTTAGCTTTTATTTTTGTTTTCTTTCACCTTTTGGAGCTTCATAAAAAAACGGGGATGTAAATATTGTTTTGTATATGCCACCACGCTTATAGATAAGCTTGGGGGAGAGAATCCAATGATGTGTGAGAGAGTGACTACCTGACGGTGCATGACAACCTAGGCTAAGTAATATTTTATACTCGGTGAGATTGCTAAAGTTTCACGAAATCCAGAAATCTGCGCTTAGCATTCATTTCATGAAAACCACACTTTTTCTATTCTCACTACTCTATCGTGTGATATCTCTTATACTCCTTATAGAAAGCATTCAATTGAAAAGTGTGTGATCTACGATATTGTATACCGCTTTAGATGCTTCAGACGATGTTAATCTTAGAATTATTTCATTTTTCATGCTATATTGATATTCTTGGGTTTTCTATTTCAAGTGCACCATTATACTATGATATCAAAATAAAAAGTCTTTGACATGTGGTTTATATTCGATGCATGCTATATGAGTAAGCAAAACCCACATCCTGAGAAAAATGATCTAGCAACTTCCCTCTTTGTTTTCTATTTTGTTTTCCGTTTTTCATTTTCCGCCTTTCCATCGTTTTTTTATTTTATCTTTATCCACCGGGTTCGCTTTTTACTCATCTTCCGCGAGGACGAGTAAGAGGTAAGCTTGGGGGATTTTGATCACTCCGTATTTTACACCTTTTTCTGCATGTTTGCATGCCATTTAGATCGCTCAAATCATGTTTTTCACGTTTATTCGACAATATTGCGATGCTTTTCACGATTTGTTGTTTTTGTCGTATTCCAGGAGATTTGGTGCGATTTGGAGTGATTCCGAGATGCACCCACTCTGGAGTGTCACCGACGACTCTCTTGAGGGGTATTTTGCTATTGGAGAGGAGTGGAAGGAGAAAGAACGTCGTAGGAGCGACGAGGGAGCGAAAATATGAAGTTTGGGCATTTTGAGCATTTCACTCGGCCGAGTGAAGGAGTCACTCGGCCGACCATCGGAAGCCCGCTCGGCCGGCCAGATCGGACACGCAACAGAGCTATATCAGCGTGCACTCGATCGAGCATCGCCATGTCACTCGGCCGAACCACGGAGACCCACTCGCCCGAGTGGAATCAAGACGACGGCAGCAAAAATCCCAGACTTACTGTTTTTGTACAGACAATTTCCGAGTCCTCGTCCACCCGAGTGACAAACGACGTCCGCCCGAGTGAAGATCGCCCATCGGCCGAGTGAAGAAAAGTCACTCGGCCGAGTGACCTCCGAGGAGACGACCCCCAAGACCCCCAACTCTCTGGAATCCGTCAGGGTCTCTCACTCGGCCGAGTGAGATTTGTCACTCGGCCGAGTGAGATTTGTCACTCAGCCGAGTAAGCCGCGCTGCCTGTAGCGTAAACTGCGATTTTGAGGCTGCGCAGGGCATTTTCGTCAGGACTTTTTGGGCGATTTTGGGGGGTATTTAACCCCAGTTTTTGACCTAGTTTAAAGGGCTTTTTCAGAACTTTTTGCAGCCTTTTTAGATTAACTTTTTAGGGATTAGATTTAGCTTTTAGGGAGGATAGAAAAGTGATATTTTGTTGGATGTTCTTGTGTTCTTTATTGGTTTGTCTCTCTTTCCCTCAAAAACTCCATTTTTATTGATATTTTGAATATTGCAATGAATTCTATTGATTTTGATTGTGAATTTCTATTGCATTTTATTATGAATTGTGAGTAGTTCCATCGTCTTAGGGCGTAGGGATGAACCCTACGAGCCCAATTTCAAATTTGTGATGAATTGGTGAAACTATTGCTAGAATTGACTAGGGTTAGTTTGGGATTGCTATAATACGAATAGCTAGGGATTCATACCGATTGGGATTTGCAAGAGATTGGATCCCAACTCGATAGGAAGCCCTAGAAATTCGAATTGGATTGCAATTGAATTTCTCCGGAATCGGTTTGCAAGAGATTGGACCGAAACTAGGGGTTTCGATTGCAATTCTATACCAACACCCGTTTGCAAGAGATTGGACGGGTAGGAACTATCCCAACCTAGGTCGTAGCTCGAGTTTGCACGAGAGTGGGCTCGAGATGCGATTGAACGATGATGTTGTTCTTCACGCTAGTTTGCCTAGGTTAGGGTTTGCAAGAGATTGGACCCTAGCCTAGGTTTGCTATAGACCGACAATAGCGCGAGAGCGTGAGCTTGGTTCTACATTTAGTTGCAACTAGTTCATCCGAATTTCAAGTCTAGCAATTGTTAAACCTACGAGTCACAATGATGAGATACGGTGAGTAGAGGGGATTCCTTACCCCTAGGCGTCTTTATTAATTTGTTACTTCTTTCGTATAATTGAACGACCGTGACCGCATATTTGTGAACATTTCTCGACTTTTCTTATAGCCAGGTGATTGAAGAAGACACTGTTATTAGGCCTCCCTGTGTTCGATACCCGCTCGCCGCTACACCGTGCGCTTGCAGTAAGACTACAGTGTCGCCGCTCCGGGACGTGTATCCGGGGCGCGATCAGTATGCCCGGTGCTTAGTAGAAGTGTCTGCGGCTAAGGAGCTCCCCCTCTCGGTTGAGGTTCAGATGGAAGATGGAGATACTTTCTTTGTTGATGTCAGGTACGAAGGAAAACCCCCAAGATGCGTCAATTGTAAATGCTTCGGTCATCTAGTGAAGCAATGTGCTATTGCGGGAGCTGCAAGCAATGGTGATCCGGAAGTTGTCCCCATGGCGATGGCCACTACAGCGGGGGATCTTGCGATTAAGGTTAGTGCTCTAGCCTCCTCTTCTGACTCTGGGTTGGAGCATGGGATGCCGTCTGATGGTGGTGATGGGGAAGTGGAAAAGCTTTCTGTTAATCATTCTACTGTTACAAACGCTTCGAGGCCTGTAGAGGCATGTAACGGTGATATGTTTGTTGGTACAAAGACTTCGAGGCCTGTAGAGGCATGTAATAGTCCTAGTGTTGTTGATGGGGAGCCTGTAGAGGTATGTAATATTTTCGGGAGTGAAAATGGTGTGTGGAGTGAAAATGTCACGGGGGTTGCTGACGTTAAGGCGAAGGCTCAGCGGGCTATTGTTAAAGCTTTAGGGGAGGGTGCTAGTGTTAAGATACACGCTTGTGAGATGGCTGCGACCAGCGGAGGAAAAATTTGTAATAAAGAGCGGGAAACTGTAGAGAAAGGGAAGTGCGGTGAGGGAACTTGTAAATATGGGGGAGGCGATGAGGCCTTTGTAATAGCTGCAGGGGATGTTGCCGCTGTTAAGACAAAAGCTTGTGAGCTGGCTGTGACCAGCAATGGCAAAAATTGTAATAGGGAGGGATATGCTGAGGCGTTACATAGAGTCAGAATGCAGAAGCAAGTACCCGGTGCTGACTCCTGTGAAGCTACAGGCAAAGATAGAGCGACGGGGGAAATTATGGAAGCTGATCCAATCCAAGAAGCAGCTAATCTGGAGTCCTCCCAACTGAAGTCCATTCAAGGCTTTGAGTTGTATAGTAATGTCTATGAGCTAGCCAAGGCTAGCGATGTGGGGGCGATTGACGGCCCGTGTAACATCAATAATGAAATGGGGGGGACGGGTCGGGGATCTTGGTGCATGACCCGGGGTTTAAGGCGCTCGCCTCACCCCCACCTAACGCTAAGGCGAATGCCTCCCAAGCCAGTAGCTCTAGGGTCTATGTCGACAATCCATTTAACATCTTAAGGGGGGAAATTCCTCACGTCTAGGGGCATCTCTGATCGACGACTCTAATGATGCCATAGACTCCGATAATGAACCCGATGATATGACCGTTATTAATGAGCTTTGGTATGAGGAACAAGAGAAGTTGAAGCAAAAAAGTAAGGAACGGAAAAGTTCCAAGTCGACGAAGAAGGGTCAGGCCTCCCCTAAGGGCATTCGTAAAAGTTCGAGAATAAATAAGGATGTTGAGCATCCACCTCCCCCCTATTAATGACCTTGTTCATTTGGAATACTCGGGGGCTTAATAGCACCGCTAGACGGAATGAACTCAAAGTCCGTATGCGTGATCTTAAGCCTTCTTTGGTGGGTCTTCTTGAAACTAAGGTAGTTGATGAGAATGCTCACCGTATCCTCAAGTGCTTTCCCAAGAATTGGGGTTCTATTAGCAACCGCTGCTCTCACCGTAATGGTCGTATTGTTATCATGTACAACCCCGACATATGGAAGGGTGTGGTTGATGGTGTTTCGGCTCAGCATATTTCTTTAAAATGCATCAATACTGCGGGCTTCACCATGATGGTGACTATCGTCTATGCGTTCAATTCTTATCAAGATCGTAGAGTTCTTTGGGCAGATATTGTGGCTTCTGCTAGCAGATATACTGCCCTCCCCTGGGTCATTGGGGGAGACTTCAATTGTGTTAGATATGCTATGGATAAAGTTGGGGGTAGATTGATCGATGGGCGTATGGTTGATGAGTTCAATGATTGCATCAATGCCAGCGCGCTTATGGAACTCAAAACTGTTGGTAATACATTGAGCTGGAATAATCGTAGTATTAGGCAGCAGCGAATTTCTACCGCCCTTGACCGATCTTTCTGTAATAGCTCTTGGATGGATGTTCTTACGGCTTCATACTGTGAATACATTGCTGGTGTTACAAGCGATCATTCCATTCTTATTATACATACTCATCAAAGGGGGGGTCTGACCCCAAGTCTTTCAAATTTTTTAATGCCTGGCATAGCAGTCCTGAGTATCTTAATGTGCTTAAGGATCATTGGAGCTTTAGAGCTAATGGTTGCCCGATGATACGCCTGGTGGCTAAGCTCAAAAACCTGAAAATGGGGCTTAAGCGTTTTGGAGCGGCTTTCCGTGATACAAATGATGTTGCAAAAATTCGCGCTGAACTCGCTTCCGTTCAATATAACCCTAATCTGAACTTCTGTGCTGAGTTGCAAAAGAGAGAACGTACCATAATCAGTCAGTTGGCTGAGGCTATGGATATCGAGGAATCCAATCTTAAGCAGAAAAGTAGACAAGATTGGTTACACCTTGGGGATCGTAATTCCAGATTCTTCTATACGGCCATGAGGGCTAGGCAGAGGCACAATAATCTTGAGCATCTCATCTCCGCCAATGGTTCTAGTAACAATACTATTGATGTGCTCAAATCCGAAGCCCCTGAGTTTTATTCTAATCTCTACAATCAGAAGGACTATTGGAGGGTTTTTCCCTGTCTTACTCCTAAAAGATTGCTTACCAAAAATGCTGTTGATTGGGTTGAGAGACCTGTGCTAGCCGATGAAGTTAAAAAAGCTGTTTTTCAGATTGGGGTTGACAAGGCCCCTGGTCCTGATGGCTACAATGGGTTCTTCTATCAAAACTCGTGGGATGTCATTGGGGGTGATGTCACCTTAGCTGTTCTCAATTTCTTCAAAACCGGGAAGATTTATAGACAGATTAATCACACTTTCCTTACTCTTATCCCTAAGAGTATCAATGCTTCTGACCTGGGGGATTTGGGGGTGATGTCACCTTAGCTGTTCTCAATTTCTTCAAAACCGGGAAGATTTATAGACAGATTAATCACACTTTCCTTACTCTTATCCCTAAGAGTATCAATGCTTCTGACCTGGGGGATTACAGGCCGATATCCTACTGTAATGTTTTATACAAGATTATTAGCAAAATACTATGCAATCGGTTAAAGAGAGCGGTTATTGAACTTATATCTCCCAACCAATCGGCCTTTCTCCAAGACCGCCTTCTTGCTGATTATGCTCTGCTTGCCCATGAGCATATTCGGGGTTTTAATAATCCTATGGGGGCCCGGGCCTGTCTCAAGCTTGACTTGCGCAAAGCTTTCGATAGTTTTAACAGAGAATTTGTATACTTCATGCTTCATCAGATGGGTTTCAAGCACAAATTTATCAGTTGGATCTGTGAATGCATCTCTACCCCCTCTTTCTCTGTCATGATTAATGGTTCCCCCTATGGTATGTTCCAATCTAATAGGGGCCTAAGACAGGGTGACCCCCTATCCCCCTATCTCTTTGTGATTGTCATGGAGGCTTTCTCCTTGCTTATGGCGAGGGCTAATGTCATGCGCAGCATCATGCCTATGAAAAGAGTTGGGGATGTCACCCATCTCCTCTTTGCGGATGATTTACTGGTTTTCTGTTGGGCTAATTCTAAATCTTTTGAGGGACTAAGAGACCTTCTCTCTGTTTTCAAGTCATATTCTGGGCTTGAGGTGAATTGGAATAAAAGTGCTGGTATTTTCAGCAAAGGTACTAGGGGGCCTGGTGGCCTTGCTGACATCATGGGCATCCGTAGAGTGCAATCTTTATCTACGTACTTGGGGCTTCCTCTCTCTACTAAATATCCCAACGCAGCTATGTATGGCCGCCTGATTGATAGATGCAAAAGCAGATTGTAGGGATGGTCCTCATCCTTATTATCCATTGCAGGGCGTATTGAGCTTGTTAAATCTGTTATATATGGCATGGTTGGGTTTTGGATGCAGGCCTTTAGTATATCAAAGTCTGTTCTTAACTCGCTCACCTCCATGTGCATAAAATTTATCTGGGGGAAAAACCATCTTTGGGCCTGGAATGATATGTGTGCCCCCAAGCAGGAAGGGGGAGTGGGGATCAGAAGCTTTACAGAATTAAACAAAGCATATGGTATTAAACTCACATGGCGCATGCTTACACATAAAGGTATCTGGGCTTCTTATATGAGGAGCCATTATACAAGTAATATGGGGTTTTTACTGGCCAAGTCTCATCCTATGCAGTCTGGAACCTGGAAGTTTCTTCTACATTGTCGTGAATACACCAAAAAACTTACCAAACGCAATGTTAGGGATGGCTCTTCTATGCTCTTCTGGTATGATAATTGGCTTCCTTGTGGCCCACTTTGTGACTCTTATGAAGTTCCTGTTGGGGAAGAGCAGAGCAGGGTTAGTGACTATTGGGCGAATGGGAGTTGGACGGTTTGTAGCTCTCTTCTTCCTATCTGTCATATTATTAATACGGTCACATTGACCGTGGGCAGCAATTCTTGGGCATGGGTTTCCAAAACCCCTTCTCTTCGCAATGCATGGGATGGTTCTCGTGCTATAAAGCCACTCTTCCCCTACTACAGGGTGGTCTGGTTTCAGGGGCACATCCCTAAGATGGCTATCACTTTATTACGAGCTTTCCACGGGAAACTGCTTACCCGTGATAAGCTCGTGCAATGGAGAGTGCCTACTTCACCCTACTGTGTTTTATGCGCTGATAATATTCATGAAAGCGTGGATCATATATTTTTTGAATGCCCCTATACTAATTACCTCCTCTGCAGGAGTTTCCTTAAAATGGGGGTCACAACTACCTTACCCTCTACTCTGGCTGGTATTGGCGACCTGATACTCACACTTTTTCATGGGAAGAACAACGTGGGAAGATTGGCCAAAGCTGTTTTGGCAGTGTTGACTTGGCATATCTGGCGAGAGAGGAACAGAAGGATCTTTGAAGGAAGCAATCAGATACAGACTCTCCTTTTTGAGAATATTGTTGATGATATCAGAATTGCCCTGAGGAAAACTGATTGGGACCGTGATGATGATATGGCGGCCCTCTCAAATTGGGGTCTGGTTGACTAGCTTGGCTATCATGTATTTTTTGGTTCTTATTTGACCCTACGGATAGCGGAAGGTGTCATGTATCGGTTGGGATGAGGGCGCATGTGCTCTTGTCCCAAAGTTACACACATCCTTCTTCCATCCGTGAGCGTCTTGTATTTTTTCATATGACTCAATAAAGATAAAGCATATTCTCCATATATATATATATATATATATATATATATATATATATATATATATATATATATATATATATATATATGAGAATAATGGGTATTATACGCCATATGAGAGGGTCGCTCATATTCCCTCTCACATAAAGGGGGCAAGTACAAGCTCACATGGGCTTGTACTTGTTGTACTTGCCCCCTTTATGTGAGAGGGAATATGAGAGACCCTCTCATATGGCGTATGATACCCATTATATATATATATACACACACACACACATATATATACACTAGTCATAACCCGTGCCTGCGAGCACGGTTCACTTAAGATTTTCCCCCGCGAAATCTTTGTTCCTCAAAAAATTATTTATTTCCACAGCCAAAATTTAAAAGATGTTATGAATCAACTACTGGGAGAGGAGCGCCCAGCCCTTTATTTATAGGCAATATAGAGAGTATAAAGATAAGCTACATGGGTATGGGCATATCTCTAAGATAGCCCACAATCCTAACCAACTCGGGTTCATATCCATTCACAACACTCCCCCTTATCCAGCTATAGGCGTGGACTCTGCTCATGAATACTTCAGGATTCTGAGCATAGTAAGAGTCTCACATGGGGTGCATACTTCATGATCCTGAGTTGGTGTGGTTTGCCTAGTTAAAACCTTTAGCTATGGAAAACCCTGTGGGAAAAACCATAGTTAAGGAAAAAGAGTGCAAACACTCCCTAACTCCTCTGATCTGTACAAGCTCTCAGGCTTTCAGATCTCTTAGGCACCTCATCCCAATTTTCTGTACAAACTTTCTAAAGGTAGCAGTAGGAAGGGCTTTAGTGAATAATTCTGCCATGCTATCACATGATTGTACTTGTCTGACATCGATCACGCCATCTTTCTGTAGTTCGTGCGTCCAGAAGAATTTGGGGGAAATATGCTTCGTTTTGTCGCCTTTGATGTAGCCACCTTGTAGCTGAGCTATGCAAGCAGCGTTGTCCTCGAACATTGTAATAGGTTCAAGATCCCCAGACTTCAATCCGATCGTCACCAGGATGTGATTTATGACTGATAGTAGCCAGACACATTCTCTGCTTGCTTCATGGATGGCGATGATCTCTGAGTGATTGGATGAGGTAGCCGTCATGGTTTGCTTAACGGATCTCCAGAAAATGGATGTTCCACCATGGGTAAACACGTGCAGATCAGACATGTAACCTGCATCAACATAACCAACAAGTGCGGAGGATAATCCATTTTTGTAAAAGAGTCCCAAATCTGTAGACCCTTGGAGGTAGCGCAGAAGGTGCTTTACCCCGGTCCAGTGGCACTACGTAGGCGCCACACTGTATCTGGCTAGTAAATTTACTACGAACGCTATATCGGGACGCGTGCAGTTGGCCAGATATAGAAGTACTCCAATAGCACTCAGATAAGGGACTTCTGGACCAAGTATATTCTCCCCCTCTTCCAGCGACCGGAAGGGGTCTTTATGTTCATCCAGGGATCGTACCCCCATATGTGTACTAAGTGGATGGCATTGGTCCATGTGAAATCTTTGTAACATTTTCTTCGTATATATGGTTTGGTGTAATAGGATTCCGTCTTTTAGATGTTCAATCTGTAAGCCAATGCAGAATTTCGTTTTGCCTAAGTCTTTCATTTCGAATTCTTTTGTCAGGCTTACAGATATCTCGGCGATCTCTTCCGGAGATCAATGAGATTCAGATCGTCTACATAGACTGCTATTACGACGAATCCTTTCCCATGTGCTCTTATGAAGATGCAAGGGCAGGCTTCATTATTGTTGAATCCTTGTTGTACAAGGAATTCACTCAGTCTGTTATACCACATCTGTCCCGATTGTTTAAGACCACACAATGATCTTTGGAGCTTAACAGTGTAGATGTTCAGAGGTCTATCTTTTAATTCAGCAGGCAGTGAAAATCCATCAGAAAGTTTCATGTATATCTCATTGTCGAGATTACCATATAGAAATGCAGTCATAACATCCATTAGCTGCATATCTAAACCTTCCTTTGCTGTTAAGCTTATCAAGAACTGGAAATTGATCACATCCATGACCGGGGAGTATGTTTACTCATAGTCAATACCCGGTATTTGGAAAAATCCTTGTGCTACAAGCCGTGCTTTGTAGCGTGCGATTACATTATTTTCATTTCTTTTTCTCTCGAATACCCATTTGTATCCCACAAGTTTGACACCAGTAGGTGTCTGGACTATTTGCACAATGACTTTGTGTTTCAGAAGCGAGTCCAGCTCAGCTTCTATTGCCTGATTCCACTTTGGCCAATCATTTCTACGTTTGCATTCAGCAACGGAATGTGGATCATGATCATCGTTGCTTCCGGTGAAATGAATAGCAATGTGAAATGCAAAGTCATCGTCGACTACTGTACTCTTTCTGTCCAACACCTCCCATGTACGTACATAATTTAATGATATTTTAGTTTCTCCCGACAGTTCCTCTGCAGTGGATACCGGGAGGGGTGAGAGTATGAACATGAGCTCATTTATCTGTGTGGGTATCGTCCCAAGGTCTCCGGATATTTTTCTTTTTCTTGGATTTTTATCCTTGGAGCCTGGTGGTCTACCTCTTTTCTGTTGAGGTGCAGCCACTTCTGCTGCTGGTGGATTGCATCCATTCTCAGGGATGTCAATCCTAGCTGGAGTATTTGCAGCAGAGATGTGTGATTTGACAATCTTCTGGTTGTCAGTAAATGAGTCCGGTAATCGGTGGACGGTGTCTTGAATGTGGAGGATCTTCAGGATCTCATCTTCACATTGTTTTGTTACCGGATCATAGTGGGTCAAACTTTTTGTATCCCACATTATGATGTGCGTCGCACTAGATTTCTCAGTTTCTGGGCCTATTTTGGGAAAAACGGTCTCATCAAATTCACAGTCTTCAAGACGTGCCTTAAAAGCGTCCCCCGTTTGGGGTTCTAGGTATCTTATAATTGAGGGTGATTCAACGCTTCCCAAAACTACGGAGGCGAAGCGTGACTAAGGCCCGCTTGGGCCGGAGCTGTGAGGCTCGGACCTAATAAGCGTCTGTAGGCGTACCATTTAAAAATTTCAGGTTCTTGCATATATATAAAACAACAAAATTACATAAAGAAAGGATGCATTCATTTTATAAAAGAGACAATATCCAGCATATGACAAGTCTAAAAAAAAGAAGCCTAAGCATGGCTTCAACTACAGAAAAGGAAACTAATGGTGCAAAGCACCAAACCTAGACAAAAGTAAAGTGGTGCTACTCACCCAAACTAAAAAGTAGTAACCTCAGGAAGTCCGCAACTGTGGGGAACGTCTAAGTCTGGTCCTCGTCAGGTACGTCCTCCGGGTCAATGTCTGTTGGCTCCAAGTACTCAGGTATGTCCGGCTCGTCCACGCACTATGGCTCAACACCTGACGTACAACGTCCAAGAGAAAAGGAACTGTACGTCAGGTAAAGTCTACAAGGATGGGTTAGACTTTATTGCAAGTGTAATGTAATTAAGAGCAACATTTTACTGGTTGATTAACATGCTGGGGTTATGACATGGCAGTTATACTATGCAGAAAGTAAAGCGGTGCAGGAAAAGTAAACGTGACAGGCAGTAGTCGTAGCGTGTGCTACCGACTACGGGACTAAGCTTGACGGGATAGGACAAGACAAGACAAGACATGTGTGACTCGAAGGGTTCACGCCTTACGATTTGAGGGCGGCCAGACCCTCTCCCCGTGCGACCGCTCAACCCTACCCCAAACCCAAGTGCTCAAGACAAGACAATACATGGATCACTCTCGCTGGGAGAGCATCCGAAACGCCAGGAGGCTTTTTGTGTAACAGGGATCACTCTCGCTTGGAGAGCATCCGAAACGCCCGGAGGCTTTTTGTAATACGGGGATCACTCTCGCGTGGAGAGCATCCGAAACGCCCGCAGGCTTTTTGTAACACAGGGATCACTCTCGCGTGGAGAGCATCCAAAACACCTGCAGGCTTTTTGTAACACAGGGATCACTCTCGCGTGGAGAGCATCCGAAACGCCTGCAGGCTTTTTGTAACACAGGGATCACTCTCGCGTGGAGAGCATCCAAAACGCCCACAAGTTTTTTGTAACAGGGATCACTCTCGCATGGAGAGCATCCGAAACGCTCGCAGGCTTTTTGGTAACATGACACGACATGACAAGTGTAAGAAATAGTTCTTTCTAGGGGGTCCACACGCACGCACACACAGAATAGCCCTAAGGTGTCAGTTGTTGTTGTTGTTGCGTTTAGACTTCGTCGTCAAGTCTAAGCTGTCAAGGGGGGTCCCGGGCGCTATCATTTCACATCCGGTTCTCTTTAAATGTTCTTTAACTTTCTAAGAAGGGGAAGGCCTAAACATGGCCGTAAGAACACAAGTGTAAACACTTGCCTGCGGTGGCGAGAGCGTCGTCTGTCCGGAGCGTCCGGTCGAAGTGGTGCGTTAGCAAGGGTCCGTCTGAAATGGGTCAACGACGGTGTCAGGACACATTTTTCATCATTCCTATTAGAGTTCATTTCTAGGTTCAACGGGGCTATCCTAGTAGTCACAGTCACGTTTTTGTTTTGGTTCAGCCTAATCGACGATCTATCCTATGTGCATAGATATTCAGTCCTTCGTCGATATCTAATATTTTTGCAATGTTTTAAAGGAGCGGAAATGAAATTTAGTTATTGTTGAAGATTTTTAATTAGGTTTTCGATTTGCTACAATGGGGGTTCTTACTACGCGTTAGAGGACTAACCTTTTGACGTCGATCGAAAAGCGGATGTCGGGTCTGAACGGCGATGGATCGGCATCGTCTGCAATGTCTCAGTCGTGGGTAGCACAGCGAGACACTTTTGGACAGCGAGGTGGATTCACGAACAGGGAGCAAGTGGCGATCTCTCTCCCATTGCGGGTAGCGCAATGGATCTTCACGACGGTGGCAACGTCGGGTAAAAACATGTGAGTTCGGCGAGACGCATGAACTCCGAAGGGAAAAGGGGGCTGCCGGGGGTTGAAGGGGATCAGTGGGGGTTGCTCAGCCCGGTGGGTGGCCGACTGTGTCAGCACACGGTGGTGGACGGCCGTGAGAAGCCGAAGTGGACAGATTCGTGCAACGGTCGTTGTCGCGCGTCTCAGCGGAAAAACAGTGATCAAAGGAGTCAAAGGTGACTTTCAGTAGCTAAAGGGGTTCAATATGGATCCAATGGTGGTGGAGTGGTTGCCAAAAGTGGTAGGAGGTGGTCGTGCGCCGGCGTTGAAGAACAGCGCACAGATCTGTCAAAAACAGCCACTAGGGCTTGGTTTCAACGGGTTTTCGAGGAGCTAGAGATGAGGGAAGAGGGTAAGGGGAATTAAAGATGATAAGAGGGGTTCGAAAGAAGTCCAACAGTGGTAGGGTGGCCATCGGCAGTGGCCGGAGGTGTCCGAGCGCGGCGTTTTTCCGGCGATGGACAGATCTGTCCAAACTGCCGTTTTGTGTTGTGTTTGAGAGTGTTTTGAGGGAGATAGAGAGTAGATGAAAGGGGAAGGAGAGTTGCAGGTGATAAGGGGTCAAAGGGGAGTCAAGTGGAGGCGACGGCGGTCAGAGAGGGCGGCCGGAGCGGCGACGGCGGCCGTTTTCCGGCGATCGCACACATCAGGAAGAAATCTGGCCTGGGCTGTGTTTCTCTTGGGTTTTGAGGCTCTTGGAGAGGAGGAGAGGGAGGAGATGAAGGTGGTGGATGGTGGCCGGAGTAGGGGTGCTGGTGGTGGCTGTCGGCGGCGGGAGGGAGAGGCAAAAGTCGGCCAAGATGGGTTCATGCATTCGGTTTGTTAGGGTTGAGGCTGGTTTGTGTTTTTGAAGAGAAGATGTTGCTAAAGATGTTTTAAAGAGGGTATAATTTAGGGGTGACTAGGAGAGAGGGTGAGTGAGGGGGTGTACAAAGTGGAGAAATGTTGGGTGAGGGTAGTGGCAGAATAAATTGCATGATACGTACAAATCCCATTAAGATTTGATTAGCAATTTGAATTCGAATTTGATTATGCTTAATGGGCTTCGAAATTGATTAGTGATTTGGGTGGGCTAGGGGTGTCAGAAAATTACGAAAAATATATCGGGACGACCGTGACAAAGAGAGGCTCGGGGACACGATGGTCGATCGCGCGTTGGGTTCACAAAAAACGAACAAAAAAATAAAAGATCCGGCAACCAAGTCTAAAGCTACGACGACTCTGCAATCAAACCTGATTTGTGGGAGAATGACCCGTGAAATGACGTTCATTATAAATCCCACAAATAACTACTCTTCCTTACGGTCACAACGATATATCACATCGTATAGTCCGGATCCAAGAAGAGGCCAAATAAAATATTCACACGAAAATAGTCGTACGCGCAAAA
Source organism: Scilla litardierei (assembly GCA_030789695.1). Classification (NCBI taxonomy): domain Eukaryota; kingdom Viridiplantae; phylum Streptophyta; class Magnoliopsida; order Asparagales; family Asparagaceae; genus Scilla; species Scilla litardierei. The sequence goes on along the minus strand of CM061140.1, from coordinate 136,624,023 downwards.
AAATACGAACGGTCGGAAAGCGGCCGTTACATTCTACCCACCTTAGAAATGATTCCGCACTCAGAATCACTTATACTTACAATAATAATATCTATACACACTTATGCATACAACTCCCATGTCTACACATATTGATCGCTAATCCTATAACTTTTAATTAATGTTCCTCGACAATCCATCATAACTCGTCTCTCCACTGGCTAATACTACAACTAGAATCACACCCTAGCACCTAACTATAGATCCACATTACGTCTTACAAATCAACAATCATCTCGTCCCCAATATATCCTTCATCATATTGACCCATAAATCTATTCTCCATAATCAATGAACCATCGAAGTACATCTATCCTTACCCCTATCATCTAATCTCCTAATCATATAAAATCCGTCTTCCTAACTATCCATTCATCTCAACATGTCGTGTTACTTCCAATGTCTTCTCACCCCAACCTATAATCAAATCTTGATGCTTTAAGTGCTCTACTTATTCTCATGATCACCCTAACTCATACTATCTCGTCCTAGCTACTCCTATCTATCACTGGTCCAAGTTTCAGATCGATTAAGTACTCATTTTCATGTGCATAATTTCATTCATTCAGAGTCCTCATTGAGTCCGTTACCCATTGGTATTACAGATAAGTCTTGGACACCTCGTTCTTGTCATCCGAAAGAAATCAAATCTAATATCTTTTGCGTTCAAAATCAATTAATCACCGCTACCTCATTTCTCATCCCATACCATGCCTACCCGCACACATAATCCTATAACAATAATAACCATTTCTAGTAATATAACAACAATGAAATAACTCTCCGAAGAGGGAAAGAAAAGAAAGGCATGTTTAAAAAAAACTTGCGAGAAAAACGTGTGGAGTTGTGGTATTGGACGAGGGAGGATAAGGGGTGTGATCTTTGTGGGCTAGTTTCAAAACTTTAAAGATTTGGTTTAAAAGAAAACAAAAGTTTTGATACAATCGCATGCAGCCAAAGATAACCTATACTATAATACGAAAGACTAAGTCTAAGGAATTGCCTGCTATGACGCTATCCACACCTATATGAATACCATCATCCAGACAACTCCATACGCATATCACGGATAACACTAAGTATATACACATGACACAAGAGACAATCATTAAGATCCTAAGGGTAGCACACTCATACAGGTCCTCACACTCCACGTATATACATGCACCACGACAATATCACAAAACTAATGGGCCCACTACTAAACTAGAGTTGACACAGGCAAGTACAAGCACTAATGTCTACACAACAGAAAGGAAGCCGAACCCAAAAGTGTACCGAAATAAGATTGGAAGGAGCGCATTTAAATAAGGCGAGATAAAGACTTAGATGGTTGGGTGGGACAAAAATATTGCTCAAAATAATTAAATAGATGAAAGAAGAATTACATGTAAAATATGGTATCATATACTTTTATACTTATAAAAATATGGTATCATATACTTTTATACTTATAAAAATATGTAGAAAAAGTGAGCAGATGATAGAAAATTACAATTCGGAAAAAGAGTTAGACGAAGGAAAAAGAGGAGGGTGAAGTAGCGATTGTTTTGCAATGAAAATAAGTTTATACAAAGATTCTTGAGATGAACATATGACTATTATAAATAAAAAAAATTGAAGTTCTTATTTAGTTTATAAAATATTCTAAAAGTACGTACGGTAAGTGGTTAAAAATAATTTCGTAGTTTAGAAAAAAATGATATATTGAATTTTCAAAATGGTAACATGGTTTTAAAGCTGAAATACGAAGGATACCGGTTAGAAATAATTACGAGATAGTAACTTAAAAAAATTTCGACCCAGAAGGTTTCAAAATCCGTGAAAGAATTTTAACTCAACCGAAAAACGAGAAATTTAAACTATATATAATAAGGGGTTTCAAAGAAATTAAACCGAGCGAAGAGTTTAATAAGGAATTTTCGAAAATACTTTTAGAGGAAACAGAATTTGCAATGGGGAAAGCTTCGAAGAATAAACGATAATTGTCATGAAGCGATCACGTGAATCGGGGCAAAGAATATGATCGCATGAAGAAAACGCCTAAGATATAATTCCTGAAAAGTTACGATGGAATTCTACGGTCGAAAACACAGAAGTGTAATGATTGGAAGGATGCTAGAAATTAGGGGTTCTAATTATCGGGCCGTCGAAAGATCAGGAAAACTCAGCATTATGACTTCCTAATGAATTAGACTGTAATAGTGATCTCAAGAAAGGGTCCTAAGAGAATCAAGATTACGCTATGCTGGGCCCGAAGTTGATGGACCTGAGCGAACGAACAAAAGAAGGACTCTAGAAATCTAATTTAGTCAGAGCCAGATGAGGGGGCTACTAAGGTATCCTAAGACCAGTATGACTAAATCTTAATCAAGGCACCTAACTATCAAACCTGGATGTCTATCTAAGTCTTCCTACCATCTAAGACTGGGAAAACCTAATTTAGACTTGTACATGGATTTTAAATGAATGCGGTACTCTTATTGTTCCGAACTTTTGCATGACCTGCATGGGCCACCACTAAAACATGTCACACCTTGCTTCCCAAAACTACATAGGCGAAGCGTGACTAAGGCCCGCTTGGGCCGGAGCTGTGAGGCTCGGACCCAATAAGCGTCTGTAGGGGTACCATTTAAAAATTCCAGGTTCTTGCATATATATAATTCGGAACAACAAAAGTACAGAAAGAAAGGATGCATTCATTTTATAAAAGAGACAATATCCAGCATATGACAAGTCTAAAAGAAGAAGCCTAAGCATGGCTGCAACTACAGAAAAGGAAACTAATGGTGCAAAGCACCAAACCTAGACAAAAGTAAAGTGGTGCTACTCATCCAAACTAAAACGTAGTAACCTCAGGAAGTCCGCAACGGTGGGGAACGTCTAAGTCTGGTCCTCGTCAGGTACGTCCTCCAGGTCAATGTCCTCTGGCTCCAAGTACTCAGGTATGTCCGGCTCGTCCACGCACTCTGGCTCAACACCTGACGTACAACACCCAAGAGAAAAGGAACTGTATGTCAGGTAAAGTCTACAAGGAGGGTTTAGACTTTACTGCAAGTGTAATGTAATTAAGAGCAACATTTTACTGGTTGATTAACATGCTGGGGTTATGACATGGCAGTTATACTATGCAGAAAGTAAAGCGGTGCAGGAAAAGTAAACGTGACAGGCAGTAGTAGTAGCGTGTGCTACCGACTACAGGACTAAGCTAGACGAGACAGTACAAGACAAGACAATACATGTGTGACTCGAAGGGTTCACACCTTACGGTTTGAGGGCGGCCAGACCCTCTCCCCGTGCGACCGCTCAACCCTACCCCAAACCCAAGTGTTCAAGACAAGACAATACAAGGATCACTCTCGCTGGAAGAGCATCCGAAACGCCCGGAGGCTTTTTGTGTAACAGGGATCACTCTCGCTTGGAGACCATCCGAAACGCCCGGAGGCTTTTTGTAACACAGTGATCACTCTCGCGTGGAGAGCAACCGAAACGTCTGCAGGATTTTTGTAACACAGGGATCACTCTCGCGTGGAGAGCATCCGAAACACCCGCAGGCTTTTTGTAACACAGGGATTAGTCTCGCGTGGAGAGCATCCGAAACGTCCGCAGGCTTTTTGTAACACATGGATCACTCTCGCATGGAGAGCATCCGAAACACCCGCAGGCTTTTTGTAACAGGGATCACTCTCGTGTGGAGAACATCTGAAACGCCCGAAGGCTTTTTGGTAACAGGACACGACATGACAAGTGTAAGGAATAGTTCTTTCTAGGGGGTCCACACGCACGCACACACAGAAAGCCCTAAGGTGTCAGTTGTTGTTGTTGTTGCGCTTAGACTTCGTCGTCAAGTCTAAGCTGTCAAGGGGGGTCCTGGGCGCTATCATTTCACATCCGGTTCTCTTTAAATGTTCTTTAACTTTCTAAGAAGGGGAATGCCTAAACATGGCCGTAAGAACACAAGTGTAAACACTTGCCTGCGGTGGCAAGAGTTTCGTCTGTCCGGAGCATCCTGTCGAAGTGATGCGTCAGCGAGGGTCCGTATGAAACGGGTCAACAGCGGTGTCAGGACACGTTTTTCATCATTCCTATTAGAGTTCATTTCTAGGTTCAACGGGGCTATCCTAGCAGTCATAGTCACGTTTTTGTTTTGGTTCAGCCTAATCGACGATCTATCCTATGTGCACAGACATTCAGTCCTTCGTCGATGTCTAATATTTTTGCAACATTTTAAAGGAGCGGAAATGAAATTTAGTTATTGTTGACGATTTTTAGATTAGGTTTTCGATTTGCTACTGTGGGGGTTCTTACTATGTGTTAGAGGACTAACCTTTTGACGTCGATCGAAAAGCGGATGTCAGGTCTGAACGGCGATGGATCGGTATCGTCTGCAATGTCTCAGCCATGTGCAGCACAGTGAGACACTTTCGGACAGCGAGGTGGAGTCATAAACAGGGATCAAGCGGTGATCTCTCTCCCGTTGCGGGTAGCGCAACGGATTTTCACGACGGCGGCAACGTCGGGTAAAAACACGTGAGTTTGGCGACACGCGTAAACTCCGAAGGGCAAAGATGGCTGCCGGGGTTAAAGGGGATCAGTGGGGGTTGCTCGGCCTGGTGGGTGGCCGACGGAGTCAGCGCATGGCGGTGGGCGGCTGTGAGAAGCCGAAGTGGACAGATTCGTGCAACGATCGTTGTCGCGCGTCTCAGCAAAAAACAGCGATCAAAGGAGTCAAAGAGGACTTGCAGTAGGTAAAGGGGTTCAATAGAGATCCAATGGTGGTGGAGTGGTTGCTGAAAGTGGTTGGAGGTGGCCGTGCCCCGGCGTTGAAGAATAGCGCATAGATCTGTCAAAAACAGCCGCTAGGGCTTGGTTTCAACGGGTTTTCGAGGAGCTAGAGATGAGGGAAGAGGGTAAGGAGAATTGCAGATGATAGGGGGGATTCGAGAGGAGTCCAACAGTGGTAGGGTGGCCGTCGACAGTGGCCGAAGGTGGCCGGACGCGACGTTTTTCCGCCGATGGACAGATCTATCCAAACTGCCATTTGTGTTGTGTTTGAGAGTGTTTTGAGGGAGATAGAGAGTAGATGAAAGGGGAAGGAGAGTTGCAGGTGATAGGGGGTCAAAGGGGAGTCAAGTGGAGGCGACGGTGGTCGGAGAGGGCGGCCGGAGCCTCGGCGGCGGTCGTTTTTTGGCGATCACGCACAGCAGGAAGAAATCTGGCCTGGGCTGTGTTTCTCTTGGGTTTTGAGGCTCTTGGAGAGGAGGAGAGGGAGGAGATGAAGGTGGTGGATGGTGGCCGGAGTAGGGGTGCTGGTGGTGGCTGTCGGCGGTGGGAGGGAGAGGCAAAAGTCGGCCAAGATGGGTTCATGCGTTCGGTTTGTTAGGGTTGAGGCTGGTTTGTGTTTTTGAAGAGAAGATGTTGCTAAAGATGTTTTAAAGAGGGTATAATTTAGGTGGTGTGTCACGCCCCGCTTCCCAAAAATATGGGGGCGAAGCGTGAGAAGGTCCGCTCAGACTTGAAGCTACAAAGCTACATGTCCGATAAGCGTCAATCAAATTTAAAACTGCAGGTCCTTGCAACGCGAACGAAACAAAGATAATAATAAAATGAGACAAAAGAGATATCTCAGAATATCCATAAAATAAGTTTCAACATCACAGAAAAGCCACCAGGCTGAAATAAAAGAGAGTCTAAAGGCCCAAACATGGCCAACAAAAGTACAGCGTACAAAACAAAGGTGCCACGCACCGACAACTAACAACAAAACCTAAAACAAAAGAAACTCAGCAAAATCACCAAGAAAGGTCACCGGTGTCCTCAAAACTCCTCCTGGGCAATCATGGACTCAGACTCAGCGTCAGCAAAACATCACGTACTCTGCAACGGTCTCTGGCTTAGGGTCTAACATGTGACACCCAAAAGAGCAAGGGGCACATGTCAGCAAGTCTACAAGAGACTTGTGCAAGGAAACTAAAAGTAGGTAAAAGTAAAGCAACCTAGCAGTTCTAGCATGATGCAATGACATGGCAGTTAAAGTAATGAGTGCAACAGTTAAGGTAAAGTAAAGTAAAGTACGAGCATGGTATTTAAACATGGCATGGATGACAAGTATTACATGAATCATTCACAAGACAAGTACAAGACAAGGAAAGTAAGCACCTCGTGCACAGAGATTCCGTCTTTTGGCTAGAGGGATGATCAGGCCACTCCTAAGCTCAAGTGAACGTTTATCCCTACCCCTCCACGTGTATCGAGCCAGGGCCTTACCCCCGAACGGTAATGCTCGCTTCTGGATCACGAGCCAGGAAGTGTTTTTAACAAGTATGGCATAGGGGTGCACCTAGCCGGTCCAGGGAAACCGGGCATTGGCTTTTGACCAACACATGAGGCCCGTTTCCCTGGAAGTAGTATTCAAGGAGTACAAGTATTGTAGCGTGTGCTACGAATGTAACAATCAACTGGGATGACATGTAGGATGCAATGCATGACAGTTAAAAGTGCGTACATGTAAGGAAAGTAAACGTGACAGTTTAGTATGCATGAACAACAAGTTTAAAGGGTTGGATCTAGCTTCGTTTTCAAGCTAGATCAATTAGGTGACGGATCTAGTTTCGTTGTCAAACTAGATCAAGTAGGCGTCTAGCCAGCTATCATTTCACTGACTAGTCTCTTTTACGCTGAAAACAAGGAAGTGGCCTAAAAACATGGCCCTACACAAGAGTTGACAAGTTTCACTTGCCTGCAAGTACGACGTCTGAGCACACCGTCCAATGAGTCCAAAAATCACAATTATCCTACGTGCACAAGTCCACCGGCCTAAAGTCCATATTATTAATCTTGATTAGTGAATTTAAAACATTTAAAATACTTTAAAAATACTGATTTTAGTCTTGATTAGCATGCATTGGGTTGAGGGTCCTAGGGGTGCAAAGCGTTACCTCAACACGACGCGAAAGCTACACCGGCGTCGGGTAGCGACACAGGGGGTTGGAATAATAGATCGCGCTCCAAGTCCAGATTCCAATTAGATTCCTCGCTGGAAATTTCAGAGCAATCAACCGGGGCGACGATTCCAGATTCCAAAGCTAGCACGTGCGACGACGGGCTACGACGTGCGACGACGTCGTACGCAGCAAATCGTCGAAGAGAACGCACCTAGGTGGGGCCCACAGTAGTCCTAGGGACCTTTGGGGGACCCACAATACCTCTGGAGAACTTGGGGGGCCCACGGTGGCAAGCGGTGCGACGGGTGCGGGGTTGCGACGTTTGCTCTCGGTCGTACTCAGCCAAATACGGGGAGCTCTCTCGGTCTGGCACTAGGAACAGGCGCTGCACAGCGCTTGGTCGGTCGCAGCAGCGGGCGGAAGCTTGGTTCTCTCGGTCGGAGCGGGGGAGGCCACCGGTCGGGCGCCTTGGATGCGGGGGCTTGGGCGCTGCAACGTTGCAACGTTGCAACGTTGCGAAGAGCGGGCGTGAGCGGGGGCGGCTGTCGGTCGGGCACGGCGTGATGCGGGGCGACAGAGCGGCTTGGTGCGGGGCTTGGTGCGGGGCTTGGTGCGGGGCTTGGTGCGGAGCGGGGATGCGGAGATGTGGGGCGGGTCTCTCGGTCTGACCGAGGGACCCTCTCGGTCGGTGCGGGTCGGTGCGGAGCTTGCGATGCAGCGGCCGCAGCGGGTGCGGACGGAGCGGAGATGCGGGGGCGACTAGCGGTCGGAGCGGGGGATTTGGCCTCGTTTCTTCGGTCGTGCGGCAGCTGCTTGTCGCAACGTTGCGACGATTCGTCGCAACGTGAAATTTGAGTTTTGGAAGCGGCTAGGGTTATTTTCTTGCGAAAATAGGTCTTCCTAGAGGTTGTTTATATAGTGTAGATGGGTTGACTAGGTCTAGGGCTAATCCTAATGAGATTAGGAGTTTAAAATAATTTAAAATTTAAATCTCAACTTCTCCAACTCACCCAAGGATTTGACTTGGTCCAAATGAGCTGGAAATTGGCTCAAAAATTCTTTAAAACGTTTAAAACTCAAATAAATTTTATTTGGCCGAAATTTATTTAAAAATTAATTATTAAAAATATTATAAAACTTGTTAAAAATATAAAAGTGGTCAAATAAACTCCAAAAATTATAAAATAAATATCGTGGTGATCGTGATGACGAAAGTGAGCTAACTAAGAAGACGGATCTCAATTTCGACGTCGGACGACGAGACTAAAAATAGAAACGTCTCCCGTCAAGAGTGAGAATCGTCACGTCTCATCGAGTAAGATTAAATTGTGGAAAAACGACTCGAGAAGTGTCGTTCCAAGATAGTGCCACTATTTAATACTCTCAGAGACGTTCACAATGGCATATCACACGAAAGTGTTCACAAACAAACAAAGTCTAAAACAAACACGTGCACGGTCAAAAGCACGTGCACGAACAACGTACAACGAAAAGTGGTCGTTACATCCTCCCCACCTTAGAATAAAGTCCGTCATCGGACTTTCTAATATAGCTAGTCGCTCTAGTAACTACCCCAATCAAGTCACATTATAAATCAACCAGGTATAGTCATTACAAGTGCTTATGTATGCACTAGGCAGCCAAACATTAATACTACCAACGTATATATATATTCATGAACATTATAGGCTTATAACTATTATTGTCAGTCAAAATCATACACGTATTTCATTCGTATATATAAACATACATCCCTTATATAACTACTACTTACCTAGTACAAAACAATAGTTCAGATACTCACATAAGGATAGTCTCACACTTAGCAAATACAATCATTGCTCTACGTATAGATAGCTACATATGCACAAACATCAAGGGTATACTACCCTCTAATATTTATCCAATACCAAACATCTCAAACATGTAGTCACTCCATACCATTTTAAATCAAGTTCCACTATATTTAATATATATATATTCCCCTCTAGTATAGCTTCATAATATATATAGTCATTCAAATGCATTCAAATATTTCACTATACATTCACATTACGTACGGTCCTATAACTGTATTTACGACACGCCACATATACCTTAGTCATCAATACCTATAACTAAGCACATACTTACCCGTGCATGGTGCACACCCATACACGCTAACTTTTCATTCACGTACACCAATCATATCATCATATGACTAGCACACTTACACACCTAGTTTTAGCTAGTACACATACGTTCACACGAGCAAGTCCTTAGTAGTTAACTATAACACAAGACCAACACCTATAACTATATACTGGTGTAGCGACCCACAATCATGTGTGTAACACAACCAGGCACAAACACTCCTATCACTATACATACATCAAACATCGCTATATTCAAACTTCAGGCATACATTCAATATACTTAGAGTGTACCCACTCAAGCTTGAGTGAGACTCAATACATATATCAGAATATTCTATATACGTAACACGACATTTATACCTATACCGATACCACTCCCATATATATACATCTACCAATACAACCATATACATTCCATAAATCAATCACACTTAATATTTAGTCAGGCAATACTCACATAGTTAAATCAATTTATATACCATACTAATAACATTGCAGACATCAGCACCCACATATTTATAATACCCTCCCTAGTACAAACATTCACCGTATAGTCACACATAAGTAATGTATATATCCACACCATAGCCTACTACCTATAATTAGTATACTAACACATCCACACATACATAATTAAGATGTGCAATAGTCGTGTATACCTCACGGTATGCACGCATGCAACATCCCGTAAAAGCAAGCAATACCAATCAAAATTATAATCCTACTACCATATGTACATCTCTTATATACCCATGCAACAAAACATAACTACTTACGTCTAAACACAATACATACCCACATACGAGCACATACCCATACGTGCTAACCTATAGTTCACATAATAGGCCTACCCTCTTAACCATACGTACACTTTTTATTATCACTTTAACATACACATAGCTTTACCAATCATTTTATTTCAACCATTACAAGTATCTCTAACTACATACACCCCATTAGACATTCCAACCCTAACTCTTATATACACAGGCATCCCTAGTATAGTATAGCTAACTACACACAAATCTATAAATACTAACACGCAACAACTTCATACTATCACGAATAACTCCGAGTATATATATATATATATATACCACACAATAGGCAAGCATCAATATACTATGGGGGTACACTCATTCAAGCCCACGTACACAGCTTAGGTACGTGCACTACGACTACCTCACAAGGTCCAAGGGCCTACTAACAATTAAGGGTTGACACAGACATTGACGGACCCTAAGGCCTAAGCAATAAAGGGAGGTCGAGAGCGTGACGAGGGAAGGATCGATAAGCACGAGTTCAGATAGGACAAATACAAGGAGACGGCTTGGTTAGGGAAAACATTGGCTCAATGGTGATGTTTAGGTTGAAGGAAAAGGAGATGTAGTGATGCTTAAATAGGATACAGAAAAGGAAATAGGGTGAATAGCACAAGCTAAAATACGCGAAATCTGAAAACTGTTGTACTTCAAAAGTTGAAATCCCAGCCTGAAAAGAAATATTTGGAGATCGATAAAACGAGTTGTTCAAAATAAATTTGAGTCGAACATTCATAATAGGAGAAAATGGTCTATTGGTTTTAAAAATCATTATAAAAGGAAGTAAAATCATTTACACGAATATTAAGAACGTGGTTTAGAAAATTTATACGTAAGTAATTTAATATAATTTTGTCAAAAAGTTTTGGAAAGTCGAAGAATGAAATCAAGTAACGGAAAAATTTAAACTCATGTTAAATGCTTTCAAAACTTTTAGGCTATGGAAAATCAATATTGAAACTTCTTTTAGAGAAATCAGGATTTGCCAAAAATGAGAAACTGATTTACACAGGGTTCTTAATATACGAGCACAACCAGTCTGGTACGAATATAAAAATAATTTAAAGTATGTATGGTGCACGGAGAAATAATAATAATGACTTAGTAGTAGAATTATCAAGATCGAATAGCAAGTCTTTAAAATCAAATCATGGAGGGTCTAAATCAGGAAGTGGTTATGAAAATAGTAATTTTGCAAAAATTGACGAGCAAAGCCAACTTGCTGCAAGCTGAAATTCCATGTGTCTTGAAAGTATATTAAAGTAAACACAACGTATCATTCGAATGGCATAAATAAGAAGGAAAATCATAAATCGAATAGGGCAAATTAAAAGTACGGTTCAGAATTAATATATGAAGGGACGACGCATTTACCTAAGTACAAAAAACATAGGCTGGGAAAATACTATAAACTAGTATTCAAAAATTCCGACAAGCGTTTTAAAATTTAAATCAATGAAGGAGTATGAAGTATAAGTATATTAAAATTTTGAACAAAATTAAACTTAGTGGAAGGGAAGATTGAAAAATATTTTCAGAAGGTTCAAGATTTGCAATGGAGATGTTTGAAAATTGACGACGATCGTCATGAGGCGATCTCGTGAATCGAGGCAAGGAAATTTGGTCAGGTGATCAGAACATACATACGCCTAGGATATGAATCTGAAGGATCTACGGGGAAACTCCTACGGTCGACCAACTAAAGATTTAGAACTAGGCACTAAGACCTTCTAAGGGGCTGGACGGTAATGAAATGCGTTCAGCTTGGTCCGAAATCGATGAACCCAAGTGAACGACAAAAGGAAATTTTAGAGGTCTAATATGGTCAGGGTTAGGCAATAACCACTAAGGTAACTCCTACGACGATTAAATCAATTGCTGGCAGGGAGTCTAACTAACAAACAGAGGCCTCTAACTAGCAAGCACAGACGTCTAACTAAGTCTTCTTATCACCTAGTGTCATAAGAAAACGACTAAACTCGGGGCTTATTACTCGGATGTTGCAGTTTATTTAATGGACATTCCGTTATTATCGTTGTTCCGTTAATTCGCAATTGCAAGACCGACCTGCATGGGCCACCAACAAAACCTGTCACGCCCCGCTTCCCAAAAATATGGGGGCGAAGCGTGAGAAGGTCCGCTCAGACTTGAAGCTACAAAGCTACAAGTCCGATAAGCGTCAATCAAATTTAAAACTGCAGGTCCTTGCAACGCGAACGAAACAAGGATAATAATGAAATGAGACAAAAGAGATATCTCAGAATATCCATAAAATAAGTTTCAACATCACAGAAAAGCCACCAGGCTGAAATAAAAGAGAGTCTAAAGGCCCAAACATGGCCAACAAAAGTACAGCGTACAAAACAAAGGTGCCACGCACCGACAACTAACAACAAAACCTAAAACAAAAGAAACTCAGCAAAATCACCAAGAAAGGTCACCGGTGTCCTCAAAACTCCTCCTGGGCAATCATGGACTCAGACTCAGCGTCAGCAAAACATCACGTACTCTGCAACTGTCTCTGGCTCAGGGTCTAACATGTGACACCCAAAAGAGCAAGGGGCACATGTCAGCAAGTCTACAAGAGACTTGTGCAAGGAAACTAAAAGTAGGTAAAAGTAAAGCAACCTAGCAGTTCTAGCATGATGCAATGACATGGCAGTTAAAGTAATGAGTGCAACAGTTAAGGTAAAGTAAAGTAAAGTACGAGCATGGTATTTAAACATGGCATGGATGACAAGTATTACATGAATCATTCACAAGACAAGTACAAGACAAGGAAAGTAAGCACCTCGTGCATAGAGATTCCGTCTTTTGGCTAGAGGGATGATCAGGCCACTCCTAAGCTCAAGTGAACGTTTATCCCTACCCCTCCACGTGTATCAAGCCAGGGCCTTACCCCCGAACGGTAATGCTCGCTTCTGGATCACGAGCCAGGAAGTGTTTTTAACAAGTATGGCATAGGGGTGCACCTAGCCGGTCCAAGGAAACCGGGCATTGGCTTTTGACCAACACATGAGGCCCGTTTCCCCGGAAGTAGTATTCAAGGAGTACAAGTATTGTAGCGTGTGCTACGAATACAACAATCAACTGGGATGACATGTAGGATGCAATGCATGACAGTTAAAAGTGCGTACATGTAAGGAAAGTAAACATGACAGTTTAGTATGCATGAACAACAAGTTTAAAGGGTTGGATCTAGCTTCGTTGTCAAGCTAGATCAATTAGGTGACGGATCTAGTTTCGTTGTCAAACTAGATCAAGTAGGCGTCTAGCCAGCTATCATTTCACTGACTAGTCTCTTTTACGCTGAAAATAAGGAAGTGGCCTAAAAACATGGCCCTACACAAGAGTTGGTAAGTTTCACTTGCCTGCAAGTACGACGTCTGAGCACACCGTCCAATGAGTCCAAAAATCACAATTATCCTACGTGCACAAGTCCACCGGCCTAAATTCCATATTATTAATCTTGATTAGTGAATTTAAAACATTTAAAATACTTTAAAAATACTGATTTTAGTCTTGATTAGCATGCATTGGGTTGAGGGTCCTAGGGGTGCAAAGCGTTACCTCAACACGACGCGAAAGCTACACCGGCGTCGGGTAGCGACACAGGGGGTTGGAATAATAGATCGCGCTCCAAGTCCAGATTCCAATTAGATTCCTCGCTGGAAATTTCAGAGCAATCAACCGGGGCGACGATTCTGTTGAATATTGGACTCCCCGGATTTGGTTTTGATGATGAGCAAACATAAATAATCCATGAACTAACAATTTGTGAGCGCAGTTTTGGAGATCGTCGCCAAATTCACGAGAACATTCATAGCGACATCTCAACTCTTCCCAAAGCTCATATTCATGCCTAAAGCTTCGTTGAAGCTCTTGCGACGCTTTGGAAGTTATGAAGATTCAATCGAAGCTCTCGAAGACCGTTTATTAAGGTTTTATTTATAGTCTTTTAGCTTCGATATATAGAATGTTAAGCCTTGAGTATATCTTACATTTCTACCTTCATTACGCTCATTTCGTAGCTCTAGGATCCTTGCACAAGTTCATTCTAGCTTCCTCGAAGCGTCGCGCTTCGATTCGGATTTGTATGTGCATGTTAGTTGGTACAAGAACAAGTACTGACCGACTAGATGGTGATCTAGTCGGTCGGCAACTATTCTTGGACCGACTAGTTTGATTCCTTAATTTCTTGGACTTTACTGTTTACAGTTAGTCGGTCTACGTTGACTCACCGACCGACTAGTTTGTGAACTAGTCGGTCAGTGATGCTTCTTTGACCGACTAGTTGTGACTTACTGTTCAAGCTAAATTTCTCCTAAGCTACTGTTTATCGTTAGTCGGTCTAAGAACGTTTGGTGACCGACTAGTTGACAATTTAGTCGGTCAACTTTTGTTCTTGGACCGACTAAGTCACTTTGCATTCAGACTAAGTTATTTTGCCTCTTAGTCGGTCTACGTTCATTGGCTGACCGACTAGTTGTGAAACTAGTCGGTCAGACAGTCTTCTTGGACCGACTAGATTTCTAGGTCTGAAATTCTATCTCTTCTCAGATCTACTCTTAGTCGGTCCACGTTGTTTGGCTGACCGACTAGTTGATGAACTAGTCGGTCAGTTATTGTTCTTTGACCGACTAAGTCTCACAGATTTCTATCCGTTGGTGAATGACCTAACTTGTTTTTATGGGACCCTATAAATACGAACCTAGGTCATTTCTATCTAGGTGAGAGCTGCCATTGAGAGATTCATTGAGTTCTAAAGAGATAGCCATTCTCCCTCAAATCTAAAGCTCTCTTCCTCACAAGAAACCCATTCTCTCTCATTTCTAGATCTAGAGAGAAGCTTGTTCTTGGTGAGCTCTTCAAGCTATTGCTTGATCCAAGTCTCCAACTCAACCCTAGGCACCCATTGCTGGTCATTTCCTTGGTGCTAGGTTTTGGTGACTTCATCTTCCTCAAATCCTTCATTTCACCATTTGGGTAAGAAAAACTCAAGGTATAGGATTTTGTGGTAAGATTGTTTAATTTCATTTAAACTCTTTAATATTGCTAATTGGTTCTCTCGGTTGTGAGAGAAGTTTGTGATCCCGGGTTGTGGGATTCACTTTGCCATTGCATGTATGATTTGATCTTGTGAAGGTTTTTCACAAGATATTCATAGTGGAAATCTTGAGTTAGGGTTTCTAACTCAAGTATCCGGAGGGGATCCGGGTGGTTGGGACGTAGGATCACCGGGAACAAGTCGGGGAGACTTGGGTGGATCCGAACCCATTAACATCGTTTGTTAGCATTGTTAATTTTGTGTTGTCATTCAATTTAAGCTTCCGCAAATTGATTTGGTAGTTGTTTGCAATTTAATTTGGAATTATACTCCTTATTATTTTAAAGTACTATTCACCCCCCTCTAGTACTTGTGCAGTAGCTGGTAGGGCATAACATTTGGTATCGGAGCCAGATACACAGCTATGTCTGCCAACGACAACAAGACCGTGCGTCCACCTTCCAATTATGACACCTTCAGGAACCGTGAAGGAGCATCTTCGGTGATGGAAGGACATTCCTCTACGAGGCCTCCATTCTTCAACGGTACCAACTACGGGTACTGGAAATGTCGGATGGAAACCTTCCTCCGAAGTGCATCTTTATGGAGGACTACAATGAAGGAGTACATCGAGCCCGAAGAAGAAGACTTTGAGAAATGGACAACCGCGGAGGTCGCCGCGGAGGTAAGCAATGCCAAGGCAATGAACGCCTTGCAATGCGCATTGGAGCCCGAGGACTTCAATAAGATATGCACATGTAAGAGTGCATATCAAATTTGGAACTCTCTCCTCATACTACATGAAGGGACAAGTCGGGTAAGAGACTCTAAACTCGTAGTCGTAAACAAAGATTACGAAATGTTTCATATGCAACAGGGCGAGAAGATGAAAGAATATTACGCTCGTTTTGTTGACATAATAAACGAGTTAGAGGCCCTCGGCAAGTCCTACACTCAAAAGGAGAAGTGCTCAAAGCTTATCGAAGGACTTCATTCTTCTTGGGAGAAACGCACCTTCGCCATCGAGGAAGGTAATGACATGAACAAATATACCGTAGTTCAACTAATGGGTACTTTAATGTCGTACGAGGTACGCAAGGATAGCAAGCTCAAATTGCAAGAAAAGATGAAGTCTTATCTAAAGCAAGACGAGCCAAAGAAGAAGGCTATTGCTTTCAAAGCCGCTCCATCCACATCCACATCAACCGATGATGAAGAATCGGAAAACGAGTTGGACTTGGAATCCATGGCACTCATGGCCAAGAAGTTCAACCGTTTCTTCCGAAAAGGTAACTTCAAGACCAAAGGTAAATTTGGTTCTTCTAACGCCTCTTCCTCTCCTTTGTGTTTTAAGTGCAATAAGCCGGGACACATGAAAGCGGAGTGTCCCCTCAATAAGCAAAAGGAGAAGTGGAAGGCGCCAAAGTATGACAAGTCCAGAAGTACACGAAAGGAAACAAGAAGGGACTTGTCGGAGCTACCTTCACCGACTCCGATGATTCTTCAAGCGGTGAGTCGGACGATGAGCACGTGGAGCAAGCGCACATGTGTTTCATGGTAAGAGAGGAGCAAGATCAAGGATCCTCCTCTTCCGATGATAGTAATGACGAAAGCGATGAGGTAACGATGGACGATCTTAGGAATGCTAACTCTCAACTTTGGTCAAAATACACAAAATTAGTAAATCGATATACTAAAGTAAAAGATGACCTAGCTAGCATTCAAACATCGCCTAAGAATATCATCACCAACAACGACACCGTTGTTGAAGAGTTAAGAAATGAGATTGTGAATCTCAAATCTAAACTTGAACATGTTAGCATTGAGGATGCGGAAGAACATGAGATAGCGGATTTAACTTCTCAAAACTCGACTTTGAGTATTGAGAACGAGAATCTTAAATCTCGTGTTTATGTGCTCACATCGCAAATATCCACTTTGGATACTTCTTTGCGTTCTCTCAAAGAGAAATATGAGGACACATTGGGCCGAATCAACAAATTCAACAAGGGTAAGGGCCATTTGGATAATATCCTAAAAGATTTACTTCCGACCAAACACCACATTGGCTTGGGGTATATGATGGGAAATTCATCCAAGTCGGTCACTACTTTTGTTAGGCCAACTTCCGAAGCCTCAACGAGTGGGAGCAAACACTCTATTGGTAGTTCATCTACCAATGATGCTTCCACCTCGTCCACACCCTCTTTCGGAAAGAAACTCACTTTGGGTGGACCTCCAAAGAAGGGGCATGCCTACATGTACACCAATAACATGCCATGTAGGAACACACGTCCTACTCCACCGGCTCACACATATGATGATTTTTATGCAACACATTCTCGGGCACGTGCACACCATGTGAGACACCCTCACGCACGTGTTCCCACACATGCATATGTACACCCACCACATCATATGAATAATTCTCGTCGTGCACCATTCCATCATGTCACGTATGCCTATCCACAACATGCATCACGTAGAAATCAACGTCGCATGCATGCACCCAATAGGATGATGGCTCCCAAAATTTTCACTATTTGGATCCCAAAGGACACAAGCATGGATGAAAAACAAATGTATATGAATGCTTATTTTTCGGATGTTGTGCATAGTAAGAATTATGTGGGGAAGTCTAAGTCCACTTGGACTTGGCTTCCAAAGGTCTAATCCCTTGGACCCAATGACCTTGGGTACCATGATATGAAAGTGTCTATCTTTAGGTACTCAAGGAAAAGAAAAAGAAGAGGAGCAACAAATTTAAATTTAGCTCCAAAGGGAATTGGATACTCGATAGCGGGTGTTCAAAACACATGACGGGTGACGCTCGATTGCTCTCCGGAGTGGTTCCCATTGCGAATGGAAACCGCGTCGTATTTGGAGGCAACGAGAACGGAACCATCATAGGTGTTGGTAAAGTCGGTAACCCCTCTAAACCATTAATTAGTGATGTTTATCTTGTTAGTGGTTTAAATCATAATCTTATTTCAATAAGCCAACTTTGTGACAAAGGTTACAAAGTTAGTTTTGCGAAAGGATTGTGTCATATTTTAAGAAAAGATAATGATAAATTATTATTTTCCGGAACTCGTCATAAAGACATTTATATTTTGGATCTTCCTAAGTCATATGAACAATGTCTCGTTGCCAACACAAGTGAACAACACTTATGGCATCGACGCTTTGGACATGTGAACTTTGGAACACTATATAAGCTTTCAAAATTGAATTCTATTAAAGGTTTTCCGAAGCTTGTTTTTGAAAAGAAAAGTTTTTGTGATTGTTGTCAACGCGGCAAGCTTCCTAAATCTTCATTTAAACCTAAGAAAAGCATCTCTACTAAACGGCCACTAGAGCTATTACATCTAGACTTATTTGGGTCAACTAGAGTAGCTTCCTTAGGAAATGCAAGGTATGGACTTGTCATCGTAGATGACTATTCAAGATTTACTTGGGTATTTTCTTTGTGTAATAAAAATGAAGCTTTTGAAAACTTCACAATTTTTGTTAAGAAAGTACAAAATCTCTTAGGAACCACCATTGTCACTATTCGTAGTGATCATGGAGGTGAATTTGAGAATGAGTCTTTTGAGACATTTTGTGATGAAGTTGGTATTACTCACACCTTCTCTTTCCCTCGTGCACCTCCTCAAAATGGTGTAGTTGAGAGAAAGAATAGGACGCTAGTGGAGTGTGCTCGCACTATGCTTGATGATAGCCAACTTGGCCATCAATTTTGGGCGGAAGCGGTACACACCGCTTGCTATGTGTTTAATAGAATACTTTTGAGGCCCGGCACTAAACAAACTTGTTATGAATTGTTGTTTGGTAGGTTGCCTCAAGTTAAACATTTTCTTGTTTTTGGTTCGAAATGTTTTATTAAGAACACATATGGTAGTTTGGACAAATTCGATCCAAGATCCGATGAGGGGATTTTTGTTGGATATTCTACGCGTAGCAAAGCCTACCGGATATTCAACAAACGAACCTCAACGATCGAGGAGTCGCTTCATGTCTCATTTAATGAAGGATTTGTTCCAACTAGAATTTCAAATGATAATGATTCTTTGGATGTTTTATGTGATTCATTTGATAATTCTAAGTCTAATGATTCTATTGATTCTATTGAGACTAACCCAACTAATGAAGTTGTTGAGAATGTTCCTAGTGATCAAGGTATTCCCAAACGGCTTCATTCGGTTCGTGACCATCCCCATGAGCAAGTCATTGGCAATATCTATGATAGTGTCAAGACGAGATCGCAAGTCCACCACTTCACCAATTGTGCCTTTGCCTCATCGATAGAGCCAAAGAATATTAATGAAGCATGCGAAGATAGCGCTTGGATCTTAGCCATGGAGGAGGAGCTTATTCAATTCGAGAGAAATGAAGTTTGGGAGCTTGTTCCATTGCCATCGAAGAATCACACCGTCATAGGGACAAAGTGGATCTTCAAGAACAAAACCGACGAAAACCAAGTCGTCGTCCGGAACAAAGCTCGGTTAGTTGCTCAAGGCTATCGACAAGAGGAAGGTATTGATTTCGAAGAATCCTTCGCTCCGGTAGCTAGATTAGAATCAATTAGATTACTTTTGTCTTTTGCATGCCATAAGAATTTTAAATTATTTCAAATGGATGTTAAAAGTGCATTTTTAAACGGAGATGTCGTTGAGGAAGTTTACGTTTCTCAACCTCCGGGCTTCATAAATGAAAAATTTCCAAATCATGTTTTTAAACTAAAGAAAGCTCTTTATGGGTTGAGACAAACTCCTCGAGCTTGGTATGATCGCCTAAAGAATTTTATTTTGGATTTGAATTTTAAAATGGGTGAAGCCGATTCAACACTTTTTATTAAGCATGCGAATAATGATATTTTATTAGTTCAAATTTATGTTGATGATATCATTTTCGGTGCTACTAACTTTGCTCTTTGCGAAGAGTTTTCTAATGTTATGAAGGAACAATTTGAGATGAGCCACATGGGCGAACTCAAATATTTCTTAGGTCTCCAAATTCGCCAATTGAACGATGCAATCTTCATCCACCAAACAAAGTACACGGTGGAGTTGCTAAAGCGATTTGGAATGGAGAATGCCTCCGGGAAAAAGACTCCAATGAGCACGACTACGCATCTTGACAAGGATACGGGCGGAAAAGATGTAGACATTCGTCTATATCGAGGTATGATAGGTAGTTTACTTTATCTTACCGCGAGTAGGCCCGATATTATGTTTGCCGTATGTATATGTGCTCGTTATCAGTCTCAACCTAAGGATTCTCACTTAGTAGCGGTTAAACGTATTTTTCGCTATCTAAGTTACACTTTAGATTTTGGATTACTTTATCCGAAATCTAGCACATATGAGCTAGTCTCATATAGTGACGCTGATTATGCGGGATGCAAATCTGACAGGAAAAGTACTAGTGGCACTTGCCATTTTCTAGGAAATTCTCTTGTCTCTTGGTTTTCCAAGAAGCAAAATTCGGTATCACTTTCAACCACCGAGGCGGAATATATTGCCGCCGGTGCCGCTTGTGCCCAGGTTCTTTGGATGAGACACACTTTGAAGGATTTTGGTATTCATTGTGATACTAGCCCTATCATGGTGGATAACCAAAGTGCTATCTGTCTTTCAAAGAATCCGGTGCACCATTCCCGATCGAAACACATAGATGTCCGACACCATTTCTTAGATGATCATGTTGCTAAAAAGGACATCATATTAGTGTACGTTGAAACCCAAAAGCAAATCGCCGATATTTTCACGAAACCCCTAAAGGAGGACTCCTTTGTGCGGTTGCGTCGAGAATTGGGGATTATGGGTGAATCCGAGATATAGGATTCATATTTCACTCAATTATCTTGCATGCTATTATATTTCGCGATATTTCATTCATGCTAGATTTATTGAATTTTTGGGAATTTTATGTGATTTATTTGAATTTATGATCGAATTCGTATTTGAAAGTCGTATTTAAGATTTCGACGTTTTATGGGGTAATTTAGATGACTAATGAGTGAGTTATGATATTTCATCCAAGTGGTTTGTGAAGAGAAATCAATTATCAATTTTTGGACTCCTCTAGTCGGTCTAAGTTCACTTGTCAACCGACTAGATGCTCATCTAGTCGGTCAGCAAATGAACTCAGACCGACTAAATCAAGCCTATAACTATCTCCTATCTTTTTCTTTCGTTAGTCGGTCTCAGTACACTTACCGACCGACTAGATTGAAAACTAGTCGGTCAGTGAATATACTGCGACCGACTAAATCTAGCCCTAAAAATCCCTCTGTGCCTCTGTTTCGCCTTAGTCGGTTCACGCTCATTGACCGACCGACTAGATCGTAATCTAGTCGGTCAGTGCTTGAACTGTGACCGACTAAGTGTGTTAGGGCAGTTGAGTCTTTTCGCTTCCAGACCGACTTATACTCGATCTCATTCGACTAAAATCTAATTTAGTCGGTCTTCTCACTTGCTCCAGCCCGAAAACCCCAAAACCCCCCACTCGAAACCCTTCGTCTTCCGGCCGTTTCTCCGTCGATCGCCGCCGTCCGCCGCCGTCGACTCCTCCTCCTAGGTAAAATCCCCTCTCCTAGGTGTCGATTTCCTATTATAGGGTTGTCTCTCCTTGATTTCAAACTCTAGCTCCTAGGGTTTCAATTTCTAACCTAGGGCTTGTGTTTTTCGAATCTTAGGGTTTGTTAGCTTGTGATCTCTAGGTTGTTTTTGATCTTATCGTCGTGTGCTTGTGCTCGTAGTGCTATGGCTAAGACTAGAATTCCTATCGCCTCTTCCGGGGCTTCACCTATGACCGTAGGGCCTTCCGACCCTAGGAATCCCCCGAAGCCTAAGCGTCGTGCCAAGTCAACCCAAGGCTCTCCATCTTCGCCTCCTCCTAAGAAGCCTAGGACTGCGATAGCTAAACCCCGCAAATCCAAGTCCAAAAAGCCTATTCTTCAGACTCCGGCTACTCCTCCCGATTCCGACTCTGAATTTATCCCAGAGGATGAGCCTACTAGGGAACCCACTCCACCTCCGAAGACCCGTAAGGCGAAGGGTAAAGCTCCTATGCCAGTCGGCGGTGTAGACATATCGTTGTGCCGCGATGACCCTCAGTGTCTCGCAGCATACAACCGTATAGAACACTGTCCACTGTTGTTAGAGCATTACGTTCAGTTCTCTGATTTTCTCGGCCTTGCTGATCTTCTGTCCTATAGTGGTCTTCTAGATTATCTCCGATACGACCCCAAGGCCAATCCCAAACCGTATCCTCGCCTCGTGAAATTGTTCTATGCCAATCGTATTCGAGGCCAGTACGACGCCAGCCACTCCATTGAGACGACTGTCTTGGGAACTCCTATAGTTCTCACGGCAGAAATCTTGGGGGAGATTCTTGGTTGTTCGTCGTGTGGTCTCCTTCCTTCGGACATTTCCGTAGACGACATTTCTTCCTGGGATCAGTCTATTCTTGCAGATATCTTCCAGGTTATCCCCTCCGCATTCATTGGTGTTCCATCAAAATCTTTCAAGCCGAATGCGTGGGTTCTTAACCTGATCTTGAAGTCATGTCTCCTCCCTAAGTATGGATCCTCTTCACTCCCATCCCAGCCGTTCTTGAAATTGATCTACGCTCTTTTCTTGGGGTGCGAGATTAATTGGGCTCGCGTGATACTCGATAAGATGGATTCTTTCGAGTGTATACGCAAGACCAATAAGTCTGCGCACATTCCATACCCTTGCCTGTTGACTCTCGTATTCCGTCATTTCCGAGTCCCCCTCCCTCCTGACGATGAGCGTCCTTTGGGTACGCCTCTGAACGCGACGGCCGTGAAGAAATCTCTAGCGGCACTTCGTCACGTACAGAGGTCTACCACTTCTGCTTCTCAGGCGACTCCCTCTGGTGCTGCAGCCTCCACTCGTCCTGCTACTTTAGACGATGTTGTACGCCTTCTCCGTCAGCACGACTCACGTTTGGCTCGTACTGAGGAGGTCGTATGTCGTATGGCTCGTACGATGGGGATTGAGCTTCCTCCTTCGGTGTCTGAGGCCGAGGAGATGGACGATGAGGAGCTTGACGAGCTTGTCACTTCTTTTGCCCGTGGCGATGAGGCCACTGCTGCTACTGCTGCTGGTGTTTCCTCTTCTGCTCCTGGTGTTGGCACCTTCTCCGGTGCACCAGGTGTTCAGAGTTCTGAGCCTGCTGCCACTCCTGCTGACGAGCCTGCTCATGTCTCTCCTGCTGCTGTTGACACTGCCACTGCTGCTACTTCTGTCGAGACCCATGCTGCTGTTGAGCCTGTTGCTGAGATCTCCACTCCTGCCCCGACGATTCCATCTGTTTAGACACCTCTACTCCCTGCAGAGCCTGAGTCCACTCCGTCGACTGGACCCACGGACGCTGCAGATCCAGCCTCCTCCTCGTGATCATCTGTTCCGAGGACTCTCCACTGCGCTTTGGATGATATATCTTAGTGAGAGTATTTTAGGTTAGGATGGGGTTTGAGAGATGTTTTGATGTATTTTTGTGATTTCTGGATGTCGGAGTTGGATATTATGTTATGATGTTGTTTTGATGTATGTTGATACACTTTGATGATGTTGATGATGATGATGTATTTCTTTTTGATGATATGTAGCGCTTCATATGATGTACCTCATATATTCGATGTGATATCTTTTTGGATGTACTCATGTTGTCTCTACATATATATATGTTCATCGTCATTCACTTTGTCATTTATTCGTCGTGCATTTTTTTTATATATATTCGTTGAATGCATTTGAAATGTGAATTCGTCGCTCGACGATTAAAAACTTGGTTAAATAGATTTAAATTCTATAATTGTATAGAATTGTTTTCCATGCACAAATTAACCAAGAATATTGAATATTGAAGAGTATGTTTCATTATTCAAGAAATGAATAATTATTTGGTATTTTTGATGATTTTTGATCTTTTTGTGATAATGGACATTTTGGCACACCTTGATTTGATTTCCACATTTTTATTCCCTTGGTGTCAAGTTGGTCCATTGTCTATGTCTTCGACTCCCGATGTTGGATTTTACATTTCCTAATTGTTGTCGTTGTATGCCCCCCGTTTTTGGGATAATGCCAAAGGGGGAGAGATAATGATAATAAATAGCGCAAATGAAAATTTAACTCAATTTCCAAGAATCTAGTTTGATATGTTAGATTCAGGGGGAGTTAAGATACATATAAGGATTTTCAAAATCCGATATTTCAAAAATCGATCCTCATTATATATCTTACTCGTCTGATTGATGCAATTCATATATATTCTTTTTGGAATTAACGTGTCATCAATGCAGGGGGAGTAAGTATTTTACATTTGAATTATTATTTTTGATTATTATTTATGTTGGTTTGTCATCACCAAAAAGGGGGAGAATGTTGAATATTGGACTCCCCGGATTTGGTTTTGATGATGAGCAAACATAAATAATCCATGAACTAACAATTTGTGAGCGCAGTTTTGGAGATCGTCGCCAAATTCACGAGAACATTCATAGCGACATCTCAACTCTTCCCAAAGCTCATATTCATGCCTAAAGCTTCGTTGAAGCTCTTGCGACGCTTTGGAAGTTATGAAGATTCAATCGAAGCTCTCGAAGACCGTTTATTAAGGTTTTATTTATAGTCTTTTAGCTTCGATATATAGAATGTTAAGCCTTGAGTATATCTTACGTTTCTATCTTCATTACGCTCATTTCGTAGCTCTAGGATCCTTGCACAAGTTCATTCTAGCTTCCTCGAAGCGTCGCGCTTCGATTCGGATTTGTATGTGCATGTTAGTTGGTACAAGAACAAGTACTGACCGACTAGATGGTGATCTAGTCGGTCGGTAACTATTCTTGGACCGACTAGTTTGATTCCTTAATTTCTTGGACTTTACTGTTTACAGTTAGTCGGTCTACGTTGACTCACCGACCGACTAGTTTGTGAACTAGTCGGTCAGTGATGCTTCTTTGACCGACTAGTTGTGACTTACTGTTCAAGCTAAATTTCTCCTAAGCTACTGTTTATCGTTAGTCGGTCTAAGAACGTTTGGTGACCGACTAGTTGACAATTTAGTCGGTCAACTTTTGTTCTTGGACCGACTAAGTCACTTTGCATTCAGACTAAGTTATTTTGCCTCTTAGTCGGTCTACGTTCATTGGCTGACCGACTAGTTGTGAAACTAGTCGGTCAGACAGTCTTCTTGGACCGACTAGATTTCTAGGTCTGAAATTCTATCTCTTCTCAGATCTACTCTTAGTCGGTCCACGTTGTTTGGCTGACCGACTAGTTGATGAACTAGTCGGTCAGTTATTGTTCTTTGACCGACTAAGTCTCACAGATTTCTATCCGTTGGTGAATGACCTAACTTGTTTTTATGGGACCCTATAAATACGAACCTAGGTCATTTCTATCTAGGTGAGAGCTGCCATTGAGAGATTCATTGAGTTCTAAAGAGATAGCCATTCTCCCTCAAATCTAAAGCTCTCTTCCTCACAAGAAACCCATTCTCTCTCATTTCTAGATCTAGAGAGAAGCTTGTTCTTGGTGAGCTCTTCAAGCTATTGCTTGATCCAAGTCTCCAACTCAACCCTAGGCACCCATTGCTGGTCATTTCCTTGGTGCTAGGTTTTGGTGACTTCATCTTCCTCAAATCCTTCATTTCACCATTTGGGTAAGAAAAACTCAAGGTATAGGATTTTGTGGTAAGATTGTTTAATTTCATTTAAACTCTTTAATATTGCTAATTGGTTCTCTCGGTTGTGAGAGAAGTTTGTGATCCCGGGTTGTGGGATTCACTTTGCCATTGCATGTATGATTTGATCTTGTGAAGGTTTTTCACAAGATATTCATAGTGGAAATCTTGAGTTAGGGTTTCTAACTCAAGTATCCGGAGGGGATCCGGGTGGTTGGGACGTAGGATCACCGGGAACAAGTCGGGGAGACTTGGGTGGATCCGAACCCATTAACATCGTTTGTTAGCATTGTTAATTTTGTGTTGTCATTCAATTTAAGCTTCCGCAAATTGATTTGGTAGTTGTTTGCAATTTAATTTGGAATTATACTCCTTATTATTTTAAAGTACTATTCACCCCCCCTCTAGTACTTGTGCAGTAGCTGGTAGGGCATTACAGATTCCAGATTCCAAAGCTAGCATATGCGACGACGGGCTACGACGTGCGACGACGTCGTACGCAGCAAATCGTCGAAGAGAACGCACCTAGGTGGGGCCCACAGTAGTCCTAGGGACCTTTGGGGGACCCACAATACCTTTGGAGAACTTGGGGGGCCCACGGTGGCAAGCGGTGCGACGGGTGCGGGGTTGCGACGTTTGCTCTCGGTCGTACTCAGCCAAATGCGGGGAGCTCTCTCGGTCTGGCGCTAGGAACAGGCGCTGCACAGCGCTTGGTCGGTCGCAGCAGCAGGCGGAAGCTTGGTTCTCTCGGTCGGAGCGGGGGAGGCCACCGGTCGGGCGCCTTGGATGCGGGGGCTTGGGCGTTACAACGTTGCGGAGAGCGGGCGTGAGCGGGGGCGGCTGTCGGTCGGGCACGGCGCGATGCGGGGCGACAGAGCGGCTTGGTGCGGGGCTTGGTGCGGGGCTTGGTGCGGAGCGGGGATGCGGAGATGTGGGGCGGGTCTCTCGGTCTGACCGAGGGACCCTCTCGGTCGGTGCGGGTCGGTGCGGAGCTTGCGATGCAGCGGCCGCAGCGGGTGCGGACGGAGCGGAGATGCGGGGGCGGCTAGCGGTCGGAGCGGGGGATTTGGCCTCGTTTCTTCGGTCATGCGGCAGCTGCTTGTCGCAACGTTGCGACGATTCGTCGCAACGTGAAATTTGAGTTTTGGAAGCGGCTAGGGTTATTTTCTTGCGAAAATAGGTCTTCCTAGAGGTTGTTTATATAGTGTAGATGGGTTG
Organism: Scilla litardierei; assembly: GCA_030789695.1. Lineage (NCBI taxonomy): Eukaryota > Viridiplantae > Streptophyta > Magnoliopsida > Asparagales > Asparagaceae > Scilla > Scilla litardierei. The sequence goes on along the minus strand of CM061140.1, from coordinate 136,597,100 downwards.
ACTAGGTCTAGGGCTAATCCTAATGAGATTAGGAGTTTAAAATAATTTAAAATTTAAATCTCAACTTCTCCAACTCACCCAAGGATTTGACTTGGTCCAAATGAGCTGGAAATTGGCTCAAAAATTCTTTAAAACGTTTAAAACTCAAATAAATTTTATTTGGCCGAAATTTATTTAAAAATTAATTATTAAAAATATTATAAAACTTGTTAAAAATATAAAAGTGGTCAAATAAACTCCAAAAATTATAAAATAAATATCGTGGTGATCATGATGACGAAATTGAGCTAACTAAGAAGACGGATCTCAATTTCGACGTCGGACGACGAGACTAAAAATAGAAACGTCTCCCGTCAAGAGTGAGAATCGTCACGTCTCATCGAGTAAGATTAAATTGTGGAAAAATGACTCGAGAAGTGTCATTCCAAGATAGTGCCACTATTTAATACTCTCAGAGACGTTCACAATGGCATATCATACGAAAGTGTTCACAAACAAACAAAGTCTAAAACAAACACGTGCACGGTCAAAAGCACGTGCACGAACAACGTACAACGAAAAGTGGTCGTTACATGGTGACTAGGAGATAGGGTGAGTGAGGGGGTGTACAAAGTGGAGAAATGTTGGGTGAGGGTAGTGGCAGAATCAATTGCATGATATGTACAAATCCCATTAAGATTTGATTAGCAATTTGAATTCGAATTTGATTAGGCTTAATGGGCTTCAAAATTGATTAGTGATTTGGGTGGGCTAGGGGTGTCAGAAAATTACGAAAAATATATCGGGACGACCGTGACGAAGAGAGGTTCGGGGATACGATAGTCGATCGCGTGTTGGGTTCAACAAAAACGAACAAAAAAATAAAAGATCCGACAACCAAGTCTAAAGCTACTACGACTCTACAATCGAACTTGATTTGTGGAAGAACGACCCGTGAAATGACGTTCACTATAAATCCCACAAATAACTACGCTTCCTTACGGTCACAACGATATATCACATCGTATAGTCCGGATCCAAGAAGAGGCCAAATAAAATACGCACACGAAAATAATCGTACGCGCAAAAAAATACGAACGGTCGAAAAGCGGCAGTTACAATAGATACCTAGGCGACGTTAAGGACCCATTTTTGTCCTATGTGGTGGTGCAATGGGGATGTAGACTGCGCACTGAAGATTCTCAGATAAGAAATGTTCAATGGCCCTCCATATGCAAGTTGTATTGGAGAGAGACTCTGACCTCCAGAGGGTTTTATTTTTATTAACGATGTAGCATGTAGAATTGCATGTCCTCATGCATCCACTGGTAACTGAGATTTCATTAGCAATGGACGTGCAATCCATTGGAGTCTTTTTATCAGTGACTCTGCCAACCCATTTTGGGTATGAACATGCGGCACTATATGTTCAATTTCTATTCTTGTTGCCTGGCAGTACTCTTGAAATGACCGGAAGTAAATTCCCCAACATTATCCAGACGTATTTTTTTTATATGGTTGTCTGGAAAATACGCCCGCAACTTTATAATTTGTGCCAGTAACTTTGGAAAAGCTAAGTTGCGGGTTGATAGTAGACACACATATGAATATTTTGAAGATGCATCAATCGGTATCATAAAGTACCGAAAAGTCCCACTTGGGGTGGATAGGCCTACATATGTCTCCATGTATTCTTTCGAGGAAGCTCGGAGACTCGATGTCCACTTTCAGTGGTGATGGCCTTGTTACTAATTTCCCATTGAAGTAGGGGATGCAAGGGAATTCTCCCTTCTGAAGAATCTTCTGGTTCTTCAGGTTGTGCCCACGGGATTGTGTTAGGATGAAGTGCATCATCACAGATCTAGGGTGGCCAAGTCTATCATGCCAAAGTAAAAACTTGGCTGATGTCTGGCACTTCAGGTGCTCCGTCAAGTTAATTTCCTCTCTCCGAATCTTTGTATGGTAGAGGCCTGATGATAGGCTCTCAAAACGTTCAAGTATGGATTTTACTCCATTTTCTTGAGACGTTATGCACAATAGTTATTTTTCATTCACATTTGTTGTTTCCAAATGGAATCCATTTAAGGGGATATCCTTGAAACTTAATAAGTTTCGTTTGGAGTTCGGAGAGAATAGTGCATCTTTTATTTTAATTTCCGTTCCATTAGAGAGCAACAAGGTTGCATTCCCAGAACCTTCAATTATATTCGATGGCCCTGAAATAGTATTTACAGGGCTTTTGTATAGTATAATGCTATGAAAATAGCACTTATACTGAAGGATCGTATGTGTCGAAGCAATGTCTATCAAATAGTCATGAGAGTGATCCATCTAAAAAGATGAATAAAACATTTGCATTTCAGGAACATAAACTTTATTTATTCGAATTCAAATTACATAATATGAAAGCTCTCATAACATGAACTGTTCTAAACAATATGCTAAGATAAAAGTAGAAAGCTAATATAGCATGTCATCAGTTTCGAAGTCGTCAGCTGAAAACTTGACTGAAGCATCAGATGTCACCAGGTTTGTGTCAGCTTTCTTTTTCTTGTTTTCTTTATACAATTCCTGGATATGCTGCGGAGTTCGGCACACTCTGGACCAGTGGCCTTTCATGCCACAGCTATGGCACTGGTCTTCCCAATCCCTTTTGGGTGGGGGTGCATCATTCTTCTTGTTATCATTTATGCGCCAGGTGAACTTGCGCTTTCCTTCATTTCTTCGTTGCTGGACTTGGCCCCTAGCCCTCTTATTCTTCCCACTTTCTGTAGTCTTTCTTTTCTTTTGTTGTCTCTCTTCTTTCGAGAAGAAGAGGCATTATGAGCTTCTAGGAGGGGGGCAGTGCCAGGGGGCACATATTGTGAGTGGCGAGGAGAAGCTCTCTGTTTTGTTCAACCATGAGTAAACATGACAGCAGCTCAGACTACTTGGTGAACTTTCGTTCACGGTATTACTGCATAAGTATCGCATCTTTCTCATGGAAAGACGTGTACGTCTTTTCCAGCATGCGATCTTCTGAGACTTTTTCACCACACAACTTCAGGCGTAAGGTGATGCTAAAAAGAGATGAGTTGTACTCAGCTATAGACTTAAAGTCATGCAGTCGTAGGTTCTCTGTAACGACTGGTTTTCATGTATCTGGATTTATTATATTATATGTTTTGGTGGATTTTCTCCTTATGCGTGGTTTTCGTCTCCGTAACTTTCATTTCGATCGTTTCGTCGTGATTTTCTAGCTTCTTCCTTAGAATCGTCGATTTCGGAGTAAGTCATTCGTGACGGGCTTCATATCGGTCATATCTTACTGTTAGATCAAGCCTAGGAGTCTTAGGAATCGATCCTGGAGCTTCGCGCTCCATTTCGGAACTTTTGGTGCACGTTAGCCGGTACAAGAAGGGGAACCGACCGACTAGATGACGATTTAGTCGGTCGGCAAACCTTCATGGACCGACTAGTGTGCTTTGTAAATTATTCAGTAGTTACTGTTTCTCGTTAGTCGGTCTAAGAACATTTGTCGACCGACTAGGTTGCAAACTAGTCGGTCAACAATCGTTCTTTAACCGACTAACTCTATGTTCATTTTGATGCCAAGTACTATTAATTCTTAGTCGGTCTAAGAACATTCATCGACCGACTAGATGACAAACTAGTCGGTCAGTAGTTGTTCTTTGACCGACTAAATCTAAATCCTATTTTTGTACAGGAGTTACTGTTTGGACTTAGTCGGTCTGCGTTGGTCAACCGACCGACTAGATGACAAACTAGTCGGTCAGTGGTTGTTCTTTGACCGACTAACTAGTGTCGAAACCCTAATTTCTGGGCAGCCGCCAGCACTCCCTATTTAAACCCCACCCACGATTTCTTTCATCCCTCTTTCATTCTCCTGAGCCTCTTTCTTCCCCAAATCACTCTCCAACATTTCCCCAAGCCATTCCTTCCTCCCTTGGAGTTTCCCTCTCCATTTTGGTCTACCACAATGCCATAGGTCATCTCCAACCCCCAAAACCCCATTTCTCCAGATTTTCCCCATCCATTCCAGATCTGAACCCTAGGTTCCCCGGATCATTTCTTCCGTTGCCGTGCTTGCTCGGCAACGTTCTTCCGCTTCCGATACGGTAATGAATCGATCTCTTGATATTCTCATAGCCCCTTGGTGTTTTTGTGAAACCCTAATAAAACTAGGTTGGATGTTGTTCTAATGTTGTTTTGCCATGGCAGCGATCTCTTTTCCGTAGCTAGCATTTGTGTGTGACGGCCTCGTTGATCGTCATCCTCGGTGCTAGGCAAGTGAAACTTGTCACTTAGGGTTTTGGGCCATGTCTTAGGCCATTTGCTTGTTGTAGGCGTAAAAGAGACTAGGCGACGAAATGATACTCGCCTAGGCACAATTTCAGGAACTAGCTTGACAACGAAGCTAGGACCGTCATTTATCATGTTGCATAACTATCATGTCATGTTTAATTTTGATTAACGGTACGCGAATTAATTGTCATCCATGCTACCCATGTTGTATGTCGCATTCGTAGCACACGCTACAATACTTGTGTTTCTTGGCCCGTGTTCCAGAAGCGGGCTACGTGAGTTAGTTGATAGCCAATGCCCGATCTACTTGTTTACCGGCTAGGCACCTGCGTTGCAGGCATAACCCTACGCCATACTCGTTAAATACACTTCCTGGCTCGTGTTCCAGAAGCGAGCATTCCGTGTTCGGGGTAATTCCCTGGCTCGATACACGTGGAGGGGTAGAGATAAACGGTCACTTGAGCTTAAGAGTTGGCCCGATCAGCCACTCTAGCCAACAGGCGGAATCTCTGTGCACAACTTGTTTACTTGACTTGTTCACTTGACGTGAACCACTTGACTTGTACTTGTCCGTGTTTTACTTGTTATCCATGACATACTTGCTACTTGTACTTCCCTTTACTTGTCACTTCCATACTATACTTGCCATGCCATGCATCATACTATAACTGCTAGGTTGCTAGTTTACCTTACCTTCAGTTTCCTTGCCCAAGTCTTTTAGACTTGCTGACATGTGCCCCTTTACTCTTTTGGGTGACACATGTTAGATCCCGAGCCTGAGTCCGTTGTTGAGGACGAGGTGTTTGCGGACGCCGTGCCCGAGTCTGTGTTTGGCGAGGAGTACGTGGACACTGGGGACCAGTCCTAGTGTCTTCGTTGAGCTTTCCCCTTTTTGTTTTAGACTGCTGTAGTTGTCGGTGCGCAGCACCTATACTCTGTTTACGTTTGTCTTTGTTTGGCCTTGTTCTGGGCCTTTAGACTCTTTCTTTTAGCCTGGTGGCTTTTCTGGATGTTGAACTAAATTTTAATGTTGGACAATTTCTGAGATTGAGACTTTGTTTCTGTCTCTCCTTGTGTTATTATTGTTGTTCCGTTTGTGGTTACAGGGACCTGCTTATGTTTTATTGACGCTTATCAGGTTTGGGGCTTCACATCTCCACTCTCGTGCGGACCTTTTCACGTCTCGCCTCCATTTTAGGGAAGCGGGGCGTGACAGGTTTTGTTGGTGGCCCATGCATGTCCCTCTGTACCTGCGAATTGTCGGAATAGCGATAATAATATTAGAATGTCCAATAAACTAAGTTCGACGTCCGAGTCATAAGCTATGAGTCTAATCTGCTTCGTTTTTTGTGTCATTAGATGGCAGGAAGGCGATTCACCCGTGGTGGAGGTAGTGGTGCGCCCCCTCATGATGAGGAGCCTGAGCGGGAGCCCACCAATGGGGAGATGATGCGGATGATGCTTCAGATGATGCAGGTGCAGCAAGGCGTGCTCCTGCAAGTCCAGAATGCTCCGGCTGGTCAAGCTCCTCGGGCGGCTCCGGAGGCCCCTCGCTCCGAGCCGGGAGCGAAGCAATTTCGGGAGCTGGGTCCCGCATATTTTGATGGGTCTGAGGGTCCTCTGGCTACCGATGAGTGGATTCGGAACATTGAGGATAACTTGAAGATGGCCAAGATCACCCCAGCTGGGTGGGTTGATTTGGCAAAGCGGCAACTCAAGGATAACACTCGGAACTGGTGGGATGCGGAAGAGAAGATGTTGGTGGAGCCGATAGCTTGGGCTACCTTTAAGTCCAGGTTTGATGAGGAGTTCCTTCCGAAGGCTTCTAAGAAGGAGATGCCGCAGTGTTTCATTGATCTGAAGCAAGGGAGCTTGACGGTGGACCAGTACCACCAAGAGTTCACTAGGCTGAGTCGGTTCGCACCGAAGATGGTGCAAGATGCTGATGAGAGGGCTCAGAGGTTCCTGCAGGGACTTGCTTTGGAGCTCCAGAGTTTTTTGTCTTCCTCTGATCTGGACTCTTATCAGAAGGTTCTGGTCGCTGCAAGGAGGCAGGAGCTGAACCTGAGCCAGAGGAGGGGACATGTTTCTGGTACTGGAAAGAGGCCTATGGAGCAGGCCAGGGCGGTGGTTAGGCCTGGTTTCAAGCCTAATCATCCGGTGTAGTTCAAGAGGCCAGGAGGGCCTATTCTGAAGACTTGCCATTTCTACGGCAGGACCGGGCACGTCAAGGATCAGTGTAGGAGATTCCTGGGCCAGTGTGTTGTCTGTGGAGATCCTACCCATGCCATGAAGGATTGTCCGAGGTCGAAGCAGCCTTGGAGGGCACCTGTTGCAGCACCGCCGTTGCAGCAGAGGGCGTCTGTTCCTGCTGGACGTGGGGCAGCTCTTGTTCCACAGAGGTTAGCTTTTCAGCAGGCTTTTCCGCCGAGGCGGCAGGCTTTTCTGATGACTGCTGTGGAGAACGGGGCTGTGGATGAGGTTATCGCAGGTAATCCTCAATCTAGCTGTTACTTTCCTAGCTAGTTTTGATTGTTAGATTATGTTGTTTGCTTGAACATGATTGTTTGCTAGACTAGGGTTTGATTGTTAATTGCTTGTTAGGTGTGGTTTTGGTGTGCACATTTCCTGCACGAGTCCTCTTTGACTCTGGTGCATCGATGTGCATTATTTCTCGGAGCTTCGTGGAGAAGCATTCCTTGTCGACGTCCCCTCTTTCCAAGAGTTGGAATATCATTACAGCGAATGGCGTGGTCTCGGTGCATCTTGGTTGCAATTCTTGCTCGTTGGTGGTTTGTGGACATAAGCTTTACGTTGATTTCATTGTCCACGACATCATCAACTATGATGCGGTCCTTGGGATGGATTGGCTTGCGAGCTTCTATGCTATGATTGACTGTCGGAGGAAGAAGGTGGTGTTTGAGATTCTCGGGCATCCAGTATTTGAGTTCAGCCGAGGTAGCAGTTCGCTTGGTCCTGTCAGATTTCGGGCCAGTCTGAGGGAGATTGTGGTTGTGCAGATGGAGCTGGAGAGGCCAGCTGTGGTGCGGGACTTTGATGACGTCTTCCCCGAGAAGATGTCTGGTTTGCCACCTGATCGAGCTTTAGAATTTTCTATTGATCTTGTTCCGGGAGCGCAGCCGATTTCGAAGGCGCCATGTCGTATGGCACCCGCTGAGTTGGAGGAATTGCGGAAGCAGCTGGATGAGCTTTTGCAGAAGGGTTATATCAACCCTAGTGTGTCTCCGTGGGGAGCACCGGTGCTGCTGGTGAAGAAGAAGGATGGTTCGCGTCGCATGTGTGTGGACTATCGGGAGTTGAATGCGGTGACCATCAAGAATAAATACCCGTTGCCTCGCATCGATGATATTTTTGATCAGCTTGGAGGTTCGAGGGTGTTTTCTAAATTGGATTTGAGGAGTGGTTACCATCAGTTGAAGGTGAAGAAGGATGATGTTCTGAAGACAACATACAGGACGAAGTATGGACACTACGAGTTTGTGGTTATGCCTTTCGGTGTAACCAATGCACCCACAGTTTTCATGAATCTGATGAACCTGATTTTCTACGACTTTTTGGATAAGTTTGTCGTTATCTTTATTGACTACATTCTGATCTATTCAAAGTCAGAGGAGGAGCATGCCTCGCACTTGAGGACGGTATTGGAGATTTTGAGAAAGCATCGTTTGTATGCCAAGTTTTCGAAGTGCGAGTTTTGGCTGGATAGAGTTGCTTTTCTGGGGCATGTGGTGACTGGAGATGGTATTTCTGTGGATCTCGAGAAGATTAGGGCCATCAGAGAGTGGCATGTTCCGCAGTCAGCGTCTGAGATCCGGAGTTTCCTTGGACTTGCTGGTTACTATCGGCGTTTTATTAAGGACTTTTCCCGTATTGCCGAGCCGATGACCAGGTTGACGCGGAAGGATGTACATTTTGTTTGGTCGGGTGATTGTGAGAATGCCTTTGGTGTTCTAAGAGAGATTGACGACTGCCCCCATTCTTGTTGTGCCTGATCGTAGCGGTGGATTTGAGATCTTTTGTGATGCTTCTGGCAAGGGTCTCGGTTGTGTGTTGCATCAGCACGGGCATGTTATGGCGTATGCTTCGCGTCAGCTCAAGACTCATGAGAAGAATTACCCGACGCATGATTTGGAGTTGGCTGCTGTTGTGTTTGTGCTCAAGATTTGGAGGCACTTCCTGCTGAGTGAGAAAGTGAAGATCTTCACCGATCACAAAAGCTTGAAGTATATTTTTACTCAGAAGGAGCTCAACATGCGACAGCGTCGATGGTTGGAGCTCATGGCGGATTATGAGATTGATTTGCAGTATCACCCTGGCAAGGTGAATGTGGTTCCTGATGTGCTGAGTAGGCTTCCAGCGGTGATGATTTTGACCTCGCAGTGGAGATTGCAGCAGGATTTTTGCGAGTCTGGTGTGGAGATTGTTCTTCCTGGAGAGGCTTCTTCGTTGATGTGTATGCAGATACAGTCGACGATCGTGGATCGGGTCAAGGCTGGCCAGGCTGAGGATCCGAAGCTGGTGAAGATTCGGGAGCAGGTGGAAGCCGGTCTGCGGACTGACTTTTGATTCATGAGGATGGCTCGCTGAGGTTTGGAGTCAGGTTGTGTGTGCTAGCTGGGGATATTAGAGAGGAGTTGATGGTGGAGGCACACAGTTCGCCGTATTCTATGCATCCTGGTGGGACCAAGATATACAAGGATCTTCATCTGAACTATTGGTGGCATGGTATGAAGAGGAGTGTGGCTCGGAGTGTAGCCAAGTGTTTGGTTTGCCAACAAGTGAAAGCAGAGCATCAGCGTACGGCAGGGTTGCTACAACCGCTTCCGCTTCCAGAGTGGAAGTGGCAACACATCACTATGAATTTCGTGACTGGACTACCTCGGAGCCCGAAGCAGAATGACGCGATTTGGGTGATCGTAGACCGATTGACCAAATCTGCGCACTTTATTCCTTTCCGAGTTGGACAGTCCACTGAGGCGCTAGCGAGGAGATATATGGAGGTAAATTCTTTTACGCTCCGTTTCTATTTCCTTTTCCTAGTTTAGATAGTGATGTAACGTGAATCGTGCAGGAGGTCGTACGACTTCACGGAGTCCCCGTGAGTATCGTGTCGACAGAGACACGAGGTTCACATCTCAGTTCTGGCAGAGTTTGCAGAAGAGTTTGGGTACGCGTCTGAGTTTCAGCATGGCGTACCATCCGCAGACGGATGGTCAGTCCGAGAGGACGATTCAGATCTTGGAGGACATGCTGAGGGCGTGCATGTTGGATTTCAAGGGTTCGTGGGAGGACCATCTACATCTGGTAGAGTTCTCTTACAACAACAGCTTCCAGGCGAGTATTGGCATGGCGCCTTTCGCCGCTCTTTATGGGAGGAAATGTCGATCGCCATTGAGTTAGGATGACGTTGGTGATCGGGAGCTGTTGGGACCTGAGATGATTGTGGGGGCCGTGGATGTTGTCAGGAACATTCGAGAGAGGTTGAGGATTGCTCAGGACCATTTTAAGCATTGGGCGGATGCGAAACGCCGTCCTTTGGAGTTTCAGCCGGGCGACCATGTGTTTCTAAGGATTTCCCCGAATCGTGGTGTGATTCGCTTTGTGAAGCGAGGGAAGTTGAGCCCGTGATACATTGGACCGTTTGACATTCTGGAGAGGGTCGGCGAGGTAGCTTACCGCTTAGCCTTGCCGCCATCTTTGGAGGGAGTTCACAATGTTTTCCATGTGTCGCAGCTTCGTCGATACATTAGCGATCCATCTCATGATGTGGATTTTTCGGAGATTACCGTTCGCCTCGATATGACGTATGACCAGCAGGCAGTACAGATTCTGGACAGGCGTCAGAAGTCACTTCGGAACAAGGTTGTCAATCTTGTGAGGGTGATGTGGCGACACGGCTCGTCAGGAGAATCTACTTGGGAGAATGAGGATGAGATGCGAGAGCGTTTCCCACTTTTGTTTCCGGACACGTGAGTGTTGGGAAATTCCGAGGACGGAATTTTTCTTAAGTTGGGGAGGATGTAACGACTGGTTTTCATGTATCTGGATTTATTATATTATATGTTTTGGTGGATTTTCTCCTTATGCGTGGTTTTCGTCTCCGTAACTTTCATTTCGATCGTTTCGTCGTGATTTTCTAGCTTCTTCCTTAGAATCGTCGATTTCGGAGTAAGTCATTCGTGACGGGCTTCATATCGGTCATATCTTACTGTTAGATCAAGCCTAGGAGTCTTAGGAATCGATCCCGGAGCTTCGCGCTCCATTTCGGAACTTTTGGTGCACGTTAGCCGGTACAAGAAGGGGAACCGACCGACTAGATGACGATTTAGTCGGTCGGTAAACCTTCATGGACCGACTAGTGTGCTTTGTAAATTATTCAGGAGTAACTGTTTCTCGTTAGTCGGTCTAAGAACATTTGTCGACCGACTAGGTTGCAAACTAGTCGGTCAGCAATCGTTCTTTAACCGACTAACTCTATGTTCATTTTGATGCCAAGTACTATTCATTCTTAGTCGGTCTAAGAACGTTCATCGACCGACTAGATGACAAACTAGTCGGTCAGTAGTTGTTCTTTGACCGACTAAATCTAAATCCTATTTTTGTACAGGAGTTACTGTTTGGACTTAGTCGGTCTGCGTTGGTCAACCGACCGACTAGATGACAAACTAGTCGGTCAGTGGTTGTTCTTTGACCGACTAACTAGTGTCGAAACCCTAATTTCTGGGCAGCTGCCAGCACTCCCTATTTAAACCCCACCCACGATTTCTTTCATCCCTCTTTCATTCTCCTGAGCCTCTTTCTTCCCCAAATCACTCTCCAACATTTCCCCAAGCCATTCCTTCCTCCCTTGGAGTTTCCGTCTCCATTTTGGTCTACCACAATGCCCTAGGTCATCTCCAACCCCCAAAACCCCATTTCTCCAGATTTTCCCCATCCATTCCAGATCTGAACCCTAGTTTCCCTGGATCATTTCTTCTGTTGTCGTGCTTGCTCGGCAACGTTCTTCCGCTTCCGATACGGTAATGAATCGATCTCTTGATATTCTCATAGCCCATTTGTGTTTTTTTGAAACCCTAATAAAACTAGGTTGGATGTTGTTCTAATGTTGTTTTGCCATGGCAGCGATCTCTTTTCCGTAGCTAGCATTTGTGTGTGACGGCCTCGTTGATCGTCATCCTCGGTGCTAGGCAAGTGAAACTTGCCACTTAGGGTTTTGGGCCATGTCTTAGGCCATTTGCTTATTGTAGGCGTAAAAGAGACTAGGCGACGAAATGATACTCGCCTAGGCACAATTTCAGGAACTAGCTTGACAACGAAGCTAGGACCGTCATTTATCATGTTACATAACTATCATGTCATGTTTAATTTTGATTAACGGTACGCGAATTAATTGTCATCCATGCTACCCATGTTGTATGTCGCATTCTTAGCACACGCTAGAATACTTGTGTTTCCTGGCCCGTGTTCCAGAAGCGGGCTACGTGAGTTGGTTGATAGCCAATGCCCGATCTACTTGTTTACCGGCTAGGCACCTGCGTTGCAGGCATAACCCTACGCCATACTCGTTAAATACACTTCCTGGCTCATGTTCCAGAAGCGAGCATTCCGTGTTCGGGGTAATTCCCTTGCTCGATACACGTGGAGGGGTAGAGATAAACGGTCACTTGAGCTTAGGAGTTGGCCCGATCAGCCACTCTAGCCAACAGGCGGAATCTCTGTGCACAACTTGTTTACTTGACTTGTTCACTTGACGTGAACCACTTGACTTGTACTTGTCCGTGTTTTACTTGTTATCCATGACATACTTGCTACTTGTACTTCCCTTTACTTGTCACTTCCATACTATACTTGCCATGCCATGCATCATACTATAACTTCTAGGTTGCTAGTTTACCTTACCTTCAGTTTCCTTGCCCAAGTCTTTTAGACTTGCTGACATGTGCCCCTTTACTCTTTTGGGTGACACATGTTAGATCTCGAGCCTGAGTCCGTTGTTGAGGACGAGGTGTTTGCGGACGCCGTGCCCGAGTCTGTGTTTGGCGAGGAGTACGTGGACACTGGGGACCAGTCCTAGTGTCTTCGTTGAGCTTTCCCCTTTTTGTTTTAGACTGCTGTAGTTGTCGGTGCGCAGCACCTATACTCTGTTTACGTTTGTCTTTGTTTGGCCTTGTTCTGGGCCTTTAGACTCTTTCTTTTAGCCTGGTGGCTTTTCTGGATGTTGAACTAAATTTTAATGTTGGACAATTTCTGAGATTGAGACTTTGTTTCTGTCTCTCCTTGTGTTATTATTGTTGTTCCGTTTTTGGTTACAGGGACCTGCTCATGTTTTATTGACGCTTATCGGGTTTGGGGCTTCACAGCTCCACTCTCGTGCGGACCTTTTCACGTCTCGCCTCCATTTTAGGGAAGCGGGGCATGACATTCTCCCACTCGTATCGTGCCCTTGGTAGTATAACCTCTTTCTAATGTTTATACCTGCCCTCAAGGGCAGTCCACGGCTCAAATGGATCTTCGACCGTAAGGTATTCAGCCTTAAGGGTCTTGTCCACATGACGGCAAATATAGATAATGGCTTGCACCTTTTCTATATCGCCTACATTTTCATTCTTTGTCACAGTAGAAATCAGGGACTTAGCCCGCAGATGGAACTTCACATCTAGCTGCCAGCTCAGATAGTTTCTTCCTGATGCATGTAGCACTTCGAAATCGACACTTGCGATTTTAGCCATTTTATCTAGCAGAGCACAAATTTGCATGAATTAATAATTTAAACAATAAACATTTTCATGCGGAGGCAATTTCAAGATGAAGAGCTAATTGTGTGGATCGGCCAGTCCCATATAAATAAAAAGTCCAAAGTCCATTACAGTCCGTATTACACAAATGAAAGCTTTAAAAAGAAATTACAACTTTGGAAACCTCGTGAGTCCCATATAAGATCTTAAGCTTCAGTTGTGGCCTCCGTCTCCATGGAAAGTGGTCTTCAGTCTTGGACATTTACATAAATTCCTCACTACAATTTCTCTCAAAAGTAAAAGAAAAGTGCATGAAAATAAAATGTGGGACGTAAACAGCCGATCCAAAACCGCAATTAGCCATCCATGCAAAAATTTGTGCTCATCAAACATTTTCAGCAGACATTTTCATCACAGGTATCACAGGCATTTATATTCGCAGAGAGGGATAAACAATTTAATTACTTAATAATTATTGGACCACAAGGCAACGTCATACACCGTTAGGTTAGCTGACTAATGACAGAGCGGTCACAGGATCTTTTTAATTATTAAGTTTTTAAAAATGTGCACAACCAAACATAATCTATCCGCAGAATAGGCCAAAATGATGCAAAGCATATATTAATGATTCTACAAAGGAAATCATATAATGCTAGGGTTGTGCTAGTTGGGTTTATACAAAGAGATTGAAAAAGAGCCCAATATTAGACATGTTCTTCGTAAAATGAAGAAGTTTTCCTTTTTAATTTATCCCCAAATGTCCCCAAAAGTCCCCTTATTGCCCCATAATTTATCATGATTTTTCATGAATTTTTAGGTCTCCAAAACGCCATTTTTAATCAATTTTTAGCCCAAAAAGCCCTTTTAAAGCATATAGCTTAGCCCCCGGATTTTTTTAAAACAGAAATGGCCTGCGGGCTTCAGGCCCGCAGTCATTAACACATTTTTTGTATTAGGCCTGCGGGCCTGAGGCCCGTAGTTTGCCTGCGGGCATCAGGCCCGCAAGGCTGTGATCTTTTTTTTGAATGGGCTTCGGGCCCATTTTAGCAAAAATTAGGGTTGAGGGGCGGCGGCTAGGTTTAGCCGTCGCCGCCCCTCAGTGGGTTATCGCCGATCGGCGGCAAGGGGGCGGGCGACCCCCCAAACGGGAGCGGGGGGTTCCTATTGTGGCAGGGGCCGCGCCCCCCTTCGCGGGGGGTTGCCCATAGCGGCGGGGCGCCACACCACCCTTCCTGGGGGGAGGGGGGCTTTGATCGCAGGAGTGTCGCCCCCTTTGGGGGGGCTTTGGTTGTGCGAAGGAGCGCCGCCCTCTTCGGGGGGGCTTTGATCGCAGTGCACATGAGATCCCCCCCTTCGGGGGGAGGGCTTTTGGTCGTGGAGCGCAGGAGCGCCACCACCCTTCGGGGGGCACGCTTTTGCGTAAGGGGGGATGAACGGGAGAGCGACCGACGGCAAGGTCGTCGGCGGGGAGGGGGGAGATAGGGATGAAACCCTATTTTATTTTGATTATTATCAAGTTTTAAAGCATGTTAAAACCATGAATTATGCACGATTAGCCCTAATTCCACTTCGATCTTGCGAAATTTATGGAGAATATCATCATACGTATGATAAAAATGACACTTTTAGCGAGATTTACATCAATATCCGTCCTCCGGATATAGCAGCGGTTGAGCGAAGCCTACGCGAATGACGACGCTCGTTTGATTAAGCTTGACGCCACACGCGTGGATCTTTCACCTTTCTTCGCTTTTGCAACGATCGATTTTGTGGGAAAAATTTTGTTTAGAGGCTCGTGCTGATAACGTGTTATGAATCAACTACTGGGGGAGGAGCCCCAGCCCTTTATTTATAGGCAATATGGAGAGTACAAAGATAAGATATATGGGTATGGGCCTATCTCTAACATAGCCCACAATCATAACCAACTCGGGTTCATATCCATTCAAAACAGGAGAATAATAAATTCGCGTAAAAATATTTAGCGGCACGGGCGTCTTCGGCACAGAACAACAAATTCGTCGCAAGCGCCTTCAACATGGAACAACAAATTCGGCGCAAGTGCCTTCGATATGGAACAACAAATTCAACGCGGGTGCCTTCGGTGCAGAACAACAAATTAACATAGAACAACAAGTTCGGCACGGGCGCATTCAGTGCGGAACAACAAATTAGCGTAAAATATTTAGCGGGCGCCTTCGGCGCATAAGGATGATTTGAATAGGCAACATATAATTCATTGATAATATAATTTTTCCTTATTTTTGTTATAAATATTGTAAATTAAATCACATAAATGCATGGATGTTCAACTTCCAAGATACCTTAAATTCAAAGATCTCGAATTTCACAAAATTAAATGAAGATTTATTTCTCCAAAAAGTTCCTCCTAAAATACAAAAGTTTTCTCTCCCAAAATGTTTGCAAACTCTCATCTCAATCGTTGATTTTCCAAGATTAAATCTCAACCATCCTTTTATCAACCTCTTTGTCCTAGTTAGTTTGTCCTAGTCAGCCTTAAGATTCAAAAACAGTTGTCAAATGTAATATAGATTAAATGAAGATTTATTTTTCCAAAAAGTTTTCCCTCCAAAATTTTCACAAAATCTCATCTTACACTCTCATCTCAACCGTTGCATTCCCAAGATTAAATCTCAATCATCATTCTATCAACCTATTTGTCCTAGTCAGCTTGTCTTAGTCAGCTCTAAGATTCAAAACAGTTGTCAAATGTAATATGTGTGTGTGTGTGTGTGTAAATCTTCAAATGAGAACATTGCGCACCATGCAAAAATGTTCTTAGTTTTTTTTTGAAATTTTTTTTTCCAAAAATTCTTTTTTCCACCCTCATTATATGTTGTTATACCCTCCTAAAAAATAATCGTTGAGAAATAATGTCATTTGGCCTTCGATCAAGGCATTTCATCAAATTCGCACGTTTTGAGACCGTTAAATTTGTAACGGGTGGATGTGTGCTCTAATGCCCAACGGGTTCACCCATTATTTTCCCTGGGGTATATAATTGTCTGGATTAAACATAAAAAAAATTTGAAAAAAAATTCATAAAAATAAAAATAAAAACTTTTCGTACGGGTTTTCGCATGGGTTTTTCGCACCTGAAGATTGCCACACACACAGAGAGACACACACACACACACACACACACATAAGCAAGAGATGGATATTCCTACTTCACCACTTTAACCGATGACTTTTGAAGCTTTGGATTCGTGTTCTTAATGAAACATAAGTCTGAGGCCTTTGAGAAGTTCGTGGAGTATAAGGAAAAAGTAAAAAACGAGATGTGAAAAAGTATTAAAATTCTCCGATCAGATCGAGGAGGTTAATACTTAATTCTGGAATTCCTTACATACTTAAAGAGAATTAGATTCTCTCTCAGTTTACTCTTCCTTGTACACCATAACACAATGGTGTGTCAGAGAGAAGCAATCACACCCTATTAGATATGATGCGACCCATAATGAGTAATGCTGAATTATCTCTCTCCATTTGCAGCTATGCCCTAGAAATGTTTATTACACGCATTGAATAGGATTTTGTTTAAAGTGGCACCTACCACTCGAAATGATATATGGACGGGTAAGAAACCTAATCTTAAGTTTGGTAAGATATGAGATTGTATAACATTTATAAAAAGGCAAAATCTAGATAATCTGGAGGCTAAATCCATGTTGTGCAAATTTATAGGATAAACAAAGAATTCTCAAGGATATCTTTTCCATCATCTTCATGAACATAAAGTTATTGTTGCTTAGCATGCCACTGTCTTGGACAAGGAGTTTCTTGATGAAGAGACAGTAGGTAAAGCAATAGAACTGGAAGTAGGTTCAGAAGCACAAATTACAAAAGATCAAGAGACATAATCAGACATCAATGGAAGATCAAAAGACATAATCAGACATCAATGCTCCTCTTAACAGCCCTTGGCCAATTAGAAAATCTAGTAGGTGTTCCCAACCACTAGAGAGATACTATGGATTTCTCATAGGTGGTGGAATAAAGGATATCATCATGGTTGATGATGACCATACTAGTTTTCAAGAAGCCATGTAGAGTGTGGACTCTGAAGATGACTTGACATTATGAAATCTGAAATGGAATCCATGCACTTCAATAAATTATGGACTTTAGAGGATATTCCCAAGAGGTAAATCCCATTGAGAGCAAGTGGACCATCAAGAAGAAGATCGGTGCAGATGAAAATGTGGAGACATATAAAGCAGGGTTAGCGGCAAAAAGATATTGTTAAATGCTTGGCATAGACTATAATGAAACCTTTTCACCGATAGCCTACAAACAAGATGCAATACATAACTAAGGGATAAAGACCACAGTGTTATAGTCGTTATTGATGAAGCCATAGTCGAGTCTTCGGATGCATAAAGTAGTGACCCATCGAAATACATTATACCAACTCATAGCATTTCTATTGTTCACTTTTTCATGGGCCAAGGTATGATGAGAATGGTGTGGACTCTTTGGGCCACCCATTTCTTATATAGCCTGCTTTTTAGATGGGTTGGGCTGAACACATTGAGATACTCCTCTACTGGATTGGATTTTTAAGTTGGCTCTGTTATTACATTAAAGCAAGTTGAATGGGTGATGAACATGGGCATCGGCAAGCCAAGAAGAACATTTCTTTCTTCGCTGGAGTCAAAATTTTACGATTGGATTTATTGATTGGATTTATTTATTTTAATCATGATGTTCTAAATCTCCAAAGCACCAATTTTCAAGTGAACCTAATGGATTTTTGGTCTTTTCATCTGGTCGATATAAAAAGTTCTATCAATACGAAACAATGAAACCGTTAAATTTGCGATGAGTGAATGGATGAGCAAAATACTTTGGGTTCACTTGAAAGTTAATAATTTGGTATTGTAGAATGTGAAGACCAAAATAAGCCAATCTAATCGTCAGAAAAAAATTAAAATGATGGTATATTTTTTTGGATACAAAAATGATGATACTTTTTATGCTAGCTAATGAAATATTTTCATCTTGACCAGCCGATACTCATTTTTAACTGTGTGGGCACTTAAAAACAGACTGTGTTGTGAAGGGAAAAGTAGAGTAATAGGTGTGAGGGGTTAAGAGCACTCCTACCCTCATATTTATAGCTTTCAATGATGGGCCGGCTACCCAATGGGCCTCATGGGCCTATTCATAACACTTCCCCTTATCCAACCAACATTAAATAAGAGGTGGATTCTCCAGGATCCGAGTTAGGATAACTGTCTTGTTAAATAAATAACAGTTTATCCATAACTTCCCCTGATTTAGGGATGTGTCTAGGGGTGGATACTTCAGGATCCAGAGTCAACGAGGTTGCCTCGTCAAAACCTCGACTATGGAAAACACAGTGGAAAAAAACCAATAGTCAAGGGAAAAGAGTACAACTCTGCAGTTGACTCCCCCTCATCTGACCAAGCTTCAGGCTTGCGGATTTTCTATGAATCTATACATCAGTCTCCTATGTATCTATGTATTCATAGTCCTCTCATCCTGACCCAGTTTATATTTCCTCACTCTCCTCATCCCAATTCCATATACAAGTTTCTCAAAGATACTAGTAGGCAGGGATTTGGTAAGCAAATCTGCCAAGTTATGACATGATTGGATCTTCTGTACCTCAATCTGCTTTTGCTTCTGAATGTCGTGCGTCCAGAAGAACTTGTGAGAGATATGTTTCGTCTTGTCACCTTTGATGTAGCCGTCCTGTAACTGGGCTATACATGCTGCATTGTCTTCATGGAGGGGTGTAGGCACAAGAACACCGGTCGTCAGGCCGGTGGAGGTGAGAATG
The DNA here is from genome assembly GCA_030789695.1 of Scilla litardierei. NCBI lineage: Eukaryota > Viridiplantae > Streptophyta > Magnoliopsida > Asparagales > Asparagaceae > Scilla > Scilla litardierei. The sequence continues at coordinate 136,578,227 of CM061140.1, read as the reverse complement.
TGCTGGATCACGGAACGTAGCCAGAAACTCTCTTTGCTTGCTTCATGGATCACTAGCAGTTTTGAGTGAGTGGATGAGACGGTTGTCATGGTCTGCTTCACAGATCTCTAGGATATTGCAGTGCCGCCATAGGTAAACATGTATCCGGTCTGAGACTTCTCTGTATGAGGATCGGACCCGTAACCTGCATCAGCATAACCAACTAAACCTGTTGTTGCCCCTTTCTTGTAGAATAGACCTTAGTCTATGGACCCTTGGAGGTAGCACAGAAGATACTTAACTCCGGCCCAGTGCCGCTGTGTAGGTGCAGCACTATATCTGGTTTGTAGGTTGACTGCAAATGCTATGTCAGGACGAGTGTAGTTAGCCAGGTAAAGGAGTGCACCGATAGCACTTAGATAAGGCACTTCAGGGCCTAGTACGTCTTCCCCCTCTTCCAGCGGCCGGAAGGGGTCTTTATGAACATCCAATGATCTGACGACCATTGGGGTACGGATGAAGGGTTTTCTGGGACCCTTAGGGCACACAAACTCTATGCATGTCCTAAGTCGGACGGAACATAGACAGAAAAGCAGCGGAAAAATAAACATGTTAATCTAATTAACATTTAACCCTAAGGTCCAAGACCCTAATCCAAGATCTATGCCGACTTGGGATGGGTCTGACCATCCCAAGAAGGATCTAGCCTACTGCGATTAAATTAAACTAATGCTTAATTAAACACATACCCGGAATCTCAGCCCTGGGGCAGGCGATTGATCGCCTCGGGATGCGGAGCAGTTCGAGGAGCGGTTCGGGGAGCGGTTCGAGGAGCAGCTCGACATGGGACGGGGAGCGGCTCGGAAGACGGTGTGGAACATCTCGCCTGCTCCTGGGTTGAGATTCCGGGTATGTGTTTAATTAAGCATTAGTTTAATTTAATCGCAGTAGGCTAGATCCTTCTTGGGATGGTCAGACCCATCCCAAGTCGGCATAGATCTTGGATTAGGGTCTTGGACCTTAGGGTCAAATGTTAATTAGATTAACATGATTATTTTCCGCTGCTATTTCTGTCTATGTTCCGTCCGACTTAGGACGGGCATAGAGTTTTTGTGCCCTAAGGGTCCCAGAATTCCCTTCAGTCTGATACCACTGAAGTAGGACATTTATATGATTGATTTAATGAATATCTTATTGATAATGTCCTTGTGCATGAGCGATGCAAGGCTATGTATCCCAACCAGATCTTGAGACAAGCAACTTCTTGAGCTACACTCAAGCTTGCAACTCTCAGGCGTTTGGATACATGAGATGCTTGTGTAGCCATTTATTTATGTTGGGCTATTTAAATATCTAAATGTGATTTAGAAAAGGAAGAAGGCACTCCGGAAAAGTCAATTGAGAAAGTTAGTTTAATTTATCATTAATAAAGGCATAAGTAGGATGATATGAAAATGTGACATATCTTGATGTCACGATTTCATAATTATTGTTATACAAAAGACGTCTAACACAATTTGACGAATGTCGTCACCTTGCTTCCAAAGCAATGTTTTGTGTTAGTAATTTGTAATAACTATAATATATTAAATGTTAATATATAAATACACAAGATAGTAGCAAACTTATATGGCAAAATAGACTAGGCCATATCGAGAGACTAAGCTTCACAAGTCACATAAAGAGGGGTTTGACCTCTCGTATTATGAAGTCTACGGACACTTGTGAGTCTTATCCTCTTAGATAAAATTGGCCGAAACCCATCTGTAAGACAGTGGGAGAATGAGTTGTCGAACTCAGTCTGGTACATACTGATGTACCCGAGTCTAGATCAACCAAAATAAGTTATTCGTATATTTTATTAAGACACGTGTTCTTGATGAAACACAAGTCTGATAAAATAAAGAACGAAATGACTAAAGTATTTAAACTGATTCGATTAGATCGAATGGTCAAATACTTGCTACATAAAATCTTGCGTAACTAAAAGAAAATGTGATTTTCTCTCAGGTCAAGTCTGTTAACACATTATGTGTTAAAAGTATGAATCACACTGAGTTAGACTTGGTGCGATCCATAGCAAGTGACTCTGAGTTAAGCCCTCCCTCTGGGTTAAGTCCCAGATAGTAATGCCTAGGTTTTGATAATGTTCTATGAGGACATATCAATAAGATATTCATAAAATCAATCATTAAGAAGTTGTAAAATTACTCGAATCTCGTGAGACGAAGAGTCGAGTTAGACATCATAATTGATGATGACTTAGCCAACTTCTAGAATGAAATTCGGAGTAGTAACTCCGATTTAAAACTTGATGCAATCAGAATAGGTCTGTGTGCGTAAATAAATTTTGGAATTTAGTTTACGTGCCCAAGGAAAATGTTTCCTCACTTTCTGCAAGTAAATCTTTAAGTTGAAAGATTAGGAGCAGAAAGGAAATTGTGAAGTACAATCATGTTGGTCGAGAACGGTTTTCATATTAATTCCTATAAAACGGATTATAATGAAACCGTTTTCAACCAGCAGATGTGTACAGATCTACTCGGACCAAACTTGATGTAAACGCTTAAGTTGACTATGAAAATTGGAGCATTCACTTATAAGTTCGTTTTTTCTAAATATGATTTAGACGGACCGACTTATATGAATTAGCCAGATAGTTTTCAAGGTCAGTGGGAGCGTATAATTACATGCGAGACATCAAAGAGATGGAACATATAGTTTGACAAAGTAATCAAAAGTTTGATACTTTATCAGAAATAGATATGAGCCATTTGAAATGACCATTAACAAATTTAAATTATTATCGTAAGGTACGATGAACTGGATAAGATCCAAGTAAATAAAATATTATAGATTCTGTAAGACCAAGTGAATTATTTGAATGAGATTCAAATGGTTGGTCTAACATGAACATAGAAACCCCTTAAGTCTATAGTGTAGACGGTTTTAGCAGATCCACTCACGAAGGCTCTACCACATGAAGTCGTGAAAACTTATGTGTAAAAACGGTATAAGATACCGAGATAAATAGGCCTGAGTGCAAGTGGGAGATGTTGAGAGAAGATGCCTTCGAGGCAATCTATCTCTGTGTGTGAATAACACAAACATCTTGTTCAAAATAACAGTAAGCTGTTTGGTAATAATTTATCTAAGTTATGTTATAATGTAGTTAACATTAGATATTAACTTAGGTAAAGTCCTGAGACTTTATGCGAGGTCAAACAGGTATCGAGATGAGTATCTCGATCATGGAGAAATGTTTGACCGTCTGTAGCATAAGTCTAAAAGGGTTCGTGGTCGTAGATGTTTCGAGACAAGGATATCGAAACATCGGATAGACCATTGTGTCTTAGTCTTCACCGTTTAGTGGTGGCGATGATCTCATGATCGCTTGACTTGGCGAAGTCGTAGACGAGACACAGGTGCTCATTAGAGAATGAGTTCACTGAACGATCCACAAGAGTTATCATATGGTTATATTGACCAATCTGTCAATGATGACTCTGAGTGATGATAGGCTAGTTGGTCTTTTGACTTGAGGTCATTTTGACGAACCTGTGCGTGAACGGTGCCATTTAGATCAAATGACCTAGCTTCGAGGCAATGCCTGTCGAAAGGTCTTTGATTGGGTGACACTTAAAGCGCATGAGGAGAGTAATGACCAAGAGAGGATTCGTCTCTCCCGGTCAATGGGAGTTAGTGGCGTAGAGTTAGTTCGGTCTTTAGTAAAAACTCTGGCCAGGGTATGTTGGAAGAAGTCCAACATTATTTGACTAAAGATCGATAGAAACTAACCGGAGTCAAGTTATTGGGGTTGGCAGTTTGACCGTACCCTAGACTTTACTTACACGACATAGTTTAGACGAAAAGACTATAACTGCGGAATTCATCACGGAAACGGTCAGGGTGGTCCCGACAATACTCATGTCAATGAGTCAACCACATAATGATGATTCCTGAAGCAGGGACGGTAACCACTGCTCGTGGTCACTGCCGTATAGGGCTTCGAGCCCAACCTGTTGTAAGGGTCAGGCTGTAGGGTCTCACACAGAGTGTGGCCTTCGTCTAGTAATAGGTAGAAATTAGTTAGGGAGAATAATTTGCATTTGATGCAAGGGATAAAATATTGCAAAAGATGTTTGCAATCATCTCCTGCATTCGGGATAAATGATCCTGAGTGCAAGTGGGAGATGTAGAGGAATATGCCCTCGGATCATTTGCATTTGATGCAAATGAAAATTTAAGCCTAGATATGGACTAATTTGCATATGATGCAAAAGAGATTAAATGTGTATTAAATTGTTTAAGACTATATTTAATTAAATAAACGCGTTGAAAAGGTTACCTAGATGACGGGATCGTCCCGCTCTAAACGCAGGTTCAAACCGCGTCAAAAACGGAGTCCAAATGCACAAGTTATAGCCAAAACAAGTCAGCCCAAACTGTTGGGCTGAAACCAGCGAAAATGGAGGCCCACCAAGCCCGAATTTTCTGGTTAGGGTTTTTTGAAACCTGGGATTTTCTTGACGGCTACGTTTCTAAGAGAAGCATGACTTTTGGCTAACTTTGGACAATTGTTTGAAGGGTCAAACGGACTCGGATTGACGAGCCGTTTTTTCCTACGCGTTCACCGTTGAACCCTCTTTGATTTGGTAGGTTGTACCAACATTGAAGCTCAATGGTGAGGGAGTTAAAATTCGAGGAAGTTTGCCCTTTGTGAAAGGCAAACTAACTTGATTTAATTAATCCCAAATTAATAGTCCCACCTCGGTTGTGGGGAAAAGGGGAGAGTCAGCCGCCTCTATAAATAGAGGCCCTCCCCCTTCCTTATAACTCGTCCCAAGCTCTAGATCTGAGCGGCTCTCGTAAATGTTGTAGCACGCTCGGATCTAAGCTTAAATTAATATTTCTTCTCTCCCTATAAATTTCTGCCTTGCTCCTGAGGGCTCTAGCAAAGCCGCAAAGGAGTTCGGATTCAGATCCGAAATCTAGACGGAGGTTTCACTCACGTGAAAATTTCTTCGGCGGTTGGTTGGCTCGGCGACACGGGATTAATCGCCTCGGGATGCGGAGCGGTTCGAGGAGCGGTGCGGGGAGCGGTTCGAGGAGCGGCTCGGCGTGGGACGGGAGCGGCTCGGAAGACGGTGCGGAACATCTCGCCTGCCCCAGGGCTGAGATTCCAGGTATGTGTTTAATTAAGCATTAGTTTAATTTAATCGCAGTAGGCTAGATCCTTCTTGGGATAGTCAGACCCATCTCAAGTCGGCATAGATCTTGGATTAGGGTCTTGGACCTTAGGGTTAAATGTTAATTAGATTAACATGTTTATTTTTCCGCTGCTTTTCTGTCTATGTTCCGTTCGACTTAGGACGAGCATAGAGTTTGTGTGCCCTAAGGGTCCCAGAAAACCCTTCAGATGTAGAGGAATATGCCCTCAGATCATTTGTATTTGATGCAAATGAAAATTTAAGCCTAGATAGGGACTAATTTGCATATGATGCAAAAGAGATTAAATGTGTATTAAATTGTTTAAGACAATATTTAATTAAATAAATGCATTGAAAAGGTTACCTAGATGACGGGATCGTCCCGCTCTAAACCCAGGTTCAAACCGCGTCAAAAACGGAGTCCAAATGCACAAGTTATAGCCAAAACAAGTCAGCCCAAACTGTTGGGCTGAAACTAGCGAAAATGGAGGCCCACCAAGCCCGAATTTTCTGGTTAGGGTTTTTTGAAACCTGGGATTTTCTTGACGGCTATGTTTCTGAGAGAAGCATGACTTTTGGCTAACTTTGGACAATTGTTTGAAGGGTCAAACGGACTCGGATTGACGAGCCGTTTTTTCCTACGCGTTCACCGTTGAACCCTATTCGATTTGGTAGGTTGTACCAACATTGAAGCTCAACGGTGAGGGAGTTAAAATTCGAGGAAGTTTGCCCTTTGTAAAAGGCAAACTAACTTGATTTAATTAATCCCAAATTAATAGTCCCACCTCAGTTGTGGAGAAAAGGGGAGAGTCAGCCGCCTCTATAAATAGAGGCCCTCCCCCTTCCTCATAACTCGTCCCAAGCTCTAGATCTGAGCGGCTCTCGTAAATGTTGGAGCACGCTCGGATCTAGGCTTAAATTAAATATTTCTCTATCTCCCTAATATTTCTGCCTTACTCTTGAGGGCTCTAGCAAAGCCGCAAAGGAGTTTGGATTCAGATCCGAAATCTAGGCGGAGGTTTCACTCGCGTGAAAATTTCTTTGGCGCGTGGTTGGCCCGGCGACACGGGATTGATCGCCTCGGGATGCGGAGCGGTTCGAGGAGCAGTTCGGGGAGCGGTCCGAGGAGCGGCTCGGCGTGGGACGGGAGCGGCTCGGAAGACGGTGCGGAACATCTTGCCTGCTCCAGGGTTGAGATTCCGAGTATGTGATTAGCATTAGTTTAATTTAATCGCAGTAGGCTAGATCCTTCTTGGGATGGTCAGACACATCCCAAGTCGGCATAGATCTTGGTTTAGGGTCTTGGACCTTAGGGTTAAATGTTAATTAGATTAACATGATTATTTTCCGCTGCTATTTCTGTCTATGTTCCGTCTGACTTAGGACGGGAATAGAATTTTTGTGCACTGAAGGGAATTCTGGGACCCTTAGGGCACAAAAACTCTATGCCCGTTCTAAGTCGGACGGAACATAGACAGAAACAGCAGCGGAAAATAATCATGTTAATCTAATTAACATTTAACCATAAGGTCCAAGACCCTAATCCAAGATCTATGCCGACTTGGGATGGGTCTGACCATCCCAAGAAGGATCTAGCCTACTGCGATTAAATTAAACTAATGCTTAATTAAACACATACCCGGAATCTCAGCCCTGGAGCAGGCGAGATGGTCCGCACCGTCTTCCGAGCCGCTCCCCGTCTCACGCCGAGCTGCTCCTCGAACCGCTCCCCGAACCGCTCCTCGAACCGCTCCTCGAACCTCTCCGGATCCCGAGGCGAGCAATCCTCGTGCCGCCGAGCCAACCACGTGTCGAAGAAAGTTTCACGCGAGTGAAACCTCCGCCTAGATTTCGGATCTGAATCCGAACTCCTTTGCGGCTTTGTTAGAGCCCTCAGGAGCAAGGCAGAAATTTATAGGGAGAGGAGAAATATTAATTTAGCTTAGATCCGAGCGTGCTCCAACTTTTACGAGAGCCGCTCAGATCTAGAGCTTGGAACAAGTTTTGAGAAAGGGGGGAGACCCCTATTTATATAGGCGGCGGACTCTCCCCTTTTCTCAAAATCAGATGTGTGACTATTAATTGGGTTAATTAAAATCAAGTTAGTTTGCACTTCACAAAGTGCAAACTTCCGTGAATTTTAACTCACTCACCGTTGAGCTCCATGATTGATACAACCTATCAATACGAAGAGCGATCAACGGTGAACGCATAGGAAAAAACCGTTCGTCAATCGGAGTTCGTTTGACCCTCCAATTGAGTGTCCAAAGATCAGCCCATGGCTAGTTTTTCGCAAAAACTGAGCTGTCAAAATTCTGCACCTATCAAGGGTTCAAAACCCTAAAACTGGGGCCCACAGGTGGGCCCCACGCGTCCAGCGCGCAGATTAGCCCAGGCCGCGCCTGGGCTTGCCCAGGCCCTGGTCTTTCTTGGTCTTGACCAGCAGACCAGACCAGACCTGGTCTGGTCTGGGTCTGCCTGGTCTGACCCGTTGGGCTGTTTTGGGCGTAACTTGGGCATCTGGTGTTCGATTTGGACGACGTTCGAACCTGTGTCTAGACCGGGACATTCCCGTCTTACCCGTGAACTTTTCCTTGCGTTTATATTATTAAATATTGCTTTAAATAATTTAAAACACATTTAATCTCTTTTGCATCAAATGCAAAATAGTCCCTATCTAAGCTTAAATTATCATTTGCATCAAATACAAATGATCTGAGGGCATATTCCTCTACATCTCCCACTTGCACTCAGGATCATTTATCCCGAATGCAGGAGATGATTGCAAACATCTTTTGCAATATTTTATCCCTTGCATCAAATGCAAATTATTCTCCCTAACTAATTTCTACCTATTACTAGACGAAGATCGCACTCTGTGTGTGAATAACTCAAACATCTTGCTTTAAACATGATATTCATTAAATCAATCATTAGGAAGTTGCATTTTCCTCTACAACTGAGGGGATGGTACTTATCCATTTGGAACTTTTTCAACAAGTTCGATGTGTAAGTTGACTGATGTAACAGGATATCATCGTTAAGATGCTCTATTTGACGACCCAAACAGAATTTTGACTTTTCGATGTCTTTCATCTCGAAGGTTTCTGTCAAGATTCTAGAAATCTCGGCGATCTCTTCAGGAGATCCGATGAGGTTCAAGTCGTCCAGATAGACGGCTATAATGACAAATCATGTTGCCTTTGCTCTTATAAAGATGCAAGGACAGACTAACAGACTGGGTCTTTAGTAAATCCTTGTTTTGCAAGAAAGTCGCTCAGTCTGTTATACCACATCCTTCTAGATTGTTTTAGATCATACAATGATCTTTGCAGTTTCACTGAGTAGATGTCATGTTGTCTCTCTTTTAGTGCTGCAGGCAAGGAATAACCGTCAAACAATCTCTTATAGATGTCTCGATCTAAGTTGCCATATAGGTATGTGATTCGGGTTCAATATTACATATTTAACCCCCCATTTAGCCCTATTTTGTTCTCATGTGATGCTATATTGTTCTCTAATACATTCGTATTTCGTACACAATCATTTATTAGAGAAAACACTCTATTTGAGCAAAAAACATTAATTAACGGAGTATTCCTGCACTTTTTATATTTTTCCTAGCTTGGTCTCGATCTTACGATTCCAACGACTATTTATTTGTATTTTTCTGAGATCTGTGCTAATTACTGTGAATTTTTGAATGCAACAATACAAATAAAATAAAGGAAAATGAAGAAATTAAAGTTGCACGAATCTTGGTGCAATACGTGTCATTCATCTATCGCCTCCCGCCCACCATCCGACGTCTCAGCAGCAACGAACGACGCGGCGACGATCTGACCGTGCGATCAATATTGGACGGCCCAGATCATCGTTAAATCATATTCGAAATCAAGCGGAACGCAGCAAAATAGCGGGCGACGTGGCGGATTTTGCAGCATCGGATTCGAATCCAACGGCCAGAAACGGACTTCAGCGGAGCGGCAACGTGGGCGAATCTCGAGCGTACGATTGCGATCTAACGGTAGAGAAGAACCCCGCATCGGCCTCAGCTTGCGTCGAATTGAGCGGGAAATGGAGTACACGCGGTGTTATGGTGGCCGCTCGATCAAGATCCTACGGCCGAAACTTACCCCGAGATGTATTCGGATTTAATCGAAGCAAACGGGCGCAACGCGGGCGTAAATCCGACCCGATTGCCACGTGTCAATCCCTGGATGAATCCCGCAACGATCAACGGATGAGAATTGCTCCGACTGCGAATTTGGGTTTAAACGTATTTGGATGCGGGTTTTCAACCCGTTAGCACGACTTAAACCCGTAATCTAATTATAAAAGCGTATTTTAGGGTTTTCGGGCAAATTCTGGAGTATTCTGGGCGTATTGGAGGCTCTAGGAGCCATATTTCGCTAGGGAAAAATTCTGTAAAATTCCAGAGGCTATTCTTCTTATTTCCAGAGAGTTTTGGTGTTTATATTGGAGATTTGGTGATGAATTCTAAACTTTTATCCCGTATTTGATGCTTTTCTATTGTATTTGGCTATTAGATTGATGTATTTTGATATGAAACTAGATTGTTCTTGCATTATGAGTAGCTAAATCTTATTTGTGCATGGTATGGAGTAGTTAGGGGATGTGAATCGTATTCGTTTGGTTGAATATCGTTGTGCTTAATCGATAACGTCACTAAAGTTGTGAACTTCGTTATTAAATCCTCTTTTTCATCTTCCAAAATAAGTGATTGAGTTTATGATCGCCCCAAAAGGGTGAGCTTTGATCTCTCCAAAAGAGAGTTTCATACCGTAGTTGTAAGATTATAACTTTAGCAACGATTTTATTCACATTGTGCTTTAACCCCCAAAAGGGCATCCTCCGATGAATTGCTCCCAAAAGGAGAATTCATTGAGTTATACTGAGTATTTTCTAGTGAATTGCTCTCAAAAAGATAATTCATTGTGTTATATTCGTCAACCAAGTTAATACAAATTATTGATCCTAACGAACCCATACCATGTGCATACTTTTCGTCGATACTTTCATACATGACTCTTCTTTGTTCGTATTGTTCGCACATCACCATCACGCACTTTCACACCATCATCACCATCATTATTGAAGTGGTTAGTTTCTTTCATCAGATTTCTATTTGATTTGAGCTGTGGTTGCAACAGATTTCCTCCCGAGGATTCGACATCTGGACTCCTAGATTATATTACTTGTACGGACTCTTGCGCTTGAGAGAAGCACTATTTCGGAGCTACCAAGTTTTTGGCGCCGTTGCCGGGGAGGAATGGTTTGTGACTACGGTTTATTTCATTTAGAGGACCTTCGGTGAGATCTTTCCACTTTACTGTATATAAATTTTTGTTTAATTTTATTGTACATAAACTTTTATTTTTTTAAAATGTAGTATATGAACTTCTATTACAAAACCAATCTGTATGATGCAAGGTATGCTACCGCACACAGACATAGGATGAAGAAGCTCAAAATCGTTAATTTTAATCAGACTGATTGTGAAACTTTCTTTCAGGCCTGGAGGAGATTCACAAACATAGTATCGAGCTATCCGCAACATGGGTACACAAATGAAGAGCTTATGGAGTCCTTCCTAGATGGACTACAACCACAGCTGCAGGAATTCTTGGGAGTCATGACGCCGACAGAGGCGTGGGAATACATGGAGTCTCTGCAAGAAAATGAAGAAATCATAAAAGAGACTTCAGAGAGCGATTCAATGGAGCCTTCGTGCCTCGATCAAGGGGAGCAAAGCGTAGACGTACCTTTGCAATCCTTGAAAGAGGAAGTTTACTTGATTATTCATACACAGGAGGCTACATCCCATCAATACCAAGAGAATTTCCTTGCTCAGAGTCGGCAGATTCAGAAATCCTTTGAAAATCTTACTCTGATTGCCACTTGCTTAGAAGAAAATAATTCTTTTGAAATTCAACTTCAAGAATCTAATACGAATTTATCTTCTATTGCAGGAAAATCGAGCAAGCCATGTCACGTTGAGGACACGAATAAAAATATCCACATGGCAGAAAGTGTGTGCAAAAGAGAGGACGAGCTAGCAATTTTGGATGAACGAGAGGAGGAGACAACTAGGGATAAGGGTTTTGAGATTATCGCCATAGAGTCAGAACCATGCCCTCCTCCAGTTTTTTCCCAAAATCATTTACACCTCTCCCTGTTGATCGAGCATCATACCGAGAGTAGTGCATACCTTTCAGGGAGTAGTCGTCAACTTGCTTTAATTTATTTCAACTATTTTGATGACTACATTTGGAATATTTTTATTAAGAAGAATCTTAGACTAAAATGGATTGACGTGACTCATCTCTTGCAGAATACAGGAGAACATCTTATAGAGACGCTGGGAGTTACGTTGCTGGGATCCAGTTTAGTCATTGGAGGAAAATTACTCGCCGAGGAGCGCAAGGAGCAAATTGAACAACTTCCTCCACAATTAAAGATTCGGGATCCGCCATTTGATCACGGTGTGTTCTTTCCAGTAGTGTAGTTTTTATATGCTTTCTAGGTTGCTTGCTTGAATAAACTCGTACCCCTTTCGACATTGAGGACAATGTCCATCTTTAGTTGGGGGGTGTGTATGAGACCTTAGGATTTTTTTAGAAGAATAAATCACCAAATCTCACCATTTAAAACTCCTTCACATGCCTCAAGTACGGATGATTATGCATTAATTGAGTTCTAAAATTTGTTTGTGGCTTGAGTTAATTACTTTTCCTTCATGAAATTACCGTTAATATGCTATTCATGAAAATTTTCAATTCCCATGATTAATATCTCGAAATAGTTTGAATTTATTTCATGCATGCTAATGTGATGAAAAATCTTAAGTATACACGATTTATTAAGAAAAGTCTTCAAGTTGAAGAGGAATTTGGCCTTTGTTATTAATGTTTTGTTCGAAGAGTGGGTATTGAGTTGCTTACAAAAAAAAGAAAAAAAGAAAGAAAAGAAAAGAAAAAAATGAATGAAGAAAAATGAATGAATAAGTATGTCACTAATAAATAACTTGGTTGGCTCGAGTAGTACAGTCCGAGGGGTCCTTTTTGGCCTAATGCCCTATTATCGTCTGATTTGGGAGCCATTGACCGGAAACTCACTCATTTGATGGAGCGATCCAAGTTATACATTTTTCTGTGAATGTTGCTTGATGCGCGTTACACAGAACTAATAAAAGAAAATAAGTGGCGAATAAACTAAGCAACCTCAATGCCCATGACTTGAACGATCTTTGTGAGATGCCAATTCCATGGAAACAAGAAAACTAGAATATAACGACGTGTTATACTTTCGCTTGCGCAAAACGATGCTTGCATGTTATTTATTCATACTAAATTGGAGAAAATATCATGTGATTGATTTTGTTCATGGATGGTGTATATCGATAGTCTAGATCATGTTGGAAAGCGTACTATTGAGCCCTGCCATAAGCGATCGAAAGAACTTATTGTTTTATTAATCATCCGTATTAATCGCTCTTTTTGCTAGAGACTAGCAAATTGCTAGTTGGTGGGTGTGATTCGGGTTCAATATTACATATTTAACCCCCCATTTAGCCCTATTTTGTTCTCATGTGATGCTATATTGTTCTCTAATACATTCGTATTTCGTACACAATCATTTATTAGAGAAAACACTCTATTTGAGCACAAAAAAGCAATTAACGAAGTATTCCTGCACTTTTTATATTTTTCCTAGCTTGGTCTCGATCTTACGATTCCAACGACTATTTATTTGTATTTTTCTGAGATCTGTGCTAATTACTGTGAATTTTTGAATGCAGCAATACAAATAAAATAAAGGAAAATGAAGAAATTAAAGTTGCACGAATCTTGGCGCAATACGTGTCATTCATCTATCGCCTCCCGCCCACCATCCGACGTCTCAGCAGCAACGAACGACGTGGCGACGATCTGACCGTGCGATCAATATTGGACGGCCCAGATCATCGTTAAATCGTATTCGAAATCAAGCGGAACGCAGCAAAATAGCGGGCGACATGGCGGATTTTGCAGCGTCGGATTCGAATCCAACGGCCAGAAACGGACTTCAGCAGAGCGGCGACGTGGGCGACTCTCGAGCGTACGATTGCGATCTAACGGTAGAGAAGAACCCCACATCGGCCTCAGCTTGCGTCGAATTGAGCGGGAAATGGAGTACACGCGGCGTTATGGTGGCCGCTCGATCACAATCCTACGGCCAAAACTTACCCCGAGATGTATTCGGATTCAAGCGAAGCAAACGGGCGCAACGCGGGCGTAAATCCGAACCGATTGCCACGTGTCAATCCATGGATGAATCCCGCAACGATCAACGGACGAGAATTGCTCCGACTATGAATTTGGGTTTAAATGTATTTGGATGCGGGTTTTCAACCCGTTAGCACGACTTAAACCCGCAATCTAATTATAAAAGCGTATTTTAGGGTTTTTGGGCAAATTCTGGCGTATTCTGGGCATATTGGAGGCTCTATGAGCCGTATTTCGCCAGGGAAAAATTCTGTAAAATTCCAGAGGCTATTCTTCTTATTTCCAGAGAGTTTTGGTGTTTATATTGGAGATTTGGTGATGAATTCTAAACTTCTATCCCGTATTTGATGCTTTTCTATTGTATTTGGCTATTAGATTGATGTATTTTGATATGAAACTAGATTGTTCTTGCATTATGAGTAGCTAAATCTTATTTGTGCATGGTATGGAGTAGTTAAGGGATGTGAATCGTATTCGTTTGGTTGAATATCGTTGTGCTTAATCGATAACGTCGCTAAAGTTGTGAACTTCGTTATTAAATCCTCTTTTTCATCTTCCAAAAGAAGTGATTGAGTTGATGATCGCCCCAAAAGGGTGAGCTTTGATCTCTCCAAAAGAGAGTTTCATACCGTAGTTGTAAGATTATAACTTTAGCAACGATTTTATTCACATTGTACTTTAACCCCCAAAAGGGCATCCTCCGATGAATTTCTCCCAAAAGGAGAATTCATTGAGTTATATTGAGTATTTTCCAGTAAATTGCTCTCAAAAAGAGAATTCATTGTGTTATATTCGTCAACCAAGTTAATACGAATTATTAATCCTAACGAACCCATACCATGTGCATACTTTTCGTCGATACTCGTATTGTTCGCACATCACCATCACGCACTTTCACACCATCATCACCATCATTATTGAAGTGGTTAGTTTCTTTTCGTCGGATTTCTATTTGATTTGAGATGTGGTTGCAACAGATTTCCTCCCGAGGATTCGACATCTGGACTCCCAGATTATATTACTTGTACGGACTCTTGCGCTTGAGAGAAGCACTATTTCGGAGCTACCAGTATGCAGTCACGACGTCCATAAGCTGCATATCTAAACCCTCTTGGGCTGTTAAGCCAATGAGGAATTGGAAGGTGATCGCGTCCATAACCGGGGAGTATGTGGCTTCAAAATCCACGCCTGGACGTTGGGTAAAACCCTGTGCTACAAGCCGTGCTTTGTAGCGAACGATCTCATTTTGTTCATTTCTTTTTCGAACAAATACCCATTTATAACCCACAGGTTTTACACCTTTTGGTGTCTGGACGATAGGTCCGAAGACCTTACATTTTGTGAGTGAATCCAACTCCACTCCTATTGCCGCTTTCCACTTTGGCCAATCATCTCTGCTTTGACATTCTGTCAGAGAGCGTGGTTCAATATCATCGTCGCAGTATGCGATGTTGATGACAATATTACACACAAATGTGTCATCTATGGTTGTGCTCTTTCTGTCCTAATACTCTCCAGTTCGTACATAGTGTATCGAAACTTCATTTTCTCCCGGTTTTTTCTCTGTTTGAGAGTTTGGGAGAGATGAGGTAGCAGGGCTTATAGTAGCATCCTGTGGTGGTATTGTTTTACCATTGCCAAGGGTCCTACTCTTTCGAGGGACTTGGTCCTTGGATCCCGGTGGTCACCCTCTCTTTTTAAGAGGTCCAACCATTTCTGCTGCAGGCGGATTGCATCCATGTTGCGGTATGTCATTCCTAGCTGAAGTGTTAGCAGCAAGGACGTGTGATCTGACAATCTTCTGGTTGTCCGTAAATTTGTCCGACAAGAGATGGACAATGTTTTGGATATGGAGAATCTTCAGGACATCCTTCTCACACTGGCTTGTGGGCGGATCAAAGTGACTTAATGTCTTTGTATCCCAAGTGATACAGTCTGAAGCTTCGGGCTTCTTGGTTTGTGAGCCTAGTCTTGAAAATGATGTTTCATCAAATTCACAGTCTTCTAGACGTACGTTGAAAACGTCTTCCGTAATGGGTTCTAGGAATCTAATTATGGAGGGTGTGTCAAACCCTACATAAATGCCTAGGTGACGTTGTGGACCCATCTTTGTCCTTTGTGGTGGTGCTATGTGGACGTATACTGCACAACCAAATATTCTTAAGTGTGAGACAATTGGTGGGGCTCCAAGTGCTAGTTGCATTGGAGAAGATGACTGACCTCCAGAAGGTCTTAATTTTATTAAAGATGTAGCATGCAAAATTGCATGATCCCATGTATTCACTGGCAACTGGGATTGAAGTAATAATGGACGAGCAATCCATTGCAGTCTCATAATTAGAGATTCTGCTAACCCGTTCTGGGTGTGAACATGTGCTACAGGATGTTCGACTTCAATGCCATGTGCTTGGCAATATTCTAGGAAGACTTTTGATGTAAACGCCCCTGCATTATCCAGACGAAGTTTCTTTATTTGGTAGTCGGGGAAGTGGGCCCGTAACCTGATTATCTGAGCTAAAAGCTTAGACAGTGCTAGGTTTTGGGTGGACAGTAGACACATGTGTGACCACTTAGTAGATGCGTCTATCAGGACCATAAAGTACCTGAACGGACCACTTGATGGGTGTATAGGCCCACAAATGTCTCCGTGGATTCTTTCCAAAAAACTTGGAGACTCCAAGTCCACTTTCAGTGGAGAGGGTCTCGTAATTAGTTTACCCTTGTAACAGGGTGGACATGGGAATTTACCTTTTTGAAGAATCTTCAGGTTCTTCAAATCTATACCCCTTGAGCTTTTTATGATGCTGTACATCATAACAGATCCAGAGTGTCCTAGTCTACTATGCCAGAGTTGGAATTCTGGTGTTTGGGGGCACTGCAGGTGCTCCGATATTAATGTTTCTGGAGTTTGAATACTTGTTTGGTAGAGTCCCGAGGGGAGTCCTTTGAAACGTTCCCCAATGGTTTTTGTACCATTTGTAAGAGACGTTACATGCAAGTATTCCCTTTCATTTTCCTCGACGGTCTCTAAGTGATACCCGTTTAAACGGATATCTTTAAAGCTTAGGAGGTTTCGGATTGATCTAGGGGAGTATAACGCATTTCTAAGTGTGAGTAGTGTGTGACCGGGGAGCAATATGATTGCTTCTCCTGATCCTTCGATTATATCAGCTGGTCCTGAGATTGTTCTCAATGGACCAGAATAGCTACTTATGCTCGTAAAGTAGTCTATGTTTTGAAGGATTGAGTGCGTCGATGCACTGTCCACTAGGCATATGGATTCCATATCTATATAAGAAAGACATACAAGTAATGAATAATACGAAAAGGAAGCAACTTCTATTCATATTTGAGATGCTCAATAAGTTCGACATGGAATAAAAACAAGATACACTGCATAAAAAGGGAAGATACATTGCTAGCAAATAAAAATTGTTTATGGTCCATAACTAGAGAGTGTCGTCTCCCATGAAATCTTCTGGGCTCCATGTGGTCTCTGGCAACACGCTCTTTCTATCAGGTTTGTCTCAGCGTGAGGCTTGAGACTTGCCTGGTAGAGGTCCTGTAGGTGTTTCTGGGTGCGGCAGATTCTGGACCAGTGGCCCGTCATTCCGCATTTGGAGCACTTATCCTCCCAGTCTTTCTTGGAAGTACCACCTTTGTTGGACGTCCACTTCTGCTTCTTTTCCATGAACTTTTGGTTCTGAGGAGGAGCTTGAGGAGTGGCCTTTTTCCGCTTCTTCTGTTCTTTCCATTTTTGGAATTTAGCCTTCTTGTTCATCATCTTCTTCTAGGAAGATTGTAAGTGTGCCTCTGCAGGAGGTGGCGGTGGAGCGGAGCCAGGAGGGCGCAGGTTGTGAGTGGCAACCAACAAATCTCTGTTCTGTTCAGCCATTAGGAGGCATGAAAGCAGTTCAGAGTACTTAGTGAACTTCCTCTCACGGTACTGTTGCATGAGGATCATGTCCTTCTCGTGGAAAGACGTGAACGTCTTTTCCAGCAACATTTTCTCAGTCACATTCTCACCACATAACTTCAGGCGTGAGGTGATACAGAATAGTGCTGAGTTGTACTCCGCTACGGATTTGAAATCCTGTATGCAGAGGTGAGTCCACTCGTACTGCGCACGGGGGAGTATGACATCCCTCTGATGTCTATACCTCTCCTCAAGTGCGTCCCACAGTGGATCCTCTACGATAAGATACTCGTCCTTCAGGGTCGAGTCTAAATGTTTCCTGATATAAATAATGGCTTTTGCCTTTAGTATATCAGAAACTTCTTCTGTATGAGGGGCTTCTATATAAACATCCTTTTCTGCTGCGGCAGTACTCGTTGTTGCCTTTTCAGTGGGTGTTAGATTGAACCCATGAGATCGCAGATGGAACTTCAGGTCAACTGCCAGCTCAAATAGTTCGACCCATCGGCCTTCAGGACCAAAAAATCGACATTCGCAAGTCTGGCCATTAAACAATCTAGCAACATAAAAAATAGCATGGATTATTTAACTATGTAAAATAGACATCCACGCATGCGATCTTACAACGTTTTAAATAGCATGGGTTATTAAAAAAATAATAAACATCCACGTATGCATTTAACATTTTCATAACGTGAATTATTTAAGAAATAAATATCCACGCATGCTTTTAACATTTTTATAACGTGAATTATTTAAGAAATAAACATCCACGCATGTTTTTAACATTTTCATTTTAACATTAAAATAGCATGAGTTAGTAGACATCCATGCATTTAATGTATAGGTAAGGAAAATAAATTAGGACTATGGGGATCAGTGATCGCACCCCCGGATACACGTCCCGGAGCGACGGTTGTAGTTTTACCGCAAGTGCACGGTGTAGCAGCGAGCGGGTTATCGAACACAGGGAGGACGAATGACCGTGCTTGTTCCAATCAACCTGGCTATTTAAGAAGAGAGAAATTTGCCTTTGGCGATCCTGTCACAATCGTCAGACAAAGTACGGAAATATCAAATCAAATAAAGAACGTCTAGGGAATGGGGAATTCCCGCTACTCACCATATTTCGTAAAAGCGTTTCATCGGTATCAAAATTGCTAGAATAAGATTTTGGATGAACTAGTTGCAACTGAATGTAGAACCAAGCTCACGCTCTCGCGCTGTTGCCGGTCTATAGCTATCCTAGGCTCGGGTCCAATCTCTTGCAAACCCTAGCCTAGGGAAGCTAGCATTAGGATCAACATCATCGTTCAATCGCGCACCGAGCCCAATCTCTTGCAAACTCGGCCCACGACCTAGATTGGGATAGTTCCTACCCGTCCAATCTCTTGCAAACGGGTATCGGCACGGAATTGGAACCGGAAACCCTAGTATCGGTCCAATCTCTTGCAAACCGATACTACGAAAATTCGATTCCAACCCAATTCGGATTTCTAGGGGTTCCTATCGAATTGGGATCCAATCTCTTGCAAATCCCAATCGATGTGAACTCCTACCCATCCGTAGTAAATTGATCCCAATCTAATCCCTAATAGCAATTCTAGCAAAATTCATACCAATTCATCACAATCATGAAATAGGGCTTGTAGGGTTCATCCCCACGCCCCAAGACGTGGCGACTACTCACAATTCATAGCAAGATCACAAAAATAATCAATGAAATAAGCAATAGAATTCATCGCAATATTGAGATATGCAATAAAAATAGAATTTTTTAGAGAAGAGAAAACACAAACCAATGGAGTTCTTCAATTAATCCAACAAAAATCCAATTTTGTCTCCTCTCCAATCACAAGAATAAAACTAAAAAGCTAATCTAAAAAGCTGCAAAAAATCTAAGAGAGATGGTCTCAAAACTAGGGTAAAAGCAGGGCTTAAATAGCCCCCAAAATCGTCCAAAAACTGTGACCAAAATACACCTGCGCAGCCTGTTTTCCGCAATTTTCGCTACAGGCAGCGCGTCGCACTCGGCCGAGTGACAAAAGTCGCTCGGCCGAGTGAAAACCCTGTAATTTTCCAGTAAGTCTCGATCTTCAGGGGTCTTCACTTCGGGGGCTGGTCGGCCGAGTGAGTTGTCGTCACTCGGCCGATGGCTTCATGGTACTCGAGCGGACGGGATTATCCACTCGGCCGAGTGGGTCTTCTGAAGCTCAGGCAGCCGAAAAACAGTAACATAGCGATTTTTGAAGGGCTTCATCTGGGCGCCACTCGGGCGGACGGGGTCTCGTCACTCGGCCGATGTGGTCTCCGTCGCTCGGCCGAGTGCACGTATGAATCGTGTCTGCTCTGGTCGGCCGAGCGGTGTCTCGCTGGTCGGCCGAGTGACTCCTTCACTCGGCCGAGTGGAACACAAAACATGCCCAAACAGCTTGTTTTGGCCTCCTCTTCGCTCCTGCGACGTCCGTTCTTCTTCCGCTCCTCTCCAACAGCAAAATACCCCTCGGGAGGTCGTCGGTGACCCTCTGGAGTAAGCGCATCTCGAGATCACTCCAAATCGCGCCAAATCACCTGAAATGCGACAAAAACAACAAATCGTGAAAAGCATCGCAATATCGTCGATATATCGTGAAAAACATGATTTGGGCGATCTAAATGGCATGCAAATATGCGGTAAAAAAGTGTAAAATAAGGAGTGATCAATCAGCCAGCCGACACCAACACAAAAAGGAGAGTCCGAAATTACATCAAAAAGTGCATGAAAAAGTAAATACAACTCGGGAACTTAAAAAAGAAGCCCATTTCTTTGTGCAAACGCCTTCAGCTCCTTTTGGTGGTCCTTCAGCTTCTTTTTACATGTATAACCTTACTTACAAATTTCTCTCAAAAAGAAAAATTGTAGAAAAATAAAGATGTCGAAAACCTGGCTGATCCCTAAAATCATAGCCTAATAGCACATCCACGCAGATAATATATTAAGAACAGATAATCATATCACATGCATGTAAAGATTGATAAATAATCTAAAAAGTGAGTGACGTGCTAAAAGTTATTTTTGAAAACTTTTTTTACCTTGATCCATTTTATTTATATTTTATTTTTCATCTTTAACCCTTTCACAAAAATTAAATTTTTTTTAATTATTTGGGCTTTTAGGGCCAAAAAAATTAAATAAGAATAATTATGTGTAAATGTGCTACTGTTCAGGCTTTGGGCCATGAAAACAACCCATTAGGGTTAATTGGGCCTCCCCCTAAAAAATTTGGCCCGTTAAGGGTTATGGTTTCGAAAAACCCTAGTGGGGCCCGCAGCCGCCGTCGCGACTGCAGGCCGCGCCGCGCGGCGGCAGGCCGCGGCCATTGGCTGTGGTGCATGCCGCCGGCGGTGCTTGCGGAGCGCCGCTGTTACGCCTTTCGGGCGTGCGGGATATGTATCAAGGTGGGGGGGGGGGTAAAAAACGGATTTTTCAAATATCCAGATCTTTAAAAATACGATTTTTATTGTTTATAAACATGTAGATCCAAATAAAAATGTGATTTTATCGTGTTTTCAAACTTTATGATCTTAAATCATGCAGATCTACTGGAAAAGCAAGTTTAGATCTAAAAGTTTTGAGAATTTATCTCTAGATTCGACAAGGAAATCTAGACGACGGTTGGTGAAGGATGCCCTTTTCGCTCTCTGTTGAGAAGATTACGATCTTCTTAAAACTGAGCGATTGATGAATATCATTCCTCGAGCATCGTCACCTTTTCCAACGAGCGTGATCATGCTGATAACGTGTTGTGAAAGAAAAAGTAGAGTAATAGGTGTAAGGGGTTAAGAGCACACCTACCCTCATATTTATAGCTTTCAATGATGGACCGGATATCCAAGTCTGATGGGCCTATTCATAACAGACTGCGTAATTTGGGGAGCCCTGAAATTTTAATGGGCAATAATTGGATCTTGAAGGATCCGACCCGATGGTCACCCGTTTTCATTTTTCTACCGGTTATAGCTTCTTCTTCCATGTAGGCAAACAATCCAGCATCTGGATGTCAGCGATGGCGCAATTCTTAAAGCAGGTCATCGCCGCCGGCAGCCGGATGGCCGCTAATCTGACGTTAGCTCACCGCCTATCCGCCATCAGATCGTATAGCCAATCCCAATACCTCGGTATTATTCGTCTGTTTCTCAATATATTTTTTCTTCCTTCTTCGCAAAAAAAGATTAGTGCGTTTATATATTTGATCGATTACTTTTGTTGTGCTCATTTTGATTACGAAATATGTGGACTTTATTGTCCGTCATCTCTATGGCTTTGTTTGATTTAAGTCGCGAAAGTTAAGAATTTGGGTTTTCCTTCTAGGGTTTTGTCGACTTTTCGAGCCGTGACAATACGGTACATTATGCTGGTTTTGCAATGCGAATGATTTCAAATTTAGGGGGCTTTCCTGCGTAATTGGCAAAAGGTCGGATTATTTTCTCTGATTTTTGATTGAGTTTTTAAAGCAAGTGAATAAGTCGAATTTGCGAATTATGGTTATTTTTATCCTTTTTGTATCGTTTAAATCAACTATGTTGTCTTCTTAATTTCATCAATGCTGGATACGAATCGGTTTTCTATTTATTTTCATTTGTTTGGCATAGAAACCAGAGAAAATTGGGTAAATAACACTAGTCAACGATGAGTTTTAATATCTACCACCCAATTTAAAAAGTTTGCTAGAATACCATCCCCTTAAAAAAGAGACTAAAATACCCTCTTCTTCCCAAACACTAAAACCCAACAAAATCAAATCCCTTTGCGAAAACAAGTGCAGCGAACGACGTTCTCCCTCCGGCGAGCGAAGCCCAGCACCTCGCACCGCCTCGAACTCCCCTCGACAGCCTCGACACCGCTCATCGCCGCCATCCCACAACCCAACGCCGACAACACTCCCCATAAACGTCTACGTCGACTCCGAACTCCGACCACCCTGCTTCGCCGTACTCCGACCACCCCGAATCTACGGCAACGCCTCACCGTACTCCGACAAAGCCATATGAGGCAATTTACGCCAATATGCGCCAATATACGCCAATATACGTCACGAAACGTGACGTATATTAGCGTATATTAGCGTATATTGGCGCAAATTGGTGCAAATTGGCGCAAATTGGCTCGTAGGGCTTTGTCGAAGTACGGCGAGGCGTTGCCGTACATGCGGGGTGGTCGGAATACGGCGAAACGGGGTGGTCGGAACCCAGAACAAAATTCAATGGAGGTTGAATTTACAGTTAAGTTATAAAGATCTAAATAAATTAGTCCCAAAAATAATCAAAATCGGATCTTTGGGCATAGGGAGAATTAAAAGATGAAGGCACTTACAGTTGCAAACCTCTTCATATGACTTGGAGATCTGCTCAATAATTTTATAAAAGATCCCTCTGAACAATCAGAGAAATGCGCTTGCTCCTCTCTCAATCAAGAACGCCATCAACGAGAAAAAAATCAAAGTGATTGAAAGCCCTCAGAGAGAGAGAGAGAGAGTCTCTAGTCTTCACCCCAAAGGAGAAACAGTTATGGCTTTGGAAATGGCCTTTTGTCTTCGGCTGCCTTTCTCACTCCCCCATTATCCGTACTCCGACCACTCCGCATGTACGGTAACGCCTCGCCGTACTCCGACAAAGCCCTACGAGCCAATTTGCGCCAATTTGCACCAATTTGCGCCAATATACGCGAATATACGCTAATATACGTCACGTTTCGTGACGTATATTGGCGCATATTGGCGCAAATTGGTGCAAATTGGCGCAAATTGCCTCATATGGCTTTGTCGGAGTATGGCGAGGCGTTGCCGTAGATGTGGGGTGGTCGGACTACGGCGAAGCGGGGTGGTCGGAACCCAACGCCGACAATACCTCTACGTTGACGCCGAACTCCGACCAACTCGCTTCGCCGTACTCCGACCACCCCGCATGTACGGCAACGCCTCGCCGTACTCCGACAAAGCCCTACGAGCCAATTTGCGCCAATTTGCACCAATTTGCGCCAATATACGCTAATATACGCCAATATACGTCACGTTTCGTGACGTATATTGGCGTATATTGGCGCAAATTGGCGCAAATTGGCGCAAATTGCCTCATATGGCTTTGTCGGAGTACGGTGAGGCGTTGCCATAGATTTGGGGTGGTCGGAGTACGGCGAAGCGGGGTGGTCGGAGTTCGGCGTCGACGTAGACGTTTATGGGGGGTGTTGTCGGCGTTGGGTTGTGGGATGTCGGCGATGAGCGGTGTCGAGGCTGTCGAGGGGAGTTCGAGGCGGTGCGAGGTGCTGGGCTTCGCTCGCCGGAGGGAGAACGTCGTTCGCTGCACTTGTTTTCGCAAAGGGATTTGATTTTGTTGGGTTTTAGTGTTTGGGAAGAAGAGGGTATTTTAGTCTCTTTTTTAAGGGGATGGTATTCTAGCAAACTTTTTAAATTGGATGGTAGATATTAAAACTCATCGTTGACTAGTGTTATTTACCCAATTTTCTCTAGAAACCAAGTGTAAAATTAGAGCAAATTTTTTAATAATGAATGGATTTGATTGATTTCTTTATTTTTCTGTGCTTTTCTCCGAAGCAGTAAAGGTTGGAATACCTGAGTTTTTGAATGGAGTGGGGAGGGGTGTAGAGGCTCATGTAGCGAAGCTCGATGCAGAGATCGGAGACTTCCAGAAGCTTTTAGAAACCCGAACACTCCGGCTAAAGAAGCTTGGCATCCCTTGCAAACACGTAATGTTTTCCCTATCTCTCTTCCAAATTTTGGATCGTTTCCTTCTTTTATGTAGGGTTCTACATTGGGTTTCTTTTATAATGCAAAAAAAATCAAATGCATGGACTAAATGCATGGACTACTAGTGTTGCAGTAACTACATGGACTAAATGCAAAAAAAATCATTAGTCTCGTGAAATTTCTGTATTACCAGGTGTAAAAATTGTGGGTGGAATCTGACCATTTGCGTTGAGTGTGGTTCTTGGTTTTAGGGTTATATTATTATACTATTTATGAATATCAATCCTTTGGTAGATTACTTTCTCTAGAATATACAAGAAACTTCATGCAGCTCCTTAGCGAGTAGACTATGTTTCTGTTGGCCTTAGTTCTTGGCTTAGGTTTGATTTAAGTGCATCTCTGATGATAGAGCAGGGAATGGGTTTGAAGTGTCATAACACCTTAGCTATTCTGTATGAATTACGCATTATGGCGTATTGAACATATAATACCAGTGGCATGCAGAATTACATGATCACCAAATCTGTCAACAACCTTGACAATTATTTGGAATTGGCTATGTGAAATAATTATTTTCATTTAGCTGTATTAAGGAACATCTACTCAATCGAGTTAGAAATTATCGTCTTCATTTTAGATGTCCAATCCATGTCATTTTAGTCCTTTCCTTCTCTTCGTCGTACTATCAGTCTAAAGTCCTGTCATTAATGACTAGTGTTTCCTACAGATCTTCACTGCATGTAACAACTTTTTTAATCATCTTGCCCCATTTCTTATTTTATCTTATCTTTTATGCCCTTCATCCATCTAAGCCAAGTTTGTACTGCTGATTATGAGTAAAAATTTGGGAGTGGTAAACATATAGTATGAAATGGATACTTTTGGGTGTTAAGGTGCACAATAAGCTGATTAGAGGATGCATTATTGTTGTTGACGATCGAAATTAATGTTTACATGAGCAATTTAGACAGTTTATTCTATTGTGTTGGTGCAACTGGTCGGTGTTACATAAGATTGATATTGACCATTTGCATAGGTTACATCGTGATTTATATTTTCTTTCTTTTTATTTTGCTTTTGTTTGTTTCTTAAACTTTGAAGTCTTTCCAGTCTAACATTTTCAGTTGCATCATACACTTGATGGATGCAACTTGTAGCATTTGACATATATGGTATTTTGGTTATGTTTTGCATTATTGTATTACTCTTCCTCCACATCTTTAGGCAGCCAACCCACTTACTCATTATGTGATAGGACTATCATCAGGGACAGATCTACTTGGGGGCTAAGGGTGCACGTGTCCTCCTGAAAATTGAGAATAAAACTACTTATATATCGGGATGGAACTATGTACAACTTGCCTTGGGCAAGAAAATAAATAAAAAGAATTATGACTACATGTTTATCGCCTAATGGATAAGGTGCTCCTCTTCAAAGTCAGACGTTTTGGGTTCGATCCCTAGTGGTGTCCTTTTCCGTTTATTATTAATTTTTACTTATTATCATTTTCCCACGAAAATAGAGTACAATTTTTTATCATGAACCATCACCATCGCTTAAGACCTAAAGGATAAGGCATTGGTGTATGAAACCAGAGGTTCTAATTTCAATTTCTACTGAAGTCCTTTTTATTTATTATTATTTGTTACTAATTTTACATACTATAATTATGTATTTACAATATAAATTCATTCGTATATTTGATAAATAACTTGTATTTTAAAGCACAATTCTTTATTTATTTATTATTATTTAATACTTAGAACTACAACTGATGAGTCAACTCGGTCAAGTGCTGCAACTTTTCTTAGGCGCTGAGCTATGCATGGACGCCTATCGAGCTTCGTTTGACCTGACCCCCCACTAGATATAAAAAAATAAACAGATATATAAAATATCTCTTTGCATAGTATACGGGTCTGTGAATGGTGTTTATGGAGATACAAAGGAAAGGTTTTACCCTTTCTAAAAGACTATTGCACATCTTTCGTGAGAGAGGGATGCTAAGAACAACATGCAATGCACTCTATCAAAACATAGCCAATGCCATTTCTCGTAACATAAACAGGAAGGCCTCCTCGAAACAACAGGGATGCTGGCTAGGACTATAATTATGTATTTATCATATAAAATATTTTGCACATTTGATAATTAATTTGTATTGTAAAGCGCAATGTTTATTTCGTCTCCTAGTAGTGTTTCTTTTTTCATTTCCTCTTCAACTTACAAAGACAAATTGTCGAGGCCCGAAATTTTGTTTGTTTGTTTTTCTGATTTGAGCTATAGCCCATAGCCGTCGTCCGTCGTCCCGTTGCCGTCGGCCTCTCAGCTCATGTTGTATACTCTTCTCTGAGTTCGCATTGTTTGTAAGTTGATACAACCATCTTGTCTAAGAATGTGCTTGAGTCAATGTAAGTTTTTATTTTTGCTATAATTTTGCAATAAATAAAATAAACAAAAATTATTTCCGGCCAAAAAATTGTGTTCTCCTGAATTTACTTCTTGAATCCGTCACTGACTATCATTACTCCAGATTCACCAATGACAATTGATCATATGTTGAATTTTCAAACCCTTTTGTGAAAACTTTCACCCAAGCTTGGTGCATGTGAATGCCACTCGATATAACATGTAAATGCTAAAAGATCACATAGCTCATAATTGAAGCATACATCGTACTTATATTCATTACGTCATAAGGTAATTTTCTTGTAATACTATGTATGACCTTTTGGATCTCCGAAAGTATTTTTATTTTTGGGTACAGAGTAAAAAATCATAAAGAGGAACCCAGGGTTCACCCTATCCATGGGGTGAGAGATTATTTAAGTTGGGAATTTAGGAGTTGTCATATAGAAATGTCCCACCGATCTTCGTAAATAATTATTGTTTATATGTGTATTTAATACGGACATGCATAATATTGATACCACAACTAGAAATAGAAATGTGGTGGCCTATACAAGCACAGACGCTTTAAAATGTGTGTCATGCCTGTGTCGAACATCAACACTTGCACGATATATGCTGAACACAACAGATAATTCGAAGCAATGTTAGATTTAAAAACCCTAAAAAGTCTTATGTCGGGTCCATATCAACTTTAAATAAAATGTAAATGCATGTCAAACACTAAAGAGCTATATGTTTATTAAATAAACATAAAGAAATATCTCACTAACCGAGTGAATAGTGCTTTAATAAAGCCTAAACATCATCTGAAAGGTTAGATATCCATTAGGTTTCTTCCTTGGATTTTTGTGTGTTTGATTTTGCTCCTTGATTAAGAGCTAGGGATTGTTATCATTATTTTATGTTGTTTTTCTATTCATTTTAATAGAACATGTCCAAATCAGCATGGATTGTGTTTGATGTTATATATAAATACTCTTCCACACACATCTACGGTTCTATCGATGTCCATGTATCTTACTTTTTAAGAATCTGTGATAGACTCGTAGTGGAAGGGTGCCGCGGCAAATGGGAGCACCAAGGGACGACAAAACAATAGCAGAAGCAAAAGGGACTGATCTAGTGGCAAAATTGTAATTTAATTTTGGGTGCCAGTGACAAATCTATAATGTTAGAATAAATTAGTTCATTGTATGTAGATACATACAATGACTGAGGTAATTTGACGGGTAATTAGGAGGCTATGCTGAAGTTGAGAGAGAATTGAGTATAGATTAGGAGTAGAAACCCTAGATTAGTTGAAGAGTGGTCATCCTCTCGAATAGAGGCCATTGGAAGATCAGTCTTTCTCTCGAATGGAGGTCAACTATCTTGTATCCACACTTTCATCAATAAAAACCTTATTTTTATCCCTAAATTCCTAGCCAATCCTAACAAATTTGTATTAGAGCATCTGATCCTGATGGCGGCAAGAAACGTTGATGCTTTGGAAGAGAAGTCTGAAAGCGAGCGGGATATTCTTAAGAGAACAATGAAGAAATGACATCAAGCAATGGAGAAACGATATCAAGTGGAGGATCGAAACCAAGCAATGGAGGGGGAGGAGATGTTCTCATCGATGGAACTCTTGATGAAGCATATGTGGAAGAAATAAATGGTCCTCCACCCGAGAAGGCGACGAAGCCACATCTGAGCAAAGATGAAGTCAACAACGAAGATCCGAGGAAAAATGAAAAATATTTAGACAAAGGGAAGGGAAAATCATTACATTTGAGGTGAACATCCATCCAAATGGCAGTCCACTATCTGGTCTGAACAATGACGAAGACATCGATGCAGATCTGAGCAACAGAAGGTGAAAAGTCGTCAATTTTGAGGAAGATCTGCATCCGAACGTCGGATCGCACACATGGAGTTAAACCCCCCAAAATGATGGGGGAGCGCCAGAGGAAGGAGAACAAGTGGAAGCCCTGGCAGAGGGCGGGAACCCCTGGGCGGGGTGCCCTGGGGCCTGGGGACCCTTGGGCGGGCCGCTCGGGGCCCTAGGACCCTCGGACGGCATTCCAGAAGGCTCACAGACCCACAGATAGATACACAGGCCCCCACGGCTTCTGGGGTTCACTTGGGGGCCTACTGGGGTCTAGCGACAGGCCTTTGGGCCCGGCAGATATACTGGTGGCTTCGGTAACTGTGGGGACAACTACTAGACCGCTGTGGTGACCCAGATTGGTTTGTCGATGGATGGCGGGACGAGGGCGAAACAGACGGATTCTGTCGTGCGGAGTTTGGAGGACTCACATCCACACAGCAGAATGCATGTCTGCAGTTTCACTATGGACAGCCCGGTTGGAAAATAAGACATGAGGTCTTTAGTGTCGATAGCAGGGTCCGAATGCTGAAGATGTCGATCGTTGACGGAGAAGACCCTTAAGCATTGGTTTATCGTGTGGAGAGATTTCATCGTGAACCGTCTGACTTAGGAGAAGTAAATGACGGGTGGACTATGTTTGGAGGGTAATGTATTGGTCTGGTTTCAGTGGAGGGAGCAGAGTCAGCCTATGCATTCATAGGAGGAGTTTAATGATTACTTGCTGGATCGATTTCGTGATACTCAAGGAGGAGATCTATACGAGCAGCTCTTTACGCTCAAGCATGAGGGTACGATCAGATATACTACAGGAGGATGTTCGAGGTACTTTTGGGCCAGGTAAGAGGTATGACTGAAGCGATTTTGGGAGAAAATTCTGAAGGGGCTTATGCCGAGCATCAGAGCCGAGCCACGTATACTGAGGCCGAGAGCCTGGGGAGGCGATGGAGTTGGCCCATAGGGTGAAAGACATGAACCGGGTTGTCAAGGGGCGTTGAATGGAGTCACCTCCCGCACTCATGCCACTACAGAAGCGCAGAAGCCCCATCCAGCGGCCATTCTGTCAGCTCAGGAGAAGAACGAGTCTTGACCCAACAACAGATTCAAGCGCCGTACGGAGGCTTAGATCCAGAATAAGTATGCCAAAGGATTATGCTTCTGCTGTGACAAGAGGTTCGAGCCGGGACATCGTTGCCATGATTGTGCTCTCCAGATGCTGATGGTCGAAGATGAAAAGGGCAAGTGCATAGCAGCTGAGGAGGAAGAGTCAAGAGGGGATGATCACCCTTATTTGGTGTAGCATGTCCTATGAATTTCATGACACCACCTTGAGGATAATGTAGTTCTTGGGGAGAGTAATGATAGGCTCATACTGGAAGGGTGCGGTGGCAAAAGGGAGCAACAAGGGACATCAAAACAGCAGTAGAAGCAAATGGGTCTGATCCAATGCCAAAACCGTAATTTTGAGCGTTGGGGTGCAGATCTGTAATTTTATTGAAATCAATTCATTTTATGTAGGAGCTAGGGTAATTAGGAGGTTATTCTAAGTTTGAGAGAGAATTGAGTAGGGATTAGGAGTAGAACATAGATTAGTTGGAGAGCGGACTTTCTCTCGAATTGAGGCCATTGCGAGAGCGGTCATCCTCTTAAATAGCGGCTAACTGTATTGTATCCCCACTTTCAGCAATAAAAACTCTATTTTTATCCCCAAATCACGGGCAAATCCTAAAAATTGGTTGTGTTGTCATGTTCATGTTGTGTTGTATCCGTGTTAGGGATCAAGCATATACGATCCCTTCTTGTAGAGATGTGCATATTTTTGATGTGGAGATAACATTAGCTGATAAAGAAGCATTGGAGATCCTATTATAACCATCAATATTGATATTATCCAGTTTCAATCTGGCTTGTGTCCTCATCGTGCCTTTCAGATCTGCAATTTCTCAAAGCTCCTTCAGTCGTGCATCGTCTTGGTAAAGAAACAATTTTCTAGAAACTGTTTGGTTGCATGTAAACAATAGTTTAAATTGGTTGGCCAAGAAGCAAATCTCCAAGCTTGGGAACTGGACATCTGGTTGTCATACATTGTATACCAACCTCCGGCCCAACGCTACCATAAATATAATAGGTTGGCATAGAGTCTAAATTAGACTACCATAAATATAATAGGCTACCATAAATTAGACAAGCTTCATGTTATAACAAAGAAAATGGAGCAGAGTAGGATGTGCAGTAGTATCCAAATTACATGCCAACTATGGGGGAAAAAATCCGTACTGATCACCGCGTACAAAATGTTCGAAGTAGTCGGCCAACTTGGGTCAAGTGATTTACTCCTACCCCAGCTAATTTGTTATTCAGTTTAGCAGGTTTGATCCCAATGTAACCCGGACCCAATTAAGGCATGATCTACCCAACATTTCAGTGGTTTACATGGTGGGGTCGAAATGGAATTGCCACCTTAGTTGAAGGTTATCATGAAATTTCTGCTATATGCATTTGTATTCTGCAGACTTGAGCTTATGTTTTATATCTGTCCTTTTTTTTGATGGCAAACGAATAAAATTAGCCATTACCTAATAAAAAAAGGTGTCCATATGATTTATTGTGAAGAGACAGTTAATTGATTTTCTAAACGTCATTTCTGGACTTGCTTTTCTTTTGTTAGTCCACAAGTCATATTTCATATTCAATGTGGCCTTGCTGATTTGTGTTCTCTCCTTTTGGTTTGTTTTGGTGGTGCAGAGGAAATTAATACTGACGTATGCTCACAAGTATAGGCTGGGGCTTTGGAGGCCCCGTGACCCGAAAGTAATTACTCACAATGTAGCCTCGAAATGAACATCGAAGTCCTGGACCATGGAATTGCTTATAGATGTAGCAGAGAAAATATCTAAATTTTAGGACAAATTTGTTTTTAGCTTCCATCCATGTTGATGTGGGTTTAAGCAACGCAATGGCACCAACCAAGCTTTCATATTTATTTTTCTCGTTAATTTATCATCAAGAAGCAGAACGCTGCTTAATCCTCCAATTGCTGTGAATTCATGTCAATCTTTCGGAACAGCCATCGAGACCCGAGCAAATCAGACACTGATAGAAGTAGAAAGAATGCTAGTTATATTTGCCTGCAAAATTTTATGCATTACTCAGCTGCGCTCACAACGCAATAGCAACAAAGCATGTGAATGAAAACAAGAAACCTCTCCACAAAGAACCGAGTCATTACATCAAATGATAGCATTGTACTAGGCCTCTTCAGGGCTGGACACACACATATACATTAACTGAAGAGGAAAACAACGCCTGCAACACCGTTGCTGTATCAGAAAGAGCTGTCCGACCTCTAAATTCTCTGCACGGCACGTCCAGCGCCTCTGCTTGCCTGCCCGTGGTCATCGAGCCCAGACATCACGTCTACGTTACTGGAATAATATGCATAAAAGATAATAATACCAACATACTCATAGATGTCGTGTGATCGAAAATACACATTCATATACTGGTAAATGCAATGAAGGAAAATCAGAGGCACGGCCTAACTAAATGCAAAGCAGCATACTTGGGAGATGCCGAGATAGAATTATTGGGTGTGGACACATTCTTATATAAATGCACAGAAATGAATCCATCCCTAGCTCCCAGTGACGATTCTGGAGAACCCTGGAATCTCACATTTGACCCACTTCTCGGAAAAAGTCCTGCTAGTCAGATAAAGGGATATACAAATGAGAGATGCGCGGAAGATTGCAAACAATGTGAAATGTTCAGGAAAGCATAAACTTACGTAACCAGAACCAGAAGTGATTGAACATGCGATAAAAGCAACACCCGTTTAGTTAAGCATGTGAGAGAAGACCGATTACAGTAGTATACTGTCTCTAACCATATAAACTTTACGGGTCTCCCGATGGCCATCTGATCTAGAACCGCATGCCTATATTATATTTTCTACGCATTCATAAATATTGCATTTGACGCGAAAATCATGTGTTCATATTTGAAAAGTTACTATCGTTGCAAACTAAGTATAAATCATCGCCAAATTCTTTCCTTCTCAATTCTCTAATGATTTCTTCCCTGACTGCCTTCTTCTCGCACCAACTTTAGCCTAAGCAACCCAGAAAAATGGTTGCATACTGAACCCCCTAAAAAATATTCCTATTGTCAAACATTATTTAATGGACTGCACAGAAAGGACAAGCCAAAAAAGCATCCATAATATATGCTAGGATGAGCCCGCTAATCCAGAGATTTCTGAGAACTCACTACAAACTAACTGTGCAAGAAGACTCTCTTAATATTTCTGTAATATATGCTAGGATGAGCCCGCTAATCCAGAGATTTATGGGAACTCACTCGAAACTATGCAAGACCCTCTTAATATTTCCATTCCCGTCCCACGCATCCAGTCATATTTATATGTTCTATGGGAAATCAGTAGCATATATCTCACTAGAAGTCCATCAAATCTTACAGATCTCATATAAAGGAGATTTTTGTTTAAAATGTCTGGAAGAGGTTCAGTGAGACATCATTTGCCTCAAACACATTATGGAAATAATCATGATGTGAAGGAATGGAATTAATTTTAACATATATTCACTATATAATTTAACCCAGGGTTATAGTTTATGTTCATAGCAAAAAAATCAATACAAAGAAAAAGAAGAAAGGAAACGTGACACATTAGAGTGTGGACGAAGGGTGAATATAATGTCTTTGTATGTCATTAGAATATCCATAGACTATTCCAAAGTTATCAGACTTATTATATGCTTTGGTTTGTGTTTTGGTTGGGGGAAATCAAACAGTGCACCAAATGGAGGTGTTGAATACATGGGCCTAGCCCATTAAGCGAGTAGATAAATTCTACCGGTTAAGCTAAGATGGCCCACGGCCCATAGCGCTTGGGTTGAATGAGCCAACCCGCTCCTCTCTCACGACCCATTACTCTTGGGTTGAATGAGTCATCCCCACCTCCCTCCAAAAGAGCCTTGAATAGTGGATGGTTACACTCCATGATAGACCAATTCAATAGCCATTATTGGAGCAATAACGGGCTAAATTCAGGGAGGAAGTTAAGGAGGAGGCCACTTAAGGAGGAGGAAAGGAACAAGTCAAAGGAAGAGGGATATAAAATATCCAAGGGGACCAAGGAACAGGGGAGACCAAATCTCCTACAGGAGATCTCCAAGAAAGGCTAGGTGACAAACTAAAATATACTCTCATCCCTCTCTCTAATATCTTCCTCTTCATCTTGCTCTACATGTTTTCATCTAATGGAGACAGACTTGAGCGTCGGAGGGGGATCGGTCGGACCCAATCCCGATCCCCTAACGATTTTCTTATGTTGCAGGATTATAAAAATATCGTAAAGCTGGGAAAACATCCATCCGTGGAGTCCAAACCTAGCACCCTCGACCGGAAACGCTCATTCACGGGTCACATCTCTCAGCAGACGAAGGATCGATCCAACGAAAGCGTCCTCGTCGGCCCAAATATTGTTTCGGTCATTTTTGGCGTTAACAATTGGCGCCGTCTGTGGGAAAGTTCAGAGTCAACATCCCCGTCATTCTCTAGTATTGATGATGTCGACTTGCCTCACCAATGAGAGGCCCGAAAGGCCAACTCCCGAAGAAATGTTGAAGAAACCCTTTTTTCTTCATTCCTCCTATTTCAAACGAATTTATATTCCATTTGATCTAATATTTGATTGTCATAATTTGGAGCAGACAACTAACCTAAAAACTCTTTTTCCCTCTGTATACACTGTGGAGACAACCAGAGGACCAATGATGCTTTGGTCATCACCAAGGCATCGCCACATATGAGACCTAACGTAAGGGGTCGTCACTCAAGTACGTCATGGGCGACGAGATCAAGGCTGTCGAGATCAACTCCTTCGACCCCCAGATCTGGCACCGTTGCCGTTCAAGTTTTTGTTTGGGTCTCGAGCTATGTCTAAAGCCCGAATCAAACTTCACCGCATCAGGTATCGATCAAGCCTCGTTGATGACCGAGCGACTGAGGATTGTTGTCAAAACAACCGGTAAGGACTGGTCAACCCGGCGCTAACGTAGAGATGACCGATTCCGCTCCAGAGAAGACAGATCGACACATCCCTGTCTTTCAACAAGCAGGCATAAGATGACGGGGTTGGCCTCTGTAAAAGGGAAAAAGTCTAATAAGGACTCCTTTTTGGATCTCTTTCCCCATTAGCTAAAATTAGGACAACATGCTTTGAGGTTTTATACATGTTCTTTTCATCAAATTAATAAATTCAGGTGTCGCGCTCGCCACCGCGGAGCGAAGCTCGAAGACCGCTCGAGCTCGCCTCAACCGTGCTCGCAAAAATCTTCTGTCACCCTTGCCACAGCCGAGCGAGACTCGGAAGCACTCGAGCTCGCCTTTGTCGTGTTTGCAAGGACATCCGACGTCCTCGCCACCGCAGAGCAAGACCCAATTAGGCCAGGCCTAGGGGCAACTTCATTACAAAGCAACCAAAACCGGGCCAAGATACTTCCCAACGCATGATGCCCACGATTGCGCCCTCCTCTTCAGGGCTCTTCCATGTCTTCTTATATTTTGGTTTTGTTTTATTTGAATCCATCTCTTCATCCTGTCGATTTGAACTGCAGTAGAATCGATGAAGATGATCTCCGAGGAGATCATGCTGAACGACATGGGTCATACGATCGGCCTCGTCGATGCCAGCTCCTTCCACTACGATCGACCCAGCAAACACTCGTCGACCCGTCGACCCAGTAACGCTCGTTGACTCAAAGAGTCTCCGATCCAACATCATCGTCCCGAAGGACAGATCGGCGCGACCCAAGCTCCGAGCTACGTCGAGACTCGACCAAAGGTTCCGACAAAACTGCGTCCGATCCGAGCGTTCGAGCCCCAATAACGACCAAATCAAGCTCGCAACATCCATTTAATTTTGGCAAATGAGAGTGAAGATGTTTACGACGAGGATCGGAAGCAGATTTGAATATCGACGAGCTTTGCCCAAGTGCTACGAGCCTCGTTCGAGCTTTGCAAGAACTCGGTCGGGGATGCCCAACCATTTACTCGACAACGAGCATCCTCGTGGGTCGGAATCAGATCTAGATGAGAAAGCTTCGGATGGGAAGTTTGATGCTCAGAGGATCCACACTCTTTCTAGCTGTATGATATCGATCAGATCTGAGCTTTCCAACTCCTTCCAACTCCTTCCAACTCTGATCAACCCATCCTACTTTCCTCTGGTCGAAGCCCCTAACGATCCTTCAACCAAACTTGGCGTTCCTCCGGCCAGAACTCCGAGCGTTATTACTGTCGCTGCTTCGAAGCATCCATCCGACCCAATTTGGTGATCCTGGCATTAAGGCTCCAGCGCTCCTCTGATCGAAACAAGAGCCAAAGCTCCACACGCCTTGTTGGGAACCAAACGGATCTGCCTTGAGTCGTCCGAACCTCACCGACCTCCGACCGAGGTTGCTCAGACTAACAGAGCTCGATCAGAGTTTCCATGCCTCGTCCACGGTGAATCGAAGCCACCGAAGGTCGTCGAAGCTTAATCGAAATCTCATCGCATCGATCGAGCTCAATCGATCCAATAGCGACGACCGAATCTGGTGAGTTAGATCTGAGATGAGGTATGGAATGACGTCAGACGGAGGCAGGACGGGGAAGATGCGGTTTCGATTCGTCCCGATTGCTTGAAAACCAAGGGAAAGCATCACTCATTGGGGTCTCCAACGACCATGGTTGCTCACACGTGGCGGCCTCGTGCGGGAATCAGATGCACGAGGTGATCGCAGAGGAGGTGAAAAATTGCTAGGGGCGGGATCCAACTATACCTCGAACCTTCTCTAATGGGTATGATCTGCATCTTGAATTATATATATATATGTGCAAACGATTTGAAATTACTGTGATATTTGACATCCGGTGATATTTGACATCCATTGATCGATTTTTTGATCCGTTTGCACATTCCGGATGGCATATCTACGTCTGCCCCTACCTTTGACGGGGCGAAAGACGTCAGACGACGCTAGGAGATCGACGACTTTTTGAGAGCTCTGCACAGATCACAGCCCGCGCCTCTGTGAACCTTGGATCACGGCTCGGACCGAAGTCCCAAATCAGCATTGTTCCTAATTCCGAGCATCCCATCTGAACTTCATCAAGTTCTGAATGAAGATGCAAAGGAACTACACTCGGACTATGTCCGAGCTTCGCCGAAGCTTGATCCAATCCCCAGAGCTCCAACATGGTGATGCTCGGGACGTATCGACTTCCGTAATCTGTCGATTTTCTGAGCAATCAACTCAAAACGTATCTCCTTCATCCAACCCTCATCCAATAAGTTCGAGCGGGAGATCTGCTGTAACTCAATTGGCCGAGTTGCCTCCGCTGTGGGACGCCAAAGTCCATCACTGATCAGATCCAAGCTCGATTTGAGCATACACGCATCGTCTAAGTTCACCAGGCCACGTCCAAGCTCGATCCAAGCCTTCCAAATCATCCAACTCGACCTAAGGAGCTTAATCGAAATGGATATGGTCGTTCGCCCCAAGCATCATTCGAGCTTTATCCAATCAAGCAATCAAGATGTGTGCATCATCGATCCAGCACAAATGACGACGAGATTGCGTCAGTGCCTAACACAGATCGCCTCGAGATGCGTCGGATGCCAGATCGAGTTATAAGCCAAGGGTTTGAAGCGACGACCAAACTCGAGCTCATGCCAAGTTCATAATACTGAAGCATGCCCTTGCCAAGAGGAGACTTGCGAAAGTACTTGCAAGCTACTCTAGCCTTCACCAAGCTCGATTTCCCTATTAAGGCATGATCTTGTCGAGCCGCTGCCTGAGCTCCAAGCTCTAGGGGACCAACCTCTGTCCGGGCATCAAAAATTTGTTCAGAAATTTGTTCCAGACATTCGTCGTCAGCTGTAAGCCGAAGGACCAACCCCTTGCCACTGAACGACTCAACTTTCGTCGTCGGCCGTAAGCCAAAGGGACCATGTCCCTTGCAACCGAACGACATCCGTCGTCAGCCGTAAGCCGAGGGGCCAACCCCTCGTCACTGAACGACTCAACTTCTGTCGTCGACCGTAAGCCGAAGGGACCATATCCCTCGCAACTGAACGACATCCGTCGTCAGCCGTAAGCCAAGGGGCCAACCCTCGTCGCTGAACGAAACTCATCGTCATCTGTAAGCCGAGGGGCCAACCCCTCGCTACTGAACGACATCCGTCGTCAGCCGTAAGCTGATGAGCCAACCCCTCGCCATCGAACGTCGTCAGCCGTAATCCGAGGGGCCAACCCCTCGCCACCGAACGTCGTCAGCCGTAAGCCGAGGGGCCAACCCCTCGCCACTGAACGACTCAACGTTTGTCGTCATCCGTAAGCCGAGGGACCAATTCCTCGCCACTGAACGACTCAACTTCCGTCGTCGGCCATAGCCGAAGGGACCATGTCCCTCGCAACCGAACGACATCCGTCGTCAGTCGTAAGCCGAGGGGCCAACCCCTCGCCGCTGAACGATACTCGTCGTCAGCCGTAAGCCAAGAGGCCAACCCCTCGCAACTGAACGACTCAACTTTGTCGTCAGCCGTAAGCAGATGGGCCAACCACTCTCCACTGAACGACATTCGTCACCGGCCGTAAGCCGAGGGGCCAACCCCTCGCAACTAAATGGCTCAACTTTTTCGGCAACCGTAAGTCGATGGCCTAACCCCTCGCTATTGAACGGCTCAACTTCGTCGTCAGCTGTAAGCCGATAGGCCAACCCCTCGCTACTGAACGAAATTCGTCGTCAGCCGTAAGCCGAGTGACCAACCCCTCGCAACTGAACGACTCAACTTCGTTGTCAGCCGAGGGGCCAACCACTCGCCACTGAACGACATTCGTCGTCAGCCGTAAGCGAAGGGGCCAACCCCTCGCAACTGAACGGCTCAACTTCGTCGTCAGCCAAGGGGCCAATCCCTCGCTACTGAACGACATTCGTCATCAGCCGTAAGCCGAGGGCCAACCAATCACCACCAAACGACATTCATCGTCAGCCGTAAGCCGAGGGGCCAACCCCTCGCAACTGAACGGCTCAACTTCGTCGTCAGCCGAGGGGCCAACCCCTCGCCACTGAACGACACTCGTCATCAGCCGTAAGCCGAGAGGACCATTTTCAATGGAGTCCGAACCTAGCACCCTCGACCCGAAGACGCTCATTCGCGGGTCCCATCTCTCAGCTGACGAAGGATCGATCTAACAAAAGCGTCATCGTCGGCCCAAATATTGTTTCGGACATTTTTGGCTTTAACAGGAGGTGATTCGCTTAATTAGATTGGTAGTTTGGGTGATGGTACATCAAGCATCCGCAAGGTCACTCAGATGATTATGCCAGTATTATGTGTCAGAAGTGGTTAGAGAAGATACAGATACATTCGTAAGATTAACCATTATGATAGTAAAAACATTTTCAGATTATAAACTTCTGGTTTTCAATGTTGGTAAACAAGTTTTATTTTGATATCAATGCCCTGCACAAGCTATTGAAAAACATGATTACAACCTAATTTTATAGGGATCAAATCGAGATCTTTTTAATTTTAATGCTTTTTTATTTTAGTTTGAGTTTTAGCTAATTTGAGTCTTTTATTTATTTTTAAGTATTTTAATATTTAGTACAACATCGGATGGGTGAAGATCATTGGTTTGTAAGCCTATATAAAATGCACGAGACTTGTTTATTATAATCAATCAATCAATCAATAGTTCAATGAAAATTTTTCCTCAAACATGAGAAAGGCTCATTCGTCCTTGTTGAGAAGTCTAGGAATCCTTGTTGAGAAGCGAACAAACCCTAATTTATCAGTTCTTACCCAAACCTTTCCCAAATTCTCCACAAAAATCCCTAAATCTATCTCGTTCTACATCAATTATGTATCAAAGCCGAAGATCACATCTTCACTCTTCCTGTTCCCAGATAAAAAACAAAAAACCTAATAGACGTTGCATGAAAATCCATGCCGTCAACACCTTTAGCCGATCACCCGCACCATCATCATCATCATCATCGAGTGCCAACGCCTTATCATCATCATCATCATCATCATCGCAGCTCCAGCAAACCCTCAGCCAAAACACACTGTCGCCTCAAGAGGTCTCCACGATCGACGGCATCGCCTCCTCAAAACTCTCACGACGGCGGCGACCACTCTCGCATCCAACAATTCCATTGGTATTGAAAGAAACCCTAGCAACCATGGCCGTTAAGAATTTTAAGGTTGACTGGCGCCATCGTCTGCGAAGGTTGGGGTCACCGACCCCCTAAAAGTTTTTGCCGCTCTACATGAACATTAATGGCGGTGAAGCGTCGCTAGATTCGTTGGAAAAAGACGTCAGCACCGAGCCGACAGTGCTATAGTGTCGGCTCGACCTCGAATATGAGCGGGCGCGTCGTGCCTCGCCACCAATGAGCCAGCTAAGCCGCCCTGTCGACCCAAGCATGCTCAGCCAAGCCGGTTAATCCGGTCAATGGCTCAAAAGTACACTGTTTAATTTTATGCAAATTTTCATCCTATTTTCTGCGGATTTTCTACATAGTTTTGCAATTTTGAAGATTCTAGTTCTGTTGGAAACCCAAATCCAGTGTTGTTTGCGTCATAGATAGCTGACCCAGCCAAGTACGCACCGGTACCTCTATACACAAAGATATGCTCTAAATTATAGGATGCCACAATGATTACTATGATGAAGACTACAAAAGCTATTTTCCTCAAAGAATGTATGATTGGATCACATACTTTTTTGGATCACATACTTTTTTGGCTTCGAAAACATGTATGGATATGATGATTGGGAATCCCATCTAGAATATTTCGTCTCCGAATTTTATTTTTCAAAAGAACAGAAATATACATATGTGTATCACACGTTCAAAGGAGAAGCGGTATCCCGATATTGGCAACTTTCACGTCATAGTCGTTGGTTGATAGTGTTCAAAATACGTCTTCAAAATCGATATTCGTACATGCATCAATATATTCCACAATCACCCTAGCAATTTGTTGGATCGTAAATAAGCCTAAAGTGAGGGTGAATAAACTTCTGACCAATTATCGCTAGATAAAATTTTTAGTCTACACAACCAGATTATCACAGAGTAAATATAATGCAAAATAAGAAAAAATGCGGAAGCAATCACAGAGTGCACATGAAGTTTACCCTGGTTTGGTCACACACGACCTACATCCAGCTCCAAAAGAATCACTAGAATAATAATGTCAATGGTACAAACATCCAGAACTTTGCGCACCAACGCTTCGCTTACCAAGTCTATACCTAGCTCACCAAAGCTTAAACAAAAACTATTCTATTAAAAACTTTTTCACTTAACTTGCGCCCCCCAACAAGTCAAGTCCCCAAAAATAGACCTTAATGAAAATAATGTTTGGTACAGAGATCAAAACCAACATATCCACAAATAAATAAAAGAGTAAAAGTTTAGAGTGCTCAGTTGTGGAGTTTAAGCTGTCTCTGTCAATCGGCGCATTGTCAGTTTTGCAATGGCGAAAACTACGTTTCAATCTGACTTCTGGATTTCAAGATATTCAGCTTCAAATATCTGATGTCTTTCTCTAATTACTGACTTGATCTGGACCTTCTCTAAAAAAATAGGCTCTGGAAATTAGTGCTCTGGTTTCTATGCGCTGCATGGGCATTGTGCGTCTTACTTATTTTTTCGCCAGCTCATGATTTCGTTTACCTCAATGCTCTTTATAGGGTTTTGAGATGTCATATCGCGTCGGCTGCCCCTCGAAAATCATGCATGGAAATTCAGCTGTCGGTTGCTCCGAATTTCACGTGTTGCTGTCGATATATGTCGGTCCAAAGAATCGGCTTGTCGTTTTGTGCTTCAAAGGAATACGTGTTCTTGAAACTCACGCATGAAAGAGTCAGCTGTCTTGTTCTACGTGGATGGAGAGAAAAAAACTTCGCCTGTGTCTTCAATGTACGTGTGCGCTCAACCAACCTATTTAATTCTCTTCTCAATTATTATTTTTCGGCATCTGCCTACACAATTTTTAATGTCGTTGTGTCTCGTGGGCGTTCGATCAGCAATCAACTAGACACACTGTCAGATGATGGGACATGCTTCAGTGGTTCCGGTCCACGTGACATGTCTGTCAACGTGATGAGATGCTAGTTGCCTCTTCAAACATTTTGGCTCCCTGCAACCACAAAAACAAGTGCTATAATTAGTTGTATGCAACATTTCTATAAAAGTTTGCTTCAAAAAAATTATATATAAAGGCGGCTTCCAAAAAAGATGGCATGTAACTCCCTTTGTATTTTACTTGGCCAAAAAAATCGAGCATATTTTTGTATGACTTCATGCTCTCTCAATTTGTACCTGACACTTAACAAACAGATGAAAATATTTATGAAAGTTTGTTATCATCAAACAAGAAATCCTAAATTGTTGTATCCAACACAATTTTCAAGCTCGAAAATAAAGGAGGATCCAATCGAAATGATACGTGAGATTTGCAACATTTGCGAACGATTGGAGAGTGAATAACAGAGTAAACCCAAGCCAGAGCCTACATGAGAGATTAATCCAACGCATGTGACAGTGTGAACTTAAACTAAAATCAGATTCTGACCAAAAGATTAAGATAAAAATTGAGCCTGAGCTTGAATTGGAGCCTGAGCCCGACTTGGAGCCTGAGTCAGTATTGGAGTCACAGCAAGAGCCCGAGTCCGAGAAAGAGCCAGAACAAAAATCAGAGTTTGATCCAGTGCTGCATTTTGAGTCAGAGTCAGAACTTGATCTGATATCATATTTCGAGTCAGAGCCTTATCTAAAGCCACATATTGAACGTGCACCAGAGCTGCAGATGGAAGTAAGCTGATCAAGCATATGAAGTTTGTTATCCTCGATCCTCCCTACTTAACCAACAAATAGATCCTAAACACAATTCTATCTTTTGTGAGCTAGAAGAAATTTTTAGAAGATGTACATCGTTAAATCCGTATCGTGCTATACTTCAAAGTTCGTGGACTTGTCTTTTCTGACGGTAAGTGACTAATGATTGCTGCCGAGCTGCGCTACTTTTGATGTCATTCAGTAGCAAGTGAAGTTCTCAAGCCGAGGAGAATGATAGGGATCCGATCAAGATCTTTTTTGTTTTTATTTTTATTTTAGTTTGTGAGGTTTAGCTATTGGATCTTTTTATTTGTTTTTAAGTATTTTAATGTTTAGTACCACATCAGATGGGTAAAAAAGAACATTGGTTTGTAAGCGAATA
The DNA here is from genome assembly GCA_030789695.1 of Scilla litardierei. NCBI lineage: Eukaryota > Viridiplantae > Streptophyta > Magnoliopsida > Asparagales > Asparagaceae > Scilla > Scilla litardierei. The sequence goes on along the minus strand of CM061140.1, from coordinate 136,535,503 downwards.
TAAAGACCACATGACTTGTTTATTTTAATCAATTAATCAATAAATGGTTCAATGTAAAACTTTCCTTAAACCTGAGAAAGGTTCCCCTCCCTTGGTGAGAAACCTCAGAATCCTAGACGAGAAGCCAAGCAACCCTAATTATCAGTTCTTACCCAAATCTCTCCCAAATTCTTAAAAAATCCCTAGATCCATCTTGTTCTTCATCATAATTACTTTAAGTTTACCATGACACATGGTTTTTGCAAAATTGTACTATATTGGACACTCTGCACTTTTGGACACAGACACCAGCCTCACATGGCTTTGACACCTCATATAAAATATTACATATGTGTCAGTATAAAAGCATGTTAAGGAAAAGAACATTATAAGAGAAAGGAATGGTATGGAAACAATATTTGAAAATTATCCACGAAGAAGCGAGAGGAAATTTTTTTTTTGATGAATGACACGAGTCTTGTGTTTATTTTACATCCAGTTTCATCCAAACATGTATCCAGTTACATATTGTTGATCGAAATATGGGATATAGTATATTAATATATAATACTACATGCATTACATCCATGTCCCTCTATCATATGATTAAAAGATTTGCAGTGTTGAACACTAAAACATTCAGACACTTCACACCTGTGTTCCGTGTCCAAGTAACATAGTTCACATTTCAAAATCCAAAATCTGTATTTTAACATTAATGTAAGTCTCAAATATCAAAGATAACCCTATTAAGAACGGCTTACTTGTACCAAAATAGCTCATTGAATCAATTAGTCATTTATGCTCTTGGCTTATTTCCATGGTTGCTAATTTCGGTGATAAGGATCTGGGATGCTTTATGAATAGGACTGCACAAACTGGCTCGCAACTCAATGGACGGAGTGAATTCGGTAACACTAGACTATCCTTGTCCAGGTTATCCTCAAAGGGATCAAGTGTATAATTGTCTGACACGTGAAAAGCAACAATGATGACATGTCGAAATAACATTGATTTCAGAATAATCACACAATAAATGGGCATAATATGTCGTGCAGCTTGATAGTAATAAAATAAGCCACATTATAATGCTGGTCCATTGATTTCTGTTGCACATTAGAATTATATCCAATATAGGCAGGCACTTTAATGTATGACATTTTTTGTGCATAAACTTAGCGTGTAAACGGAGTGGAAATCACAATAACCATATCAACTCTACTTAACAGGTAGATACGAAGTGGATGGATATTTCATGACGTCAGATACAAATTATGACTGTCCATATTCAAAATCCAAATATCTGCGCATAATCACAGTTTTTCGTTAATTCAGGGAAAATTAAAACTTATTATACCAAGTTCAAAAAATGTACCACTCATTTGCAAACAAGAAGCACTTACATGTCATTTATATACTATTTTTAGTTCGTATATATGGTAGTAATAAAAAATAAAAGTGATATGTACCTCTGGAAACAAAATAACATAAATAATTCATATTAATTAAAAGTAAAGCGGACATTAAACCAAGTGAATACCAAATAATTATATTTTCTGTGTTTATGAGCAGATACTAGACGTACGAATATCAATCAGAGTTGAGTGGTAATTATTACTATCTGCATCACCTTGATGTGGAAGCTAAAATTCATATAGTGTTCATGGACAGCCCTAGCATAAATCTATATTAAACTTCACATTGTGGATAAGTTTTATCATATTTTATTTCCTCACCATGTGTGTGTAGGGGAAACTCATTGTGTGTGTGTGTGTGTGTGTGTGTGTGTAGAAACATAAGAATCTGCTAATATGATTCTATTGCCTCACCGGGGTCTGACATAAATACTTTCCAAAAAAGGAACACCTATGAGTTACTACAGCAGTATAACTACTAAAACGTACTGGGATGCTTACATTATAACCCCAAAAAAGATAAGCAACTACCAAGGTATAATGGAGAATTGAACAAGCAGCCAAGAATCATGCCAAAACTTGGCAGATTCCTCTTTGGAAAAAAAATGTTCCGTGCTGTAACTTCAGTGGAAAGTCATGAAGATAACTGAATGGAGATGAATAAACAGATCCTTAGCCAAAGACCTCCAGTCTGTAATTCTGTGGTCTTAAGCTGGATCCAACCTATGAGATTCATGTTAAAGAACAAATTCGGCGAAAATTCTTAAAACAATTATGATGCGTGCACGCAAAATTGCTTAAATATCAATGACACACGCACTCGCTCGCGCACACAAGCCTCAAATCTTGGGGGCAGCCTACATGACTAGCTTGTTTAATCTTGACACCAAGGTTTACACTTAAAAAAAGATTAGATTATCTGGCATGTGCAAATGCATGCGTTTTCTTCTCTCCAAAAAAATCCATTTAATTTTACAGACAATATTAAATGATCTTAATTATTGAAAACACATAATAATTTAACTTTAAAGATATTATGGATTTCATTTAATGGAGATCATTATCATACATGTAGCTGACTTTAAATCAAAGATGATAATGATAGAAATATGGATGGCTAGGATTAATTTGGGTAACGACATGACATCTGAGTTCAAGGATTCTCAAGAGTTTGAATTATATTAGTAGAGATACAATCCAGCGAGATTAGCTTTGGCTCTTCATGATCACCATAATATTTACGTCTCCTAATAAGAATTTCCAATTAAAGCTGTACAACCCAATGATCAAGCATTCATTCTTTGTGATTATTTATTTTATTGTTTCAGATTCTACAATGGTTCAATGGTCAGGCAAATTATTACTTACGGTTTTGCTCTTATCATCCTCTTATGTTCTTATCATCCTCTTATGTTCGACGTATTTAGATAAACAAACATGCAATCCCTGATGCAAATTATTCAATGGGAAAATTACCATATGAGTTGTGAATAGTACATGGAGGCAATCAGATACCTTAACAACATGTGCTATCATTAAAACAATCTACTTCGCTTATCTATTGCGTTTTATTAAGGAAAAACATTCTCTGTTTTGCATTTCTAAACTCATGTCACTCTGATCAAATCCGGTTCCCAATAGCTATCCTTTGTGTTCTACATACACAAGCACGATCTATAAGCCTTCGATAATAGAGACGATGAAGAATGTTGACGTGGCGCTACATGAATGCCGGAAAACACCATTTCCTTTAGATTCCTTTCATCTTCTCAATTTTCCACTCACTTTAAGTCTTTATTCCATCATCATTATAATGTCCATGGATGGAAAATGCTTCCATACTCCCATGGAACATAACTCGAAAAGAGGATTAACACTTAACAGAGCTCCACCATTGAAATACACACACCACCAATAATGACTCTTCACGCATTTGTTCTCAACAAAGATCAAAGTTTCGATATATTAGTTGCATGCTTAGAAGTATGAGTCAATTTGACCTCTTCCCAATGTATTATTTAGATTGTCAATTTGACCTTTACCCAATGTATTTTTTTTTGAAATTATTGCATTTATTTTGGGTCGTTGTAAAATGGAATACCAAATTAAGTGTACTCATGATGCAGGTTACGGTAAATATGTTTGGCATTACTCTATAAATTTTTGCATTTGTCTCGAGATGTTAAATACAGAAATAAATAAGAACCCCGAGATAAACCAGCACTAGTATCATTTAAGAGTTCATACCAGGACTAGGATCACAATAAGAACATGTAGTCAGTAGTTTACGATTTTATAAAACAGTTTACATGATAAAGCTTGTTTTTAACCAAGCATCCCTTAAAGCTTTTTTGATAGTATGCAAATGGAGCAACACAATAGAAACTTTTGCATGTTGATAAAGTCTCAGGATAAAAATAGTGTCTATCTTATTCCAACATTCAAATTAAAATAAAGGGTCACGGAATACTTTGTCTCAATGTAAGGGAGCATAGACGCAAAATTCCACTTGTTGTAAGACTCTTTTAGGGTGTGTTTGGATTGAGAGAAAATGTATGAAAGAAAAGTGAATTGGAAATGAAAAGGAAAGAAAAAGAAAAAGAAAATGAAATGAGATTCTTTCTCATGTTTGGTTACCAAAGAAAATTTTGAAGAAAGTTTTAAGGAAAATAAGAAAAATTCTTCCATTATGTTATTAATTCAAAATGAAAAAAATTTAAGAGGTGTATTTGCTAAATAATTTAAGAGGTGTATTTGCTAACTTTAAGTAATTTGCTTAAAAAATTTAAGAGATATCTTAGTCTCATAATAAATTAAAAATTTGTTAGTTGTTTTGAATAATTCAGAAAGTTAGAAAATAATTTAGAATTGTAACGAATAATTTTCTTAACCCTGCAAATATTAAATAATTTGATATTAAATAGTACATAATGTACAAATATATGAAAACGTTGGAAATATTTTGCAAGCTATTAGAAAAATTCGTACATTATGCACGAATTTTTCAAGTAAAACACGAAAATTACACGATTTTTTCGCAAATTATTCGCTGATTTTTCGAACAAGTTCATGAATAAAAATATATTAAATATTCATGATTTTAAAAAAATTCGAATTATTCACATACTATTTTGAAAATTTTGGGAAAAATTCGCAATTTTGAATAATTAATTAATGTGTAAAATTTTGATAATGATTCGTGATTTTTTTGATAAATTCATTCGTAATTTTTTGAAAAATTTCATGATTTATTTATGAATTCATTAAAAATAGCAACTAATTATATTTGTTAAAAAACACAAATGCATAAATATGAGAATAGTTAGTTTTGCTTTCTTTTCCTTCATTTTCCTTGGGCTAAGAGGAGGAAAACTTGAAAGAAAAGTTTTACTATTTACTTTCCACTCTTTTCCTTCATTTTCTTTTTCTTTTCACTTTTCTTTTAAGCCAAACAATGGAAAATCATTTTCCTTCTTGATTTCTTTCCTTTTCTTTCCTTTTCTTTCCTTTTCCCACTAACCAAACACACCCTTAATGCATGAAAGACATATACTACGAAAATAGAGCCTCATAGGTGATATTGGAAGATGATTGGACTCATGAATTTCTCCATTACATGTGACACACATAAACTTGCATTTCTAACATAAAACTAACAGAGACATTCAAAATTGCCAACCTTGCTTACAAGCATTAAAAAATAGAATTACAGTATAAATTATCAGATAAAACAGATAAGAAACCCAGTAAAGACATCTTACCTTGCCAGAGTATCACGAAGCAGAAAATTATTGTAATAATTAAGGCAAACAGGTTGCTACCAGAAGATGCCGACTTGCCATTCTTCATCCTCTTCAAAGCTTTCATCCGTTCGATCCTCGCTCGCTTCAACATCGCAACCTCAGAAAACTCTCTAATCAGCTTCTGATCTGCGGCATCCATTGATGGAACCCTCGGGGGTCGAGGAGGTTTAGGAGGCTTCTTACAACCCTTCTTTTTCGGTCTCCCGCCTGCTGCCTTATTCACCAAAGGGCTCACCTCCTCACCTCCTCCTCCACATCTCTTGTCAACCAAAACTTCACCGTTCTCAAGCGGCGCCTCAACAGAATTCAAGTGATGATTCCCAGGGCTGACATTTTCTTCATCTTTAGTCGATCTATTAGATATCACAAATCCATTCCAAACCCTATTAAGCAAATTTGTGTCATTAGCATCTCCAGATCCCTCATCATCAATTGAAGCATTAGTACCCTTCTCTAGATCAATAGCAATGCATCTCTCCCTTAAACTATCAATGTCCACTTGAACCATGATCCTCTCCTTTCAAATCATAAATGTAAAACAATTTTTCGTTCCAGCACGGTTTTGGATCTTCTCTAAATATCCACACTCCCTCTCCCCTTTAAATATTCAAGGAAAAACAACCAATTATTATCCTGCAAAGAGAATAGACAGTATCGTCAAAAATCCAAAATTTCAACATTACTATAAAATTCCGCTAGTTGATTACATAAAAATCAAGTTTCCTTGCCAATAAATATAAAAATCCAACCCTCCACTCAAAAAATTAGCTCTAAACTGAAACAGATAGAATCGAAATCGGTAGTCAATTGACAAGCAACAACTCTAGAGCTTAATTCATCGCAACACAACCCGAATTAAAAGATCCCAACTTTTGGAAAATCATATTCAAACTAAAAAAACAAAATGCAGGTTATAAATCCCCACAAATATAAAACAGCTCAGCTTAAATTGTTAAAAACTCAAACGCTCGACCAAAAAAAACCTCAGCCCCGACCCCTAAAATCCAAACGCGCCCCCAATCCTGCATCACTATCCCCATAAAATAAATTCAGAGATAAAAGAGTAGACCGAAAATTACATGAACATCAGAAGCGCTTCCTCTGAGAGAGTGTGTGCGTAAAAGAGGGGTGAGAGAGAATGGATAAGGGTTTCCTCGAGAGGAGTTCAAGAACTCGTACAACTGATCCTGCTGCATCGAGAAACGCGAAAGTTAAAAGAGAAAAATAAAAAATAATTAATTAAGAAAATAAATGAATTTTAATTCGATGGAGACAAAAGATGAACGATGGGGACGAAGGTTCTGGTCCTCTGGAGTTAATAAATGTAAAGAGGCCGAGGTGGGGCCCGGATCTGATAAATTGGGCCGTTAATTTGGTGGGCCCAGTGAGATATACTTGATCCCGTCCACAAGCGCTCGGTGATGGGATGTTTTGAATTGTGCGGCGAATAAAACGGTTTTAAAAGATCGTAGCCGTCGGCGGATTATTGCAGGGTACGAATTTTTACATTTTTTGGTTTGAAGAACAGACGAAGCTGGACGTGGAAGCAAGAGACGTGGACAGAACCAGGGGTTTTTATTGCGGCATGGATTTGGTTAGAGATCCAGTTGGATGTTATTAATGGGGGAAAGCTGAGAGAGGAAGCAGATGCATCATTGCATGTGCAGATGTTTAAGTTATTACTTGCTGGATATGGATCCAATTGGCAATTAATCATGTGTTGATGAATGCAAGTTAAGTAAATTATTAAGATGTTGCAGTGAGAAGACACTGGACGATGTTAATTTGGATCCAGCTGCCCCCCAAAAAAGCTTAGTACCATTATGAAACGGGAATTGATTTGCAAACCCATCATTTTTATCTGCGCACATCCGCTTAAATTTTTACTCGGTGTACATACCAATTAAATATTATTAATTAAGTGTTTGATCAGCGCACAATCAAGATTACTGAAAATATTAATAAGACAAAACACCCTAAATCAGTTCCTTGCTTTATTCTGTGTAAACAAACAAGTTTTTCGAACAATTTTAGGGCACAAAAAACTTATTACGTATACGTTCCTACTGAAGTATGATCAAAATCGTGTCAAAATTCTTTTGAACAATTTTAGGGCACGAAAAACCCGAAACCTTTTGATCTCGTAGAAAAATTTTAGGGCAAACAATTAAGTAACGTATTCGCTTCTGCCGTGTCAATCGGCACCTCATCTGAGCTGAGGTATCTAATAATGTGGTACATCCAAGTCGGTTCATGGTCACTGCTCATCAGCTCGTTTTTACATATGCTGGGGCTCAAGAGGTTATCGATATAGATAACTCGCCCCAACTCTGTGGGTGATGATGAAGGTAATTTGGAGAGAGTGTCTGCCCGGACGTTCTCCGATCTAAACATGTGATGCATCTCAATATGCTTGAACTTAGAGAGTTCTGCCTTGACAGTTTTTAGATAACGCTTCATTATCTCTTCTCTGGTTTCATATTTCCCTTGCAACTGCTACTTACGGGTATATAGTCGCTGAGCAGCCGAACTACGTGCGCTCCTAAAGTATGAGACAACCTTAGGGCATTAATGGCAGCCTCATACTCAACTAACGTTGTTGGTTATCGGGAAGTTGAATCGAAGTGCATACTCCACGATATTCCCATCAGGGGCTTGAATGACTACGCTGACTCTACGACCCGACTTAGTTGTCGACCCGTCTACATGAACGACCCCTATACCGTCCTTCTCTGAAGAGGTGATGGGTAGGCCGTCAGTAGCCGAAGAACTTAGGAGATGGGCAGATACCGAACTAGCAGTTGCTTCCTCAATATGAGATGGATCATATGACGTACATGCAGCAATGAAGTCCACCAGAGCTTGCCCTTTGATGGTCGTCCTCTGTTTGTAGCAAATGTCAAATTCGCTCAGCTCGACCCCCTAGTTCAACATCCTTCATGATCGATCAAGTCTCTTCAAGCTTTGCTTGAGCTGTGTGTCGGTCAAGACTAGGATGGTATGGGCCTGAAAATAGGGTTGGAGCCTTCTTGCAGCCAGGAAAAAGGCATATGCCAACTTCTCTATCTGGCTGTATCAGACCTCAGCTCCTTGAAAGATTCGACTTGTGTAGTAGATCGGTAGATGTGCTGCTGATTCTTCTTTGACTGGGACTGAGCTAACTACTTCTTGGGGAGCTGCCAGATAAATGCTCAGCGGTTCTCCTTCCTCAGGCTTCGTCAAGAGCGGTGGACTGCGGAGTTATTCTTTAGCTCAGCAAAAACATGTGCACAGTCGTCATCACATTCTATAGCCTTCCTCTTACCTACCGGTTTGGCTACGGCCTTCCTCGGAACTTTGAAGAAAATAAATGACCTCCATGCTGATTTTGACAGAAAGCGCCCAAGGGCGGCAATCCACTCATTCAGCCTCTAGTACTCTTTGATGGTTGAGGGCTCCTTCCTTATGCCAAGCTTCTTTCTTTGCTTTAGTTAGAGCTTTGGAAGTGTCCCCATCGCATGTGGACATCGCCTCCTCTGCCATCATATACCTCTCCGCTCTTGTATGGAGCTGATCCAAGCTACAAGGCAGTTTATGATACAGATATTTCATCAAGTCTTCACACTGGACCCTCTTCTTGAGTGCAGTGATGATCACCTCATCATTGTAGCTCTCAACATTTTGCCTCTCTGAATTGAAGCACTTCAGGAAGCTTCTTAATGTCTCCACCTTTTTCTGCACCAGGGTGAATAAGTTGTCCGAGCTTCTGTTCCTCCTTTTCCCTGCCATAAATTGTTGGCAGAAGACTTGGGCCAAGCTCTTAAACGATCTAATAAACCGATTGAGAAGTCTAATGTACTACTCCTTTGTGACCTTCCGTAGAGTTTTTTGGAAAGCCCGACAAGGGATGTAGTCATCGACCCCTTGTATGTCCATCACTTCTTTATAGTCTTGGACGTGTTTATGCGGATTACCCGAGCCGTCATATTTGACTAAGTTGGGCATCTTGGATCTGGGCGACATCAGAGCCGAGGTGATTCTCTTCTTCAAGGGGTTTGCTCCTCATCTGAGCTCGACGATGTGGAGTGATGTCGTCGTACATCACCTCAGTGCCTAGATCTCCTAAGTCGGTTGTTGGAAGCGCTAGAAGAGTCCCCTTAATCATCATCATGTTGGTTATTGCAATACTCCCAATTGAGTTTTGATGATTAAGTAAACAATTAATGTCACTAATCTTGTTTTAAATGGATTTGTGAGTGTAGGTCAAATATAGTCAACAAATAGTCAAAATTGAAGATTGGAAGAAGACTAAAGTCAAAGTTGATGATGGAAAGTCAAGAGACTTGGAACTCATATTGGAGATCAATTACCCAAGCCAATGACTCATGGGAATTGCAAACTTTTAAAGACAAGAAATCCAAGATCATGAAGATGCACCAAATTCATTAAGAATTAGTGAGTGGTGTATTATATTTTAATTTTTGTCTTAGATTGTTAAAGTCTGTAGATGACGCTTGCACACACATCTTAATGATATTTTAACCTTCACAAACGTTTTAGAAAAGATTTAAAATTATTTAGAATTAATTTCACAAAGTTTTCAAAACTTTAAAACCCAATATCAGAAATGTAGCCGACTAATTTTTTATTTTAGTCGACTAACTTGAATGGGAGATAAATTCTTCACTCTGGACCCAAAAGTAGTCGACTGTAGCACTAAGATTAGTCGACCGTCATTGTCAAAATAGTCGACTATCTTTTATACGAGAGCCTGATTATTTCTGTCTAAAAACACAGCTCTGAGTTTTTCGGAGAGCTGTCGATTTTATCATTTGAGGGACAGTTTTGTCCTAAATTTTCAACGGCTTTTCAAGGGTATTTAAAGATGTTTTTGTTGTAAATTTTGGCACCAAGAATTGCATATTTTCTAAGATTTTCAAGCTAACATTTTCATCTCTAAGCTCTTTACTTTCAAGCCCTAAGTTTTCTGAATCAAACTCTTTAAAGCTTTTAAGCATTTGGGCTTTGGTAATTCTGAATCTCTCTTGGTTTTTGAGTAACTCCCTGAGATTCAAATCTAATTTCCTCTTGATCTCTCAAGTCTTAATCTTTCATTTTCTTGAGATCAAAATAATTCTTTCAATAGCCACTTGAACACACAAGAGCTTCATCCATTGGCTATATGATTTTGTAAGAAGAAGTCTCATACTCAAGAAAGGTTTGTATTTCCACAAGTGTGGTGGGTTGGTAAGTTTATACTTTTTTGAGTTGTTGTTGTAAAACTCTCCATTGTATGAGAAGTTGAGTTGAATTTGGAAATTCCTAGCAAGAGGCTAGGTGTGATTGTAATTGTTTCGAAGACCTAGCAAAAGAAGCTACGCAAGTGTATTTGAAGCCCTCTTGGTGAGGCATTGCTCTCTTGGTTAAGAGAGCTGGTTAGTGGAAATCTTGACAGGATGTGGGGGGACTTGAGTAGCCCTAAGGAGAGGGTGAACCAGTATAATTTCTGGGGTTTGCGTTGTGCCTGTCTCTTATCTCATTTTGCTTGCATTGTGTTCTATATTCCGCTGTGTTTGATTCTTGTTTTAATAGCAAGCAACTTGATTGTGTTGATTATGTACTTGTGTAGGTAACTCTAATAAGTCACCTAGGCTAAACTTGAGGGATTTGATTTAGTTTGTGGTTAGATTTACAAAACATTAATCACCTCCTCATGTGTTTAGTTTGCTATCTACGGTATCCAACACGTGGTATCAGAGCTCATTGGTTGACTTGATAGAATCAACAAATATGGCACATGGTCAAAGTTTTGCTTCCCCGCCTATTTTTGATGGAATTAACTTCTCTATTTGGAGAAGGAAAATGGAGATTCATTTGGAGGCCGAAGACATTGACTATGTGACATTCATCCATGGCTCATATACAATTCGAGCCACTCCAAGAATTTCATGAACTAAAGAACAAAAGAAAACATATTTCATAAACATCAGGTAATACGTATTATTTGCTCTTTTTTAACTAATGAAATTTTTAGTGAAATTTCAGGACTTAGCACAACTCAAGAGATTTTGAGAACATTGGAGGAAAAGTATGGAGATCAACCCTAAGGAGAGCACCAACCAATGGATGTGAAGAAGAGAGCTTCACAAATGAGATTTGCTTGATGGCACATCAAGATGAAAACAATGACATAAGTGATCTCGAATCCGATAATGATCATTTAAGTTTAGAAGATGAACATGAGAAGCTATAGTATGAATTTGAGAAAATGAACAAGAGATATAGAAAGTTGGACAAAAGTTTTAAGATGTTGAATGATGATTATAATAAGCTTAAGATTAAGCACAATATTTTGTTGCATGTCCATGATGAATTGAAGAATGGTAGTAGTGGTGACAATTCTTCATCTTGTGATCTTGCTATTTTAAGGCTTAGTATGATGTACTATTGTGTGACTATAATTCTTTGAAGGATAAACATGCTATGTCTGTATCTTGCATTAATGATAAATTAGATGTGATTGCAAATGATTTGTGCATGAGCAAACTTAAGCATGCGGAACTTGTTCTTAAGCTTAATGTGTTCAAGAAGAATTCAAATGCTCAAGTTACTCCCTCACAAGAGCATGTTGACACTATACATCGTTATGTAGGAAATGGTAGACATCCTTCCATGAATGTTAAGTATGCTAGAAGACCACATGCACACAAACCTAATGCGCACCATGCCTTTATGTATGGAAAATATACAAAAACCCATGTTCACAATGTACACAAAGTATCACACACCCATATGAATCAGAATGCTTTCCATGCACCACACAAACCCCCCCACCCAATTACACTAGGAAGCATGTTAGAAACCACAATGATGTGATTTGGGTGCCCAAAGCATTTGAGCATGAATGATAGATGTGTGTACATTCATGCTGCAATTAGAAATAATTTGGATGGATTCTCTTATATGCATAGGAAATCAAATTCTAATCGAATTTAGGTTCATAATGGCTAGTTACTTTTGCACACATGATTTGGGGTATCCATGTACTTGCATGAATATTTTGATGATACCCTCAAGAAGAATGATGATATATATGTTAGCTTAGCTTTTGATTATATATGATTATATAGAATTGAGTAAATTACCATGTTTCTCATTCTGTTGCTACAATAGCTGACTAAAATTTGAAATCAGTCGACTAATTCTATAAATCTCAGAACACTTCATTATTTCATACAAAGTGATTACTCCATGATACTCCTTTATGTTGGTTATCACATTTGAACATTCATATATCTAATCTCATGTTATCAATAAGATTGGATAGAATTATTTGTTGTATGTTAGTGATGGTTGAATTCATGAGATATTGCTTCACTTTCATTTAAGGTTCATCCATTTTGCATAAACAATCATTCATTAATTTTTAGAGAGTTTCTTCTCTAGCGAAGAACTCGTTGGGCTAATTTTATGGCCCCAACTTGATTGTAGGTCCCAAATGCTTAAGGATTTTCATTTCAGGTTATTTGGGTATTGGATAGCGGATGCTCCAAGCATATGACCAGAAACCTAAGACTACTTAGCTCAATCCAAATGAAGGATGGTGGCACCATCACATTTGGAGACAATAAAAAGGGAAAAATTGTTGGCATCGGAAACGTCAGTGACAAATCTAAACTCTTAATAGAAAATGGTAATTTAGTCTAAGGTCTTAAGCATAATTTACTTAGTATTAGTCAATTATGAGATAGAGGCTATAAAGTTGTTTTCACTATTGATTCATGCTTAGTATATGATGATGCAATGCAACATGTGTTAATTGGAGGTAAACGTCAAAAGAGGACATATATACTTTATGTTAATGCGATCATTATTCCGAAGTATGTCTTGTTGCATCATCTAATGACCCTCTTCTTTGGCATATAAGATTTGGTCATGTAAACATTAAGAACATAAATACGATATGTAGGAAAGATTTAGTACACGGTTTGCCAAAAATGCATTTTCAATTAGAAAAGATTTGTGAATCTTGTCAATATGGCAAGTTGCATAAAAGCACCTTTAAGAGTATAAGAGCACTTAACTCTAGAAGACCATTAGAACTCTTTCATATGGATTTAATTGGTCCTTCAAGAGTTTCATCTCTTATTGGTAGCAAATATGCATTTGTTATTATTGATGACTATGCATGTTTACATGGGTTTTGTTTTTAGAAAACAAAAATGATGCATTCAATGATTTCAAAATATTTTTCAAACGTGTTCAAAGATATTTTTCAAAAAAGATTGTTTGTATTAGATCGGATCACAGTGGTGGATTTGAAAATGAACATTTTCAAAAAATTTGCGAAAAACATAGAGTTACACACACATCTGCTTTTCCTAGAGCCCCTCAACAAAATGGGGTAATTGAAAGGAAAAATAGAACACTCCAAGCTTGTGCACTCACAATGTTGTGTGAAAGCAACCTTTCAAAATATTTTTGGGCAGAAGATATATCCATCGCGTGTTTTGTACAAAATAGAATTTTAATAAGACCCCCTTTTCAAAAGACACCATATGAATTGTTGACCCAAAAAGGTCCCATAGTATCTTATTTTCGTGTCTTTGGTTGTAAATGCTATATCCTTAATACAAAAAATAATCTAGATAAATTTGACTCCAAAGCAGATGAAGGCATATTTATCGGATATCCTTTACATTCTAAGGTATAGAGAGTTTACAATAAAATAACTCTTAGTGTTGATGAGACAAAACATGCTACTTTTGATGAATCATTTAGTAATATTCCTCGTACTATTCATGATGATGATGATGATATTATTACATAAACACACATTGATGATCACCCTTCTAGTCATTGCCTAGAGCTTATTCACAAGCTGCACATCACCCACAAACACAAGTGATTGGTGGTATTAGCGATGGTGTTAGAACTAGATCCCAAATCCAACATATGCTTAATGTTGCTTTTATATCTAACATTGAACCAAAGAAAGTTGAAGCTGCTTTTGCAGATGAAGCTTGGAGGGATGCAATGCAAGAGGAGTTGGTCCAATTTGAAAGAAATCAAGTTTGGGAATTGGTTCCTAGACCCAAGGACCACCATGTCATTAGTACCAAATGGGTGTATCGAAACAAAGTAGATGAGGATGGTAATGTGATTAGAAATAAAGCAAGACTTGTAGCTCAAGGATATTCACAAGAAAAAGGTATTGATTTTGACGAAACCTTTGCACCCGTAGCTAGACTTAAATTTATTAGAATGTTACTTGCTTATGCATGTCACATGAATTTTACTTTATATCAAATAGAAGTAAAAAGTGCATTCCTTAATGGATATATTAAGGAAGAAGTACATGTTGAACAACCACCCGGATTTGTTCATGAAAAATATGATGATCATGTTTATAAATTTAGAAAAGCATTATATGGTCTAAACAAGCTCCAAGAGCTTGGTATGAAAGATTAAGAAAATTCTTAATCGACTCGGGCTATAATGTAGGAAAAGTTGATACTACATTGTTCATTAAGAAAATTGAGAATGATATCATTCTGATTCAAATTTATGTTGATGATATTATTTTTGGTTATACTAATGAAATTTTATGTCAAGAATTTGCTGAGCTTATGCAAAAGGAATTTGAAATGAGCCACATGAGTGATCTCAATTTCTTTTTAGGTTTGCAGATAAAGCAAGGGAAAGAAGGTACTTTCATTCACCAATCAAAATATGCCAAGGATTTGCTAAAGAGATTTGGAATGGAGAGTGCTTCTGGAAAAGACACTCCAATGGCTAGCTCAATCTCCTTGGACAAAAATGAAAATGGTAAGAAAGTGGATCAAAGATTATATAGAGGTATGATTGGATCTCTTCTTTATTTCACTGCAAGTAGACCTGATATTATGTTTGATGTAGGTCTTTGTGCAAAATTCCAAGCAGACCCTAGGGAATCTCATCTCAAGGCAGTAAAACACATTCTTAGGTATCTTAAGACCACATCAGATTTTGGCCTATTTTATCCAAAAACTAGCACACTTGATTTAATTTCTTATAGTGACTCAGATTATGCTGATTGCAAAAAAGCACTAGTGTAACTTGCCCTTTTTTGGACATTCCTTAGTTTCGCGGTTTAGCAAGAAGAAGAATTTAGTTTCACTTTCTACTACCGAGACAGAATATATTGCTGCTGGGTTTGCTTGTGCTTAAGTTCTTCGGATGAAACAAGCCCTCGCTAATTATGGTATTAAGTGTCCATTCAACACCACGCATATAGAGCTCGATTTCTTGACATTCTTAAAAAATATATTTACACATGATGCAAAGAGAATGCAAGATGCCAGATGTGATGCTGTTGTTTTTTGGGTTTTTGAATTTTTTTTAAAGAATGCATATAGAAATGAAGAAAACGTGATGCATGGAAAATAAAAAGAAGAGGGAAAGGCGATATAAACATATGGATAGAAACATGAAAGTGGAGGTGGAAAAATAAAAATGAAGCATGGAATGTGTTGGGAGATGTGTATGCCCTCAAGGCAATTTATCTATGTGTATATGTATAAACATCTTGTTCGAAATAACAGTAAGTTGTTTGGTAAGAATTTACTTAAGTCAATAATAATGTAGTTTACATTAGAACTTAGGTAAAGTCCTGAGACTTGATGTGAGGTTAAACAAGTATCGAGATGAGGATCTCGATCATGGAAAATTATTTGACCGTTTATATCATAAGTCTAAAATTGTTCGTGGTCGTAGATATTTCAAGAAAAGGATATCGATACATCGGATAGACCATTGTGTCTTTGTCTTCACCATAGAGTGGTGACGATGATCTCATGGTCGTTCGACTTGGCGAAGTCGGAGACGAGACACAGGTGCTCATTGAAGAATGAGTTCACTGAACGACCCAACAAGAGTTATCATATGGTTGACATTAACTATTATGTTAGTGATAATTCTCAGTAATGATAAGAAAGTGGGTCCTTAGACTTGAGGTCATTATACGAACATGTACGTGAACGGTGTCACTTAGATCTCTGACATAGCTTCCAGGCAATGACTACAGAAAAGTATTTGGTTGGGTGACACTTGAAGCATATGAGGAGAGTAATGACCAAGAGAGAATTCGTCTCTCCAGTTTATAGGGAGTTAGTATCGCACGTGTTGGTTCAGTCTTCAGTGAAAACTTTGGCCAAAGTATGTTGACAGAAGTCCAACATTGATAGACTAAAGACCGATGGAGACTAACCGAGTTCAAGCTATTGGGATTGACAGTTGACCATACCCTAGGCTTGACTAAGCGACATAGTTTTGACAAATGGACTAAAACTGCGACATTAATTGCAGACACAATCAAGGTGGTCCCAATAATACTCTTGTCAATGAGTTTACCACATAATGATGATACCGAAACAGTGACGACACCTGCTGCTCGTGGTCACTGCTGTCTGGGGTTTCGAGCCCTATCTGTAGTAGGGTCAGGCTGTAGGGTCTCATACAGAGTGAGACCTTCGTCAAGTAATAGGTAGAATTAGGGAGATAACACATCAGATGTATGAGAATTAATTGTGTAACAAATAGTTTGCGATATAAGCTTCAAAATTTTAAAGATGTGGGATTAATTGCATTTGATGCAAAAGAATTTAAATACATCGCAAAATGTTTGCGAGCCTATTTATAATATAAACGCATAGAAATGGTCACAGAGGTATCGAGAATGTCCCAATTGAAACCCCAGTTCAAATGGATCCAAAAACGGGCTTCAAATGAGCAAAAATGAGCCAAAACAAGCAATACAAGCCCATATATGGCATTGCGGGTCGGGCACACCCGACCCGTGGGATTGACCCGTGCCCCCAGGTGCCCATGCTCGCCAGAAAGGGCAGGCGTTACACGTGGTAGTGTGGGTGGGGCCCCGTGGTGGGGCCCACCACTTAGAGCTTTGTGCCCAGTAAAGCTGGTGGCTGCGTTTTGCGAAAACGTGTTGTTTTGGCCAACTTTGAGCCAATGTTTGAGGGGTCAAACAAACGCGAAATTAAGCCCCGTTTGTTTCTATGCGTTCACCGTTTAGTGCTTTTCGATTTGATATAAGATATCACTTGCGAAGCTCAATGGTGAGGGAGAGAAAATTCGTCAAAGTTTGGTCTTCGTGAAAGGCAAACCTGAAATTGATTTTCTCTCCAAATATTTAGTCCCACATCAGATATTAGGAAAAGAAGAGGGGTCAGCTGCCTATAAAAATTGGGGCCAACCCCTTCCCTTGAAACTCGTACCGGTGGGTACCAAGCTCCAGATCTGAGTAGCTCCATTAAACGTGAGCAAGCCCAAATCTAAGCTTAATTAGTATTCCAACTTTCTCCATTATTCTTCCTTGCTCCTGATCGGGCTCTAGCAAAGCTACAAAGGAGTTCGGATCGGATTTGAAGTTTTGACGGATGATCCACTCAAGGTGAAACTTTCTGGAGCGCGTGGTTGGCTCGGCGACAAGTGGTGTTGCTCGCCTCAGGACGCGGTTTGGCTCAGGACACGGTTCGGCTCGGGATAAGCGGCTTAGCCCCAACACGGGGCATCACTTCAGGGATAAAGTTAGATTGCTTAAAAACAACGCTTTGCACGGTAGCGAAGTGACAGGTATGTAGTTTAATATATATGCGTTTTTAATTACAATAGTTTGATAGATCTATCTTTAGGGGTTGGTCAGACCCACCACCAGGATAGTAGAGATTCTAGCTAGGGTTAATTCTTTAGGGCAGTTCTTAAAATGGTTTGAAGATGCTTTTCGATACTTACTTTGATTTCATCGTCCGTCCGACTTAGGCCGGACGCCGATTTTATAGTTCTAAGGACCCAGAAAACCCTTCATAATGCTCCTCCACCAAGCTAGAAGTGAGCATTGTCCTCAATGCGATGTGCTCGATAAAGTGACGAGAAAAAATGTGAGGGGTAAAATATAGCGTCAGGTCTCCCCAGGCTAGGTGCAAAGTGTGCCTGGAATATGATGGTGAAGTGATACTGAGGGCAATGTGTATGTTGGGGAGAGTGAATGTACTGATCAGGATGTGCTGCCATCAGGGGGTGGAGGTTGTGGTGAGGTGGGTGGTGGGATATATGGGAGTGATCGGGGACGAGTGTCGGGGAGGAAGCCAACCTCAACAAGCTTATCATAAATGTCATAGATCATGGAGTGCATGCTATGGTATGTGGATCTCAACTCCCGAACACCCTCCTCTATAACACGGAGACGCTCCTCTGTAGAAGGAGGTGGAGGTGGAGGTGAGTGTGGGGGCTCCTCTGTGTCCTCAGGTGTGGCAGTGGTACGGGCAGTGGAGGTAGAGGGATCTGTGGGGATAGGCTCAGGCTGGGGCTGTGGCTCGGGCTGTGCAATGGGATGAAAGATAGGATCGGGGTCAAAAGCACACTACTTAGCCGCATCGACATGTGTGCATGTAGGATTTGGCAGGATGGTGTAGGGAGTGCGCTCTGGCCCATATAGCCATACTTATCGATCTCTTAGGTTTAATTTGATCATATGCATGTTTTCGAGAACTGAGAGGTCAAGAGAAGTAGGGCTGTGAACTGACGGTATGATATCATCGATGTCTATGGAGACATAAGGTTGGGAAGTGATAAGGGTGATGAGACCGCCACAACAGATCTTACCAGTAGTGGATGTGGTGATGCGTATGAGCCTGTGTGATAACCATGAGCCAGCTTGGAATAATCTATGTGGGGCCATGGCACCGGTGGGTCGTATCACCAAAGGCTGTGTCATGCCCCAAAAAAATAGGAGCTCAGGTCGTGAGACTGTACCCGTCTCTTCCCTGCAAAATAGTGTGTTTGCAAGAACGCGATGGACAAGGCGTAATGATGGGTGAATAAGATGCCTCTGCCGCAGTGCAAGGGAAGGCTCCCATCCTAGTGATCAAGTCCCAAAACTAGGAGGCATCAAAGGAAGTACGTGGGGAGCTATCGGGGCCTATGGAATCGTCTACAGTAGCAGTAGGCCAAAGAAGATTGTGTTCAGGGAGTCAAAAATGATGGTGTAGTCAGTGTCCATCACCCTGAACTCTAATCATGAGCACATGGATTTTAGAGAGCTGAGAAACTTAAGAGTGAGTCTTTTGTAGGTTGGGGCTCTAAAGGATAGGAAATCATTCCACCCTAAGTTAGAAAATAATCTTCGTACTCCCTCGGTGGGCCCTAGGGTTTCAAGAGCAGAAATGCTCGCAAATTTCGTGGGTAAAATGGTCTGTCGAGATAGGGTGGCGAAACAATCTCCTTGGGCCTCGGTAGTGAATGTGTCCCAAGGGTATCAATCTGGTGTGGGGGTATAGCAGGTGGTGGAGGTTTTGCAGATGTGGAAAGCATGTCAGACATGCGCTGATGTGTGGACCTTCCCAATTGTGATTGCTGGGGTGGTGGTCATGGCCTTTTCATGCGTGGAGGCATGATAAGCGTGTATGACGTGAATGCAATGCACGATGACCACACAAATAGGCTACGACAACTACAGCCAAGCCCTAATTCATGTACGGCAAAAAATCGAGCAATTTAGGGTAGAACCGAAAAATGAAGAGCAAAGAAACGAGTTTACCCCATAATTGTCATCGATCTTCACTGAGGTGCTAAACAGAGGGCTGCAAATTCCTCCTCTAAGTTGCCAATTTATTTAATTGTGCTCTAGCTGTCAGATTGTGCTAAAGGAGCCCCTGAATCGGCTGAATTAGGGTTAGGGGTGAAATGGATGAACAGTGGAGGTTGTTGATGTTGGTGATAGGTGGGGGAGATGAGGGTGGTAAGATGGGAGATCGACAGAGAATTGTGGCGGGGAGGGGCCGAGGATCATCGGAGGGAAAAAGGGTTGGGGAAAACGGCAGCAGAAGCTAAAGCGGTTTGCAATATCGGTAGACTCGGCTGTTTTGGGGGTATCTCGTATATATATGGTTGCAACACGACCGTGCGGCATGGTCGTGTCGCCCCAACTGCTGAAGAGAATGTGGCTTGGCGAGGATGTAAGGTACGCAGTCATTTTAGCCTTCCAAATGGCCGCGCGGGCTTGGTTCAAACGGTCGTTCAGGGGGCTCATATGACGCAGTCGTTTCAAAAATTTCAAACTACCATGTCAGAGTAGAAAATGGGCTTGAAATTCCAGAAAGTTGTCCCACTCGATGCGGTCGCGTCGATGAGGCCAAACGGTCGTTTAATTTGCTTATGGATCCCAAGCAAGGCCATTCCCTTTCTCCAAACGACCGTGTGGCTGCCCCACACGATCATGTGAGACATCATGCACACAGGTTATCAGCAATTTTGTGCTTCTTCTCAACTCTGCTGCTACACGGTCGTGTATGTTACTCCACATGGCCATGTGGACATCTCCTGCGACACAACAATAACAGAGTGCTCAGTTGGGTTTAAACTTTGGAGTTTGGGGATTCATGAATTGGAATACACCGAGCGAGGGCAAAAACGATTTATTGAAGAAAAATTTATGAAATATAAAAGAAATTTAAAGTTAATACCCTCCTCTCACTATCGAGAGGAGGCGAGTTTATTAAAAAAAACTAGAAGAACGTAAAATTTTCTACACTACTAGATCAAGTACACCTGTTTCAAACAGTGGATCCATGATGTGGACTAGAGTAGGCAGCTACTCTATTTGCTCCTTTCGTGGCTCTGCTGGCTGCCTAGTGCCACGAATACCAACAAACTCCAGTAATGCTCCTCCCAGCTTCTCTCGAGGACGTCCACCTGAATCCTGTGAAAGAAAAGGAGCATCAATCTGTGGTGAAAAATCTTTCCCTGAAATAAAAGTATCCCAGAGAGAATCGTCAAAATGTAATGGAAAACATGGAGTGGTGTGAGGAGAACTCCCTGAGAATATGGTGTTATGCTTTGACGATGATGCGATCATCTCCTGGCCATGTTCGTCAATGTGCTCGTCATGCGCTGACATGAACCAACATATCTCCGTGTAGCGATTACTTGTATCTTGTGGAAGGTTTGTCATGTCAGTGGTATCTGAATCTAAAAATTTAGGAGATACAATGTGAAATTCAGAAACAGAAACATTCTAACATGGCATAAGAAACATACATAACATAACATGTAGCATGAGCTCCAAGGCATATGAAACATAATTAACATAATGTGTAACATGATCTCCATGGCCTAAGAAACATAATTAACATAATACGCAACATGAGTTCCATGTCATAAGAAGCATAACTAACATAATAACATGATCTCCATGGGATGTGAAACATAAACATAGAAGCATGGAAAGTAGAGTAGTACCCTTAACATAATACATAAACATAGAACATATGGTACATAAACATAGAAGCATGGTCATGGCATACTAACATGAAGCATGGACATAAACATATGAAGATGTCTAATATGAAGCATGGACATAAAGCAAGTAAAGATGACTAACACGAAGCATAGTCATGGTATTCTAACATGAAGCATGGACATACTAACATGAAGCATGGACATAAACATATGAAGATGTCTAACATGAAGCATGGACATAAAGCACAAAAAGATGACTAATATGGAGCATGGTCATGGCATACTAACATGAAGCATGGTACAATATATCATGTCATCAACATAGCATTGTATGGAGTATAACATGGGGCTAACCATACAAAACATCCTAAAGCATAATGAAGAAAACATAGCATGGAGTACTAGACATTTCAACATAGCATAATGCCATAGTTATTTTAAGACAAATTTTAGGGACATTTGATATGGCATAAGTTTTAACATACAAGCAACATCATCACACATCCTAAGCATAACTATAAGACAATTTTAAAGATAATATTACATCCTAAGTGATGAAATCCTTACCCCAAGTGAAGCATCTCCTTCTTTCCAAATCCTTGATTCCTTATCCTTCCAATGTACATGCTCCACCAATGTAAGAGAGATGGATGACATGATGGTTCGGCCTAGGGATGAAGAAAGGAGAAGTGTGTGGTGGTGGTGGTGGTGTCGGCCAAGGAGGAGGGAGGGGGAGAGGAGAGAAAGAGAGTTCACCTTTGTTTCTGTTCTGTTCTTCTCTTTTTTCTTTCTTTACTCTTTTGTATTTCTCATCCATAAGCATCATGCTAATTAACTAGTTGGTGACAGGTGGGGGGTTTGGTGTCGCATGCCTAGGTAATTAAATATGATAATATGACACATGGATTAGGGTTGGTGAGGATAATTAGGAGGAGGACACATGGATAGTGAGGTGGCATGCTAAGAAAATTGGAAAATTCCTTTTTAGAAAAAAATAGTAATACAAGTATTTAAACCATATAGTATCCAAGTAGTATACAATATAATACATAATATGCCAAATTAGAATGTAGTTAAAATCTAAAAATAATTTTAGTATTATTAAAAATCTTTTAAAAATTATGGAAAATCCCCAAATACATCGAAAATACACATGTATCAAATATGATCAAAAATACGTTGTATAATACCCGTATATATGGAAACATGGTATTACATGGGGCACTGTTGTTGTTGCTATAGAGAAGAAAACAGGATGAATCGTCACTCCAGGTTAGGAGGAACAGTTCCTTGGCCCACTGGTGTGGCGGGTGGCACTTCTGGGTACTGTGAGTAGTAGTTGGGATGATTGATGGGCTTACGATTGGCTGAGGCTGCGAACCAATCAATCGTTCTATTACAACTGTCAGTGCTTGAATATCAACGCTCACATCCCGTGAGATCGCATGGAACTGCTCCAAAGTCATTAATTGCGGCTCGTGCATTCCATAAGTAGAAGAACTTGGATCCATGGGGTATGGCGTAACATCTGACGCCCATATGGTAATTGGCCTTTCCCTTGATTGGTGGGTTGGGTCATCATCAATGTGGCTGAAGACGTGGATGTCAACTCGAAGTTCACATAGACGGCACCTACTGTTTACGGGTGTTTTCTCACCACTGATATTGTTGGATGATTCTTGATGATGGTACAGTAGTAGTAGCTGGTGTAGGATGATGTTGGCAGCTGATTAGGTGAGCAAACCTCGGGTTAAAAATACATGAATCCGAGCTATTTTCAGCCAAGTTTGAGCTATTTCCAAGCTACCTTCAGCTTCCTGCAACACGAAGAGCTCGTTAGGGAGGGTCAGATTTGAGGTCTGACCTAATTCCCTCCGATGCTTAAGTCAGAAAGTGACTCAAAGGATGCTCGCGTTAAGTATGTCTGCTATGTTGGGAGATCAACTGATAGTTATCGTGCCAAGCTAAGTAGGAAATGTAGAATTATACGTGGAACATATACTAGTATTGGAGTACCTGAATTTTTTGGTTTTCAGAAATTGTCCATTCTCTCATTGTCTGAGAGACTACTTATATATGATTGCTTTTGAGAGACTCTATAGAGTAACGGCCGAGCTTTTACACTGCTTTATTGCTTTTGGCTTGAGTTGTTGCCATTGATGACGAGCTTAATGCTCAATCATTGAATGCCTTCATTCTAAGTTAATGCTTTAAATAAAGAAGCCCAACGGTCAGTTGGGCTGTCGACTTAAATGAAGAAATGGTTGGTCTCGCGTGAGGGCCTCTGGGCTGTTGAACCAAAGCTGTGGGCTTTACTGGGCTTTTAGGCATGTCCGCTCAAATAAACAACTGAGTGATTATAGGGCTGGCCCAGTGTTGTATCAAATATGTTTTGTTTTTATAATTTATAAAGGCACACGTGAGAGATGCATATAAAGACAAGATATGTTTTGATAAAATATCTTGCCAAAACTCAATATGTTTCTGTATAACTATGATGGCGGTTTGGCTGTGACAGCCAAAATTGACTAGAAGGTTTCAGTGTTCTAATCTATTTTGTTTTTTGTAGCCTTGCACAAAGTCTAGTGCAATATTTGTACAGTTACGCTCATGTGATATTGTGTCATAAAAGCGAAGGTATTGTAGATGTCAAGAAACTCAATTCTGCGATATTTTTTTAAAGAATCGATCAAGGTCACATTAATTTGATGTTTATATTCTAAAATCACGACACATCATGTGTTGAATGAATGCAAAGCTTTTTGTTTGTCGATTTAAGAGGTGGCATAAGTTCTATTGTCACAAAGCCATAATTTTTCAAACAGTATGTCATAAGTAAAAAAGGTTTAAATTCCCTGAATGTGGAAGCCGTCATTTAAAAAAATGGAAGCGAGAGAGGGAGATGTGACCTATGATGTGACTTTTTGACACTTTTGGCAAAAAAACACTTCCATTCACCTCAATCTTGATGTGTATATAGTTCAAGCCTTAGAATATAAAGATGGAAACTCATGGGCTCCGTAGGATTTTCCAGATTCTTCTAGTTCAACGAGAACTCTGAAGTTAAGCGTTCGGGGGCGAGAGCAATACCAAGATGGGTGACCTCCTGGAAAGTCCTCGTGTTTCCACAACCGATGTGTCCTCCCTCCCGCTGTGTGAGGTCAAGTGTTCTTTACTGCTTTTGATGAATAAAAAAAGATAGGAACCCATCATTTTGAAAAATAATAATAAAGAGTATATTTTTATGGAGCCCTATGTGAGCAAAAATGACAGAGCTGTGCTATCTGCACTGCAACTTTTGTGGTGTAGGCACATACAAAAGTGTGAAGCGACCGGTGATTGCAGCGAAAGGACGACCATCTGCAACGAAATGATGTGTGGGCTGGTGCTTGCGACAACTCCAATTCCAGCTGCTTGCGAATGGAAAAAAGTGTGAAGGGACAGCGGCTTGCGACACAGCTACCCACGAAGGAGAACACAAGTGTTCGTGTTCGTATGACGGCTTTAAACTTATAGCCGCAAGCGCACGGTGTAGTTGTAGCGCTATATAGGTTGTCCTCTGGGAGGCAGCTGTTTCTATCATTTTCTTTCTAAATTAATAGCTATGCAATTCAGTAATAGATCGAGAGTTATAAGAACTAAGGAAAATATCCATAATAAAAGCTTTAGGGCATGGATTTCCCCATCATTGAATTAAACTAGGATTGATTAGAGTTAATCGGTTGTTGAGTTCTTGAGATTCGGGAGATGTCGTCTCATCTAAGGGTATTCTCTTACTCCCCCCTCCACACTTTCGTGGCGCATGATAAGATATCCACTTATATTAACCCTACCCCCACTTCTGTGGCGCATGATAGGCATACCTAGACCGCATCGATACCGACGTCAATCGTGCATCGATATGCACTAGGTGCATTACATCCGATGAATATCTCCAGTCATCCTCCATGCCATTTCCATGGATTAGGATTTGGATCTATGTTAGGAGGGCTCTAATCAGTTTCCGATGTCAATCGTGCAATTTGATAGTGACGATCAATGTATTCGAAAACCCTAGATTAACCCCGACGTCAATCATGAATTAATCCAATTATCCACGAAGGGGGAATCCAATCTACATTGATAATAATCATACTAACATACCCCTCATCCTTAATTGCTCAACAATTTCACAACAAATCAACAATCCATAATTTAATCCAATGAGGTTCAACCCATTGGCCTTAAAAGATCTCTACTCACGATCCATATAGGAATGGCAATATTGCGGGGCGGGGCGGGTATTTAACTACCCAAGCTTGCCCCGACCCATCTACAGGCCGGGGCGGGGTGGGTCGCGGGCCGGGGCGGGGCAGGTTCATTCTTACCAAAACCGGGTCGGGCCGGGTCGGGCCGGTCGGGTCAAGTCATTAATGCCTTCCATATGAATCCCAAATAAAAATTTTATTTTGTGAATTGGGAGAATTTTGATTTATTTGGTAATTTCGAATTGGGAATTGGCACAATTAGGAGAACTTTGGAATAGAGTATGACTTATGGGTGTTGAATATTGGACTCCCCGGATTTGGTTTTGATGATGAGCAAACATAAATAATCCATGAACTAACAATTTGTGAGCGCAGTATTGGAGATCGTCGCCAAATTCACGAAAACATTCAAAGCGACATCTCAACACTTCCCAAAGCTCATATTCATGCCTAAAGCTTCGTTGAAGCTCTTGCGACGCTTTGGAAGTTATGAAGATTCAATCGAAGCTCTCGAAGACCGTTTATTAAGGTTTTATTTATAGTCTTTTAGTTTCGATTGATAGATTGTTAAGCCTTGAGTATATCTTACGTTTCTATCTTCATTACGCTCATTTCGTAGCTCTAGGATCCTTGCACAAGTTCATTCTAACTTCCTCGAAGCGTCGCGCTTCGATTCGGATTTGTATGTGCATGTTAGTTGGTACAAGAACAAGTACTGACCGACTAGATGGTGATCTAGTCGGTCGGCAACTGTTCTTGGACCGACTAGTTTGATTCCTTAATTTCTTGGACTTTACTGTTTACAGTTAGTCGGTCTACGTTGACTCACCGACCGACTAGTTTGTGAACTAGTCGGTCAGTGATGCTTCTTTGACCGACTAGTTGTGACTTACTGTTCACTCTAAATTTCACCTAAGCTACTGTTTACCGTTAGTCGGTCTAAGAACGTTTGGTGACCGACTAGTTGACAATTTAGTCGGTCAACTTTTGTTCTTGGACCGACTAAGTCACTTTGCATTCAGACTAAGTTATTTTGCCTCTTAGTCGGTCTACGTTCATTGGCTGACCGACTAGTTGTGAAACTAGTCGGTCAGACAGTCTTCTTGGACCGACTAGATTTCTAGGTCTGAAATTCTATCTCTTCTCAGATCTACTCTTAGTCGGTCCACGTTGTTTGGCTGACCGACTAGTTGATGAACTAGTCGGTCAGTGATTGTTCTTTGACCGACTAAGTCTCACAGATTTCTATCCGTTGGTGAATGACCTAACTTGTTTTTATGGGACCCTATAAATACGAACCTAGGTCATTTCTATCTAGGTTAGAGCTGCCATTAAGAGATTCATTGAGTTCTAAAGAGATAGCCATTCTCACTCTAATCTAAAGCTCTCTTCCTCACAAGAAACCCATTCTCTCTCATTTCTAGATCTAGAGAGAAGCTTGTTCTTGGTGAGCTCTTCAAGCTATTGCTTGATCCAAGTCTCCAACTCATTCCTAGGCACCCATTGCTGGTCATTTCCTTGGTGCTAGGACTTGGTGACTTCATCTTCCTCAAATCCTCCATTTCACCATTTGGGTAAGAAAAACTCAAGGTATAGGATTTTGTGGTAAGATTTGTTTATTTCAATATAACTCATTTATATTGCTTGTGATTCTCTCGGTTGTGAGAGAAGTTTGTGATCCCGGGTTGTGGGATTCACTTTGCCATTGCATGTATGATTTGATCTTGTGAAGGTTTTTTTCACAAGATATTCATAGTGGAAATCTTGAGTTAGGGTTTCTAACTCAAGTATCCGGAGGGGATCCGGGTGGTTGGGACGTAGGATCACCGGGAACAAGTCGGGGAGACTTGGGTGGATCCGAACCCATTAACATCGTTTGTTAGCATTGTTAATTTTGTGTTGTCATTCAATTTAAGCTTCCGCAAATTGATTTGGTAGTTGTTTGCAATTTAATTTGGAATTATACTCCTTATTATTTTAAAGTACTATTCACCCCCCCTCTAGTACTTGTGCAGTAGCTGGTAGGGCATTACATTTGGTATCAGAGCCAGATACTCAGCTATGTCTGCCAACGACAACAAGACCGTGCGTCCACCTTCCAACTATGACACCTTCAGGAACCGTGAAGGAGCATCTTCGGTGATGGAAGGACATTCCTCTACGCGGCCTCCATTCTTCAACGGTACCAACTACGGGTATTGGAAATGTCGGATGGAAACCTTCCTCCGAAGTGCATCCTTATGGAGGACTACAATGAAGGAGTACATCGAGCCCGAAGAAGAAGACTTTGAGAAATGGACAACCGCGGAGGTCGCCGCGGAGGTAAGCAATGCCAAGGCAATGAACGCCTTGCAATGCGCATTGGAGCCCGAGGACTTCAATAAGATATGCACATGTAAGAGTGCATATCAAATTTGGAACTCTCTCCTCATACTACATGAAGGGACGAGTCGGGTAAGAGACTCTAAACTCGTAGTCGTAAACAAAGATTACGAAATGTTTCATATGCAACAGGGCGAGAAGATGAAAGAATATTACGCTCGTTTTGTTGACATAATAAACGAGTTAGAGGCCCTCGGCAAGTCCTACACTCAAAAGGAGAAGTGCTCAAAGCTTATCGAAGGACTTCCTTCTTCTTGGGAGAAACGCACCTTCGCCATCGAGGAAGGTAATGACATGAATAAGTACACCGTAGTTCAACTAATGGGTACTTTAATGTCGTATGAGGTACGCAAGGATAGCAAGCTCAAATTGCAAGAAAAGATGAAGTCGTACCTAAAGCAAGACGAGCCAAAGAAGAAGGCTATTGCTTTCAAAGCCGCTCCATCCACATCCACATCAACCGATGATGAAGAATCGGAAAACGAGTTGGACTTGGAATCCATGGCACTCATGGCCAAGAAGTTCAATCGTTTCTTCCGAAAAGGTAACTTCAATACCAAAGGTAAATTTGGTTCTTCTAACGCCTCTTCCTCTCCTTTGTGTTTTAAGTGCAATAAGCCGGGACACATGAAAGCGGAGTGTCCCCTCAATAAGCAAAAGGAGAAGTGGAAGGCGCCAAAGTATGACAAGTCCAAGAAGTACACGAAAGGAAACAAGAAGGGACTTGTCGGAGCTACCTTCACCGACTCCGATGATTCTTCAAGCGGTGAGTCGGACGATGAGCACGTGGAGTAAGCGCACATGTGTTTCATGGCAAGAGAGGAGCAAGATCAAGGATCCTCCTCTTCCGATGATAGTGATGTCGAAAGCGATAAGGTAACCATGGACGATCTTAGGAATGCTAACTCTCAACTTTGGTCAAAATACACAAAATTAGTAAATCGATATACTAAAGTAAAAGATGACCTAGCTAGCATTCAAACATCGCCTAAGAATATCATCACCAACAACGACACCGTTGTTGAAGAGTTAAGAAATGAGATTGTGAATCTCAAATCTAAACTTGAACATGTTAGCATTGAGGATGCGGAAGAACATGAGATAGCGGATTTAACTTCTCAAAACTCGACTTTGAGTATTGAGAACGAGAATCTTAAATCTCGTGTTTATGTGCTCACATCGCAAATATCCACTTTGGATACTTCTTTGCGTTCTCTCAAAGAGAAATATGAGGACACATTGGGCCGAATCAACAAATTCAACAAGGGTAAGGGCCATTTGGATAATATCCTAAAAGATTTACTTCCGGCCAAACACCACATTGGCTTGGGGTATATGATGGGAAATTCATCCAAGTCGGTCACTACTTTTGTAAGGCCAACTTCCGAAGCCTCAACGAGTGGGAGCAAACACTCTATTGGTAGTTCATCTACCAATGGTGCTTCCACCTCGTCCACACCCTCTTTCGGAAAGAAACCCACTTTGGGTGGACCTCCAAAGAAGGGGCATGCCTACATGTACACCAATAACATGCCACGTAGGAACACACGTCCTACTCCACCGGCTCACACATATGATGATTTTTATGCAACACATTCTCGGGCAC
Source organism: Scilla litardierei (assembly GCA_030789695.1). Taxonomy (NCBI): domain Eukaryota; kingdom Viridiplantae; phylum Streptophyta; class Magnoliopsida; order Asparagales; family Asparagaceae; genus Scilla; species Scilla litardierei. The sequence goes on along the minus strand of CM061140.1, from coordinate 136,505,799 downwards.
GTGCACACCATGTGAGACACCCTCACGCACGTGTTCCCACACATGCATATGTACACCCACCACATCATATGAATAATTCTCGTCGTGCACCATTCCATCATGTCCCGTATGCCTATCCACAACATGCATCACGTAGAAATCAACGTCGCATGCATGCACCCAATAGGATGATGGCTCCCAAAATTTTCACTATTTGGAGCCCAAAGGACACAAGCATGGATGAAAAACAAATGTATATGAATGCTTATTTTTCGGATGTTGTGCATAGTAAGAATTATGTGGGGAAGTCTAAGTCCACTTGGACTTGGCTTCCAAAGGTCTAATCCCTTGGACCCAATGACCTTGGGTACCATGATATGAAAGTGTCTATCTTTAGGTACTCAAGGAAAAGAAAAAGAAGAGGAGCAACAAATTTAAATTTAGCTCCAAAGGGAATTGGATACTCGATAGCGGGTGTTCAAAACACATGACGGGTGACGCTCGATTGCTCTCCGGAGTGGTTCCCATTGCGAATGGAAACCGCGTCGTATTTGGAGGTAACGAGAGCGGAACCATCATAGGTGTTGGTAAAGTCAGTAACCCCTCTAAACCATTAATTAGTAATGTTTATCTTGTTAGTGGTTTAAATCATAATCTTATTTCAATAAGCCAACTTTGTGACAAAGGTTACAAAGTTAGTTTTGCGAAAGGATTGTGTCATATTTTAAGAAAAGATAATGATAAATTATTATTTTCCGGAACTCGTCATAAAGAAATTTATATTTTGGATCTTCCTAAGTCATATGAACAATGTCTCGTTGCCAACACAAGTGAACAACACTTATGGCATCGACGCTTTGGACATGTGAACTTTGGAACACTTTATAAGCTTTCGAAATTAAATTCTATTAAAGGTTTTCCGAAGCTTGTTTTTGAAAAGAAAAGTTTTTGTGATTGTTGTCAACGTGGCAAGCTTCCTAAATCTTCATTTAAACCTAAGAAAAGCATCTCTACTAAACGGCCACTAGAGCTATTACATCTATACTTATTTGGGCCAACTAGAGTAGCTTCCTTAGGAAATGCAAGGTATGGACTTGTCATCGTAGATGACTATTCAAGATTTACTTGGGTATTTTCATTGTGTAATACAAATGAAGCTTTTGAAAACTTCACAATTTTTGTTAAGAAAGTACAAAATCTCTTAGGAACCACCATTGTCACTATTCGTAGTGATCATGGAGGTGAATTTGAGAATGAGTCTTTTGAGACATTTTGTGATGAAGTTGGTATTACTCACACCTTCTCTTTCCCTCGTGCACCTCCTCAAAATGGTGTAGTTGAGAGAAAGAATAGGATGCTAGTGGAGTGTGCTCGCACTATGCTTGATGATAGCCAACTTGGCCATCAATTTTGGGCGGAAGCGGTACACACCGCTTGCTATGTGTTTAATAGAATACTTTTGAGGCCCGGCACTAAACAAACTTGTTATGAATTGTTGTTTGGTAGGTTGCCTCAAGTTAAACATTTTCGTGTTTTTGGTTCGAAATGTTTTATTAAGAACACATATGGTAGTTTGGACAAATTCGATCCAAGATCCGATGAGGGGATTTTTGTTGGATATTCTACGCATAGCAAAGCCTACCAGATATTCAACAAACGAACCTCAACGATCGAGGAGTCGCTTCATGTCTCATTTAATGAAGGATTTGTTCCAACTAGAATTTCAAATGATAATGATTCTTTGGATGTTTTATGTGATTCGTTTGATAATTCTAAGTCTAATGATTCTATTGATTCTATTGAGACTAACCCAACTAATGAAGTTGTTGAGAATGTTCCTAGTGATCAAGGTATTCCCAAACGGCTTCATTCGGTTCGTGACCATCCCCATGAGCAAATCATTGGCAATATCTATGATAGTGTCAAGACGAGATCGCAAGTTCACCACTTCGCAAATTGTGCCTTTGCCTCATCGATAGAGCCAAAGAATATTAATGAAGCATGCGAAGATAGCGCTTGGATCTTAGCCATGGAGGAGGAGCTCATTCAATTCGAGAGGAATGAGGTATGGGAGCTTGTTCCATTGCCATCGAAGAACCACACCGTCATAGGGACAAAGTGGATCTTCAAGAACAAAACCGACGAAAACCAAGTCGTCGTCCGGAACAAAGCTCGGTTAGTTGCTCAAGGCTATCGACAAGAGGAAGGTATCGATTTCGAAGAATCTTTCGCTCCGGTAGCTAGATTAGAATCAATTAGATTATTATTGTCTTTTGCATGCCATAAGAATTTTAAATTATTTCAAATGGATGTTAAAAGTGCATTTTTAAACGGAGATGTCGTTGAGGAAGTTTACGTTTCTCAACCTCCGGGCTTCATAAATGAAAAATTTCCAAATCATGTTTTTAAACTAAAGAAAGCTCTTTATGGGTTGAGACAAGCTCCTCGAGCTTGGTATGATCGCCTAAATAATTTTCTTTTGGATTTGAATTTTAAAATGGGTGAAGCCGATTCAACACTTTTTATTAAGCATGCGAATAATGATATTTTATTAGTTCAAATTTATGTTGATGATATCATTTTCGGTGCTACTAACTTTGCTCTTTGCGAAGAGTTTTCTAATGTTATGAAGGAACAATTTGAGATGAGCCACATGGGCGAACTCAAATATTTCTTAGGTCTCCAAATTCGCCAATTGAACGATGCAATCTTCATCCACCAAACGAAGTATACGGTGGAGTTGCTTAAGCGATTTGGAATGGAAAGTGCTTCCGGGAAAAAGACTCCAATGAGCACGACTACGCATCTTGACAAGGATACGGGCGGTAAGGATGTAGACATTCGTCTATATCGAGGTATGATAGGTAGTTTACTTTATCTTACCGCAAGTAGGCCCGATATTATGTTTGCCGTATGCATATGTGCTCGTTATCAGTCTCAACCTAAGGAGTCTCACTTAGTAGCGGTAAAGCGTATTTTCCGTTATCTAAGTTACACTTTAGATTTTGGATTACTTTATCCGAAATCTAGCACATATGAGTTAGTCTCATATAGTGACGCTGATTATGCGGGATGCAAATCCGACAGGAAAAGTACTAGTGGCACTTGCCATTTTCTAGGAAATTCTCTTGTCTCTTGGTTTTCCAAGAAGCAAAATTCGGTATCACTTTCAACCACCGAGGCGGAATATATTGCCGCCGGTGCTGCTTGTGCCCAGGTTCTTTGGATGAGACACACATTGAAGGATTTTGGTATTCATTGTGATACTAGCCCTATCATGGTGGATAACCAAAGTGCTATCTGTCTTTCAAAGAATCCGGTGCACCATTCCCGATCAAAACACATAGATGTCCGACACCATTTCTTAGATGATCATGTTGCTAAAAAGGACATCATATTAGTGTACGTTGAAACCCAAAAGCAAATCGCCGATATTTTCACGAAACCCCTAAAGGAGGACTCCTTTGTGCGGTTGCGTCGAGAATTGGGGATTATGGGTGAATCCGAGATATAGGATTCATATTTCATTCAAATATCTTGCATGCTATTATATTTCGCGATATTTCATTCATGCTAGATTTATTGAATTTTTGGGAATTTTATGTGATATATTTGAATTTATGATCAAATTCGTATTTGAAAGTCGTATTTAAGATTTCGACGCTTTATGGGGTAATTTAGATGACTAATGAGTGAGTTATGATATTTCATCCAAGTGGTTTGTGAAGAGAAATCAATTATCAATTTTTGGACTCCTCTAGTCGGTCTAAGTTCACTTGTCAACCGACTAGATGCTCATCTAGTCGGTCAGCAAATGAACTCCGACCGACTAGATCAAGCCTATATCTAACTCCTATCATTTTCTTTCGTTAGTCGGTCTCAGTACACTTACCGACCGACTAGATTGAAAACTAGTCGGTCAGTGAATATACTGCGACCGACTAATTCTTGCCCTAGAAATTCATCTGTGCCTCTGTTTCGACTTAGTCGGTTCAAGCTCATTGACCGACCGACTAGATCGTAATCTAGTCGGTCAGTGCTTGAACTGTGACCGACTAAGTGTGTTAGGGCAGTTGAGTCTTTTCGTTTCCCGACCGACTTATACTCTCATTCATCCGACTAATTTCATTATTAGTCGGTCTTCTCTCCTGCTCAAGCCCGAAAACCCCCAAACCCCACTCGAAACCCTTCGTCTTCCGGCCATCTCTCCGTCGATCGCCGCCGTCCGCCGCCGTCGACTCCACCTCCTAGGTATCTCCCTCCCTCTCCTAGGTCGATTCCTACCCTAGGGTTTGATTCTATCTCATCTAGCTCCTAGGGTTTCTAGTTTTTAACCTAGGGTTTGTATTTTCGAATTTCTTGATTTCTTAGGGTTTGTGTTAGCTTCTAGGGTTTGTGCTAGGTTGTTTTTGATCTTATCATCGATTGCTTGTGCTCGTAGTGCTATGGCTAAGACTAGAATTCCTATCGCCTCTTCCGGGGCTTCTCCTATGACTGTAGGGCCTTCCGACCCTAGGAATCCCCCGAAGCCTAAGCGTCGTGCCAAGTCAACCCAAGCCTCTCCATCTTCGCCTCCTCCTAAGAAGCCTAGGACTGCGATAGCTAAACCCCGCAAATCCAAGACCAAAAAGCCCATACTTCAGACTCCGGCTACTCCTCCCGATTCCGACTCTGAATTTATCCCAGAGGATGAGCCTACTAGGGAACCCACTCCACCTCTGAAGACCCGTAAGGCTAAGGGTAAAGCTCCTATGCCAGTCGGCGGTGTAGACATATCGTTGTGCCGCGATGACCCTCAGTGTCTCGCAGCGTACAACCGTATAGAGCACTGTCCACTGTTGTTAGAGCATTACGTTCAGTTTTCTGATTTCCTCGGCCTTGCTGATCTTCTCTCTTATAGTGGCCTTCTAGATTATCTCCGATACGACCCCAAGGCCAATCCCAAACCGTATCCTCGCCTCGTGAAATTGTTCTATGCCAATCGTATTCGAGGCCAGTACGACGCCAGCCACTCCATTGAGACGACTGTCTTGGGAACTCCTATAGTTCTCACGGCAGAAATCTTGGGGGAGATTCTTGGTTGTTCATCGTGTGTTCTCCTCCCTTCGGACATTTCCGTAGACGACATTTCTTCCTTGGATCAGTCTATTCTTTCTGAGATTTTCCAGGTTATCCCCTCTGCATTCATTGGTGTTCCTTCGAAATCTTTCAAGCCGAATGCGTGGGTTCTTAACCTGATTTTGAAGTCATGTCTCCTCCCTAAGTATGGATCCTCTTCACTCCCATCCCAGCCGTTCTTGAAATTGATCTACGCTCTTTTCTTGGGGTGCGAGATTAATTGGGCTCGTGTGATACTTGATAAGATGGATTCTTTCGAGTGTATACGCAAGACCAATAAGTCTGCGCACATTCCATACCCTTGCCTGTTGACTCTTGTATTCCGTCATTTCCGAGTCCCCCTCCCTCCTGATGATGAGCGTCCCTTGGGTACGCCTCTGAACGCGACGGCCGTGAAGAAATCTTTAGCGGCGCTTCGTCACGTGCAGAGGTCTACCACATCTGCTTCTCAGGCGACTCCCTCTGGTGCTGCAGCCTCCACTCGTCCTACTACTTTAGACGATGTCGTACGCCTACTTCGTCAGCACGACTCCCGTTTGGCTCGTACTGAGGAGGTAGTCTGACGTATGGCACGTATGATGGGGATTGATCTTCCTCCTTCAGTGTCTGAGGCCGAGGAGATGGACGATGAGGAGCTTGACGAGCTTGTCACTTCTTTTGCCCGTGGCGATGAGGCCACTGCTGCTGCTGCTGGTACTTCCACTTCTGCTCCTGGAGTTGGCACCACTTCCGGTGTTCCAGAGCCTACTGCTTCAGCTCTTCAGCCTTCTGAGCCTGCTGCTGACCCTTCTTCCGAGCCTGCTCATGTCTCTCCTGCTGCTGTTGACACTGCCACTGCTGCTGCTTCTGTCGAGACCCATGCTGTTGATGAGCCTGTTGCTGAGATCTCCACTCCTGCCCCGACGATTCCATCTGTTGAGACACCTCTACTCCCTGCAGAGCCTGAGTCCACTCCGTCGACTGGACCCACGGAGACTGCAGATCCTGCCACCTCCTCGTGATCGCTTGTTTCGAGGACTCTCCACTTCGCTTTGGATAATATATCTTAGTGAGAGTATTTTGGGTTAGGATGGGGTTTGAGAGATGTTTTGATGTATTTTTGCGATTTCTGGATGTCGGAGTTGGATATTATGTTATGATGTTGTTTTGATGTATGTTGATATACTTTGATGATGTCGATGATGTATGCTTTTCTTTTTGATGATATATAGCACTTGATATGATGTACCTCATATATTCGATGTGATATCTTTTTGGATGTACTCATGTTGTCTCTACATATATATATGTTCATCGTCATTCACTTTGTCATTTATTCGTCGTGCATTTTTTTTATGTATTCGTTGAATGCATTTGAAATGTGAACTCGTCGCTCGACGATTAAAAACTTGGTTAAATAGATTTAAATTCTATAATTGTATAGAATTGTTTTCCATGCACAAATTTAACCAAGAATATTGAATATTGAAGAGTATGTTTCTTTATTCAAGAAATGAATAATTATTTGGTATTTTTGATGATTTTGATTATTTTTTTTGATAATGGACATTTTGGCACACCTTGATTTGATTTCCACACTTTTCCCTTGGTGTCAAGTTGGTCCATTGTCTTTGTCTACGACTCCCGATGTTGGATTTTACATTTCCTAATTGTTGTCGTTGTATGCCCCCCATTTTTGGGATAATGCCAAAGGGGGAGAGATAATGATAATAAATAGCGCAAATGAAAATTTAACTCAATTTCCAAGAATCTAGTTTGATATGTTAGATTCAGGGGGAGTTAAGATACATATAAGGATTTTCAAAATCCGATATTTCAAAAATCGATTCTCATTATATATCTTACTCGTCTGATTGATGCAATTCATATATATTCTTTTTGGAATTAACGTGTCATCAATGCAGGGGGAGTAAGTATTTTACATTTGAATTATTATTTTTGATTATTATTTATGTTGGTTTGTCATCACCAAAAAGGGGGAGAATGTTGAATATTGGACTCCCCGGATTTGGTTTTGATGATGAGCAAACATAAATAATCCATGAACTAACAATTTGTGAGCGCAGTATTGGAGATCGTCGCCAAATTCACGAAAACATTCAAAGCGACATCTCAACACTTCCCAAAGCTCATATTCATGCCTAAAGCTTCGTTGAAGCTCTTGCGACGCTTTGGAAGTTATGAAGATTCAATCGAAGCTCTCGAAGACCGTTTATTAAGGTTTTATTTATAGTCTTTTAGTTTCGATTGATAGATTGTTAAGCCTTGAGTATATCTTACGTTTCTATCTTCATTACGCTCATTTCGTAGCTCTAGGATCCTTGCACAAGTTCATTCTAACTTCCTCGAAGCGTCGCGCTTCGATTCGGATTTGTATGTGCATGTTAGTTGGTACAAGAACAAGTACTGACCGACTAGATGGTGATCTAGTCGGTCGGCAACTGTTCTTGGACCGACTAGTTTGATTCCTTAATTTCTTGGACTTTACTGTTTACAGTTAGTCGGTCTACGTTGACTCACCGACCGACTAGTTTGTGAACTAGTCGGTCAGTGATGCTTCTTTGACCGACTAGTTGTGACTTACTGTTCACTCTAAATTTCACCTAAGCTACTGTTTACCGTTAGTCGGTCTAAGAACGTTTGGTGACCGACTAGTTGACAATTTAGTCGGTCAACTTTTGTTCTTGGACCGACTAAGTCACTTTGCATTCAGACTAAGTTATTTTGCCTCTTAGTCGGTCTACGTTCATTGGCTGACCGACTAGTTGTGAAACTAGTCGGTCAGACAGTCTTCTTGGACCGACTAGATTTCTAGGTCTGAAATTCTATCTCTTCTCAGATCTACTCTTAGTCGGTCCACGTTGTTTGGCTGACCGACCAGTTGATGAACTAGTCGGTCAGTGATTGTTCTTTGACCGACTAAGTCTCACAGATTTCTATCCGTTGGTGAATGACCTAACTTGTTTTTATGGGACCCTATAAATACGAACCTAGGTCATTTCTATCTAGGTTAGAGCTGCCATTAAGAGATTCATTGAGTTCTAAAGAGATAGCCATTCTCACTCTAATCTAAAGCTCTCTTCCTCACAAGAAACCCATTCTCTCTCATTTCTAGATCTAGAGAGAAGCTTGTTCTTGGTGAGCTCTTCAAGCTATTGCTTGATCCAAGTCTCCAACTCATTCCTAGGCACCCATTGCTGGTCATTTCCTTGGTGCTAGGACTTGGTGACTTCATCTTCCTCAAATCCTCCATTTCACCATTTGGGTAAGAAAAACTCAAGGTATAGGATTTTGTGGTAAGATTTGTTTATTTCAATATAACTCATTTATATTGCTTGTGATTCTCTCGGTTGTGAGAGAAGTTTGTGATCCCGGGTTGTGGGATTCACTTTGCCATTGCATGTATGATTTGATCTTGTGAAGGTTTTTTTCACAAGATATTCATAGTGGAAATCTTGAGTTAGGGTTTCTAACTCAAGTATCCGGAGGGGATCCGGGTGGTTGGGACGTAGGATCACCGGGAACAAGTCGGGGAGACTTGGGTGGATCCGAACCCATTAACATCGTTTGTTAGCATTGTTAATTTTGTGTTGTCATTCAATTTAAGCTTCCGCAAATTGATTTGGTAGTTGTTTGCAATTTAATTTGGAATTATACTCCTTATTATTTTAAAGTACTATTCACCCCCCCTCTAGTACTTGTGCAGTAGCTGGTAGGGCATTACAATGGGTTATTCGCTGAGTGCATGATCCACATCAAAATAGTAAACCTCTATAGTTTACCAGGGCGGGTCGGGTCGGGCCGGGGCGCATACAAAGCCCAAGCTTGCCCCGACCCGGCTGCGGGCCGGGTCGGGCCGGGTCAAACTGGGTCGGGCCAGGTCGGGCCGGGCGGATCAGGCCATTACTGCCATCCCTAGATCCATACAATTGTAAATGATAGATTCTATTAAGAGAACACCCATTGCAATGAACAATAGCAGAGATCCAATAGAAAATAACCCAAAAATCATAAAAGCAATTAATGAAGAGTCCACTATTCAATTATTAAACTAAAAGACAAAATTAAACAAAAAGAACAATCCAAAGTTGCAGAGAATAAGAGAGGATAACACTTGAAAATGCTCTGAAAAGTCTGCCAAAAGTGGTCCTCCCACGCAGGGGAGGAAGAAAGGTATTTATAGTCTCTCAAAATCTCCCAAAACCCCAAAATTACCACTTAACGGTGCCTACTCGGGCTCCAAAAGCCTAGAAGCATGCGATCGCGTCAAGAATAGTGCGGGTGCATGTCCTGGAATGCATAAAATAGGCCCAAAACTCTACAGGCGACACGACCGCATGGATAGGCCATGTAATCGTGTCATCTGGGGTTCTTCTGCCCCAAAAATGATCTAAAACGACCGCATGAAGCGGTCGTTTGGCTTCAGCGTAGCACAGGCAGACGCAAACGCGTGGACTCTGATAATGTGACCATGTGGTCACACAATTCTCTTCATTCAGCTCTCCAAAACGCGGTTGTTTGGTGTCGATGACGCGACCGCGTGGCCACAAGATCTTCTATCTTCAGCTTCAGGCGACGCGATCGTTCGGCCTTGATCACGCGACCGTGTGGGTCTCCACTTGGCTCCCTTGGTGTGTCCTGGTCCATGCGACTGTGTGGGTTGATCCACACAGCTGCATGGGACACAGTTGAGCTCTTTTCTCCACATTTTGCTTCCCAAGTCCTTCTCGATCCATTTTATCCTCTTTTCTCCATATTTTGAGCCCAAACTTCTTGATTTCTTCTGCAACGCACGAGAAATACATAAAAGCATTAAAGGAAACAAAAAAGGGAGAAATGGGGTGAAATGATGCATGAAATGATATGAAATGCAAATGAAAAGAGTGTAAAATATGTGTAATTTTGGCACACATCAGCAAGTGTTCGCCCGTGAAACGAAGGGACACATGATTTCTCTCTAAAGGACAGACCCATGAAAATGGTGTTCTCTCTCACATAAAGACCATTGACAATGGTTGATTGCTTTCTAAAGGACAGACCCACGATGAGAACTGAGAATCTATAGTTTCGATGGGCCCCGCTTCATCAACTTTTGGTCAAAAAAGTGTCTGCCATTTGCTGTCGATGCACCGGCTCAAGGGTACAGCATGCCACGGGCTAGGAAGAGGAGATGGATATAACGTTCTGTCGCTCTCTCTCACTCTCTCACTCTCTCACCTCAACTTCTCTCCAACCTTCGTCGTTCTCTCTCTCTCTCTCACCTCATCATACGTTCATCGGCTCCTAGCTCTGACGTGTGTAACCCCCTCAACCCACGTTCACTGGCTCCCAGCTCTGACATGCGCCACCCCCTCAACCCACAGTCTACTCCTTTGTCTCCTCCTTTGCTCGTCGTAGCTGTCAGGTGGAAACTAGCACCAACCCTCTCTCACACAACGCGGATTCCCAGCTCTGGTGCCACCCCCTCAACACACGACTGCCACTGTAAATAATTGTTAGCCAACTCACCTAAGCTTTTGTGATCTAAGCATTGTGATCTAAGATTTTGTGTAAATTGGTTCTTGACAGTATAGTTTTTTTATTTTATCTGTTCTGATTGCTTTCCTTTTGTTTTCAGTTGGTTTTCTCTTATGCTTTATCTTTGGCGTCTCTTCATTATCTTACATTTTCCTTCTTTTTATTCATTTTTCTTTCATTATCATTGATTCCACATGTTCTTCATCTTTTAATATTTTTATTTGGTTCATTCGTTGTTTTATCATCCTTTACCTCGTCACTTGATTACTATTTATCATTCTGCTCTGTTAAACATCCTATGTTAGTATGTGCTCTAGCATTTAGGTTTCTCTGCTGATGCTTTTGTCAAGTACTCGAGATGCAAATTAAATTAACCTACCATCCTAGGATAACATGAATGTTTTTTTTACCATTTTCATTAATATGTTGTCACCTTTTCTTCTAGTTTCATGTTATAGGTCATCTCATTATAATTGTTATAATTGGTTATCACATTTTTTTCTTTGGTTTTTTGTTTATATGCTTAATGGGTTATCTTGATCCGTGACCATTGCATTTGGTTGATGCATTCTATATGTTGATATTTACACAATCCTATGCAGTAATTGAAAAAAATGAAATTTTAATACTGTTAGCTAAATTTACCCCATGTAGGTGATGTTATCATAATTACACATATATTGATTATAGCTTCTTTATTAACTTGCTAAACATGCAAGCGTATGTCTTGTATTCATACTTATGTGGTCTTTCATTGCAAATTTGTACTGCAGTCTCAAAAGTTTTAGAAATATTATCCATCTCTTTTAAAAATTTAATTTCCAAGATAGTCATGATGTTTCATGAATGCAGATATCCATGGGAAACATTTTGTTGGATCTAGAATATGGATTTCTCACAAGCTTGAGTTAGTATGCTAGCTGGCATAAGGATTTGTTAGGGTTAGCTAAGAAAAAGAAATTCCTTTGACTGAAAGGACAATAAGGAAAATAAGCATGATCTATGAAGGATAGCATGCCTGTCCGACTGATCCAAGCATATGATCTGACTATTGGATCACTGACTAATAACAATTTTATTGGGATGTGAAATTATTCAGCTCGACTAATCCCGAGTTACCTATGGTATGGGGTTCAATCCAAACACAAATGAGAATATGTGATACGTTAGATACGTAGATATGGGCATACAGCTGCCAAATGTATCCGTGTACAGTACAAATCAAATGGATTTGGGTTTAGGTTTTTGGATTGATTTATAAATTAATTTATATTAAAGAAAATATAAATTAATGAAATAAATATAAACGTTTATATTTTATATTTACATGAACTGATTCCCAAGCTCGAGCACGATCGATAGCCCTAGCTACATCCATGCTTTATGGTCATTTGCGAACATTGGTGGACGTGTATGGAACCCAATTTTGGGGTTTTTTGATGTATTTGTGATAATTGAGGTTTTTTTGCATGTTTTGTTGACGAATATGGAATACAATGATTGGTTTAACGAAAATTACTATGAATAGTATAATGAAATTAATTTGAACGAGCTTCCTTATTGGCCCATTTCGGTTAGTATGATTTTGCATTTACTATATTTATAATTGTTAATGAAACTTATGCATATTTAACAAATATCGTAGGATGATATACATGAAACGAATTACGAGCCTGAATCATGTGATCAAACAGTAGACTGTACAGACGATTTCAGCACTGACAAGGTGATTATTGCGCCTCATTTTAATTACCAAAACCTTAAGAAGATTCATTCACAATATAATACATTTGATTTAACATAATCTCAGGTGTTTGTTACTCGTGATGATCTCATAAATTGGGTGAGAGATACTGAAAAATGGAATGGATATGTCATTGTTATAAAGAGGTCAGATACGCCACAACCAGGGAGGAAAGGTTCTGTAATATTGGTGTGTGTGAGGAGTGGGAAGTTTGGAAAGGACACTAATCCAAGAATATTCCAGACGAATTAAAAAGGAAAGGGACGGGAACAAAAAAATGTGTTTGCCCATTTAAATTGAAAGGGATGCAATTGACAAATGGGGGTGAATGGGTAGTTGTTGTAAACACTGGAATTCACAATCACCCATTGGCAGAGAGGTTAGAGGACCACTCTCTTGTTGGTATGTTAAGTACCGAGGAGAAAAACATGATGATTGATAAGACAATGAATGCAGCCCCCCCGAAAAATATTTTACTGACAATGAAGAGAAATGACAGTGGAAATACGACCCATTTAAAGAAAATATACAATGCTAGGCAACAATATCCTGCGAAATACGAGAAGGCAGATCTGAAATGCAATACATGTTGAAACTTATAAACGATAGCAACTATGTTGGATGGCACAGAAAGGATGCCGAAACGTAGGTTGTAAACGACATTTTTTGGGCACATCCGGAGGCCTTTCATCTGATAAAAACATTTCATTATGTAATGATTATGGACAGTACGTACAAAACAACCCAATATAACTTCTCATTCTTTGATATTGTTGGAGTGACATCAACAGAGTACACATTCTCCGTGGCACGCGTAAACATGCAGGTAGAGAGCGGGCTGACAACTTTGTTTGGGCACTAGAGATGTTAAAATCTTTGATAAAAATGCTGATTAATTTCTAATCGTGATTGTCACCGATAGAGACAAAGCTCTGTTAACTGTTGTGCAACTCATTTTTCCATCAGCAACACAATTATATGCCGGTGGCATATTTGCAGAAATGTCCAAGCAAAAATCAAGAAATTTGTGAAATCCAAAGATTTGTGGGAGTTGGTGACTAATTCATGGGAAGCAGTTTTGAACTATTCAAATGAGGAAGAATTTGAAAACAGTTGGAGCATATTTTCTACAAGAATATGCAGAGTTCCCAAAGTTGCTAAGTTACATATGCGAAACATGGCTACCATATAAGGAGAGATTTTTGGGCTTGGACAAACAGAGTAATGCACCTCGGTAACATAACAACAAACATGTATGTTTAATGTTTTTCACACATTAAACCCAAATTTAAATTGAATATTGTAATAAGTTCATTTTACATGCACATGTGGGGCTGAGGGTGCTCACAACAAATTAAAAAGGATGCTTCTAGCACGCACGGGTGATTTCTGTCATTCTTGGGAAACAATTGAAAACTTAATCACACTTCAACACACTGAAATCTCGTGATCATTTCAAAGAAGCATTATACGTGTGGAGCACCAGTTTAACAATTTGCAATACCAAAATTTGACTGGTTTTGTGTCAAAAGAAGCCATACATCACATCAGCAAGGAGTACCAAAGAGTCGGCATGGTTGGGATTGACCCACTATTTGTGGTTGCGTAAAAATATACGCATATGGGTTGCCATGTGTACATATGCTTGCCAATTTTTGTAGGGTTGGTTGGGCGATTCCTTTATCATCCGTGCATCCAAACTGGAAAAAATTGGCCATTAATAGAAGCATGGATGAGGAGTATGAACACTGTCATTCGCTCAAGACCTAGAGGTTGTTCAGAGGCTATTTGATAGCTATGATATATCAGAAAAACGAGTCCTTCATGGCAAAGTATGCGAATTAGCTTATCCTGATACTACATCAATGCGACCATCACCGGAAAGGATTAAAACGAAAGTTCGTCCACGTTCTAAAGTTGACAGAGCAACCAAACGAAATCCTTCGTACTTCGAACACATCGATGCGGTGTATGATAGTGGTCCCGCTCCTTCAATCGACGTGTCGGTGAAATCGTCGAAACACAAGAAAATACCATACTCCGAATGGTTTCCTGACCAATTTGTTCCTTACATTGAAAATATTATTGATGTAGTGCCTGATGGCAATTACAGATTTCGAGTCATTGCAGAGTGGGTAAGCTTGGCCAGTAAGGGCATTTGGTTTCAAATAAGGCAGGATCTACTCGATGAGCTGATCCATTGGCATGATGATTACATTGAATTATTTGGGGCTAACCGTGCTAACGAGATTCAAAATATACTTCATATGACCAAACCCCTTAGTAGCACCCTTCATACATGAATGACCATGCCCGATATGGGTTATTTGATTGTTTTAAGATATAATGTAGTTATCGTCCATTTATTGACATATCTATGCGTGACATTTCTTCCATTGAGAGATGCACCGCCATCCCGAAGAACAAAAAATTATCGGGATCAGATTCGTGCAGAATAATCATTTTGTAAAGTTATTTTTAAAATGTTATTAATCTAATGACTATTAAGGATTTCTTTTCAATTATATACAATCTTTTCATCCTGTTTGCAGGTCGTCATGCATGAAGGCTCACCAATACCACATGTTTCATTACAATGGAAAATATATCACTATACATATGCTAGCAGATGGGAGACTCCTTACATACAAAGGATGTTTCGCTTTAGATATTTATTACATATGAATACAAATGTAGCAACCCAAGCTGTATTTATAGATTTAGGTTAATGTAAAATATGTCCATTTCTTTACTATCTTAATCGAGCAGTTCTATATAAAACTTAATACATAATCGTTAACAATTTTATATAAAATTTATTGATTACTTTGTTGGATCAGCACCGTGTTGAGAAGAACAACATGGTTGAAACTGGTTATGTTAGGGTTAGGGTTAAGGTTTGTGTTTAGGTGAATAACATGGCTGCAACTAGTCATGTTAGGGTTAGGGTTAGTGTTAGTGTTAGGGTTAGGATTAGGGTAGGGTATGCTTTAGGCCTAGGCAAATTGGTTTGGTTTATGATTGCAATGTGTTGGCTAGGGTTGTATGTAGAAATTCTTTAAAATTAATCTTTATCAATTGGTTTCTATACAGATGCACCATTATCATACGATCTTAAGCTTCCTAATGTGGACACGCATTACTCTTTATTGCTGTGTAAGTAATGTTTAACTTTAGTTAATATCAGTTTATGATTTCTTTTATTTATTCCAAAATGAGTAATTTGCTAAAATATGGCTTTGTATTTTTATACAGATGGATGCTACAAAGGATGCTGATTTACGTAAAACTATAAGGCACTAATCATTCTTATACAATATGTGCTCTCATTTGTTTTCTAAACATTCTTGTATTTATAGGTTAACTTTCTTCAGAACCATAATATATATGTTAAGTTACGTTCTTATAAGAGAATTTGGTGGGATAAGGTATGATTGTCATTACATATGTAATCTTTTTCATATTAAAAATATTTTAATTAATAATTATTTATTATTATTATTTTCAGTAAATTTTATTGAGACAAAGAATAATGAAAAAAGAAACCTATTTTCCAGAGGTAATATAAAAATTCGAGATGATTAATTGAAAATATCATTTTCATTGAATATCCTAATACACTGTTTGTGAAATAGAATTGGAAGATGGTTTTAGCATAGTTTGAATGGGTTCGCAAAGCACAACGGCAAAAGCTCACATGGAATAAGGTAGATAGAGTTTTGACTTTAAATTTTTTATTCACGAATATACAATTATTTCTCTAACAAATTTGTGTTTGTTAATTAACTAGATTATTGTGCATCCAAGTGGATCTTCATCATGAATTGAGATTGACACTTCCTCTCTTTATAACGTGATGAGGACCATGTTTTCTAGCCAATGACCTACTTGTGCTGCTATTAGAACTCCAGTGTCGTGATTGTAAACTAACAGGATCATAATGGGTTGGTTTTGGAAACAAATTCTGCTGCTTTTAACTCCATTGTTAGTTATGGGGCTGCATCACAGCGGCCAAATATTCACGCTTTTAAACGCCTATAAGAAGGGAAGTCACTATATTTAGCTGTTAAATTGATCCATCTATAATGGGTTGGTTTTGTGTAGATTTGTTCACTTTGGCACCATGGTTAAGTGCTTCTGTGGTGCGCCAAACTACTAAGGATTTCTTGGGAGCAAACGAAGAACAAGCCAGTTGAGATGTTGGGGACACATAAGGAAGAGGAGTATCTGTACCTTGAGAAAGAGTAAAAATGATCATTCAATTGAATTTTGATATTTACTGATCCTTCTTTCCTGAAGTAGTAAGAGACAACATGATAGTCTGCACTCATTTTTGTATCGTGAAGCAGTTGTATTCTTTTGACACGAGCAAAAATCTTGTATTCCTGCTTCTCCTTGTCACCAGATATTTCTAACAATATTTTCTGGATGGTGTTCTTTGGCCTGCTGCTTGGCATGTTGGTTCATTTTTATGGAGAAGTAGAGAAGCTCGATAAATATCATTGTATGGTTATATGATTTTGTTTTCATTTGTTAATAATTCCAACAAAATTCATTCTCCCATTTGTGTCTTTTGGTTTTCCATGAGTTGGGAAATTGAGAGGTCTCTCCGCATTGAATATAGAATGTGAATGGACCTATATTAAGTGTGATGGTAATGGAAATGTGTAATGGTGGAGTTAGTGGAGCATTGATGAATGCATGTGAAGGGTTCCTCCTTAGGCCTATATAAGGAGAGGTCATTTTCTCATTCCAAAGGCATCTCATTCCATCCAAGTATCATCTTCTCCAAGTTGAGTGAAGAGTGTCCACTCCAAGTTGAGAGTGTTGTAGTGTGTAGGTAGCAACAAGAGTGACAGAGTGTTTCCTTCATATAGCGTTCTTGAAGTAGTGTGTCTCTCGTATATCCATTATTGACGTGAGTGGAAGTTCTTGTTGTTGCTGCCCCATGGATGTAGGCACATTACTGAACCACGTTATATCCGGTGTCATCCTTCTGCCTTTTATTCTTGCATTTCCAATTTGTTTGTGTTTGAGATATTGTTCTATTCCATTATTTTTCCTAACAATGGTATCAGAGCTATGAAGGGTTCAAAGAGTACCATGATTCGTCTCAACAACTCAAATTGGGTGATGTGGAAGCCGATGATGGAGTACATCCTTTATTGCAAGGATTTGCATGAGCCAATCGAAGGAGATAAGGCGAAATCGAAAGCAACATCGGATGAGGATTCGAACAAGTTAAATCGTAAAGCTATTGGTTATATTCACGAATGGGTGGATGATAGCATGTTTCACCATGTGTCCAACGAAGTTAACGCACATCAATTGTGGTTAAAGTTGGAGTCCTTGTTCGAAAAGAAGACCGCTGCGAAGAAAGCCTTTCTAATCAAGGAGTTGGTGAATGTCAAGTTTAAAGAAGGTGCTAGAGTAACCGAGCATCTCAATAACTTTCAAAGCACGATCAATCAGTTGGCCACAATGGGTATGAAGATCGACGACGAGTTGCAAGCATTGTTGCTTTTGGGATCGTTACCTGATAGTTGGGAGACCTTCGTCGTGTCTGTAAGTAACTCTGCCCCTGACGGTGTATTGTCTATAAATAATGTTAAAGATAACATGTTGAATGAAGAGACTAGAAGGAAGTCTATAAGTTCAAGCTCGGATTATACTCAAGTGTTCCTTGCGGAGAACCGAGGAAGGAGCAAGAGTAGAGGACCCAAAGGCCATGGGAGGAGCGTAAGCAAATCAAAGGCAAGATTCAATGGGAAGTGCTATCATTGCGGCCTTTTCAGACATATGAAAAGAAACTGCAACAAGTTGGCGAAAGGCTCGAATGAGAGTCGCGATGGCAACACTAACAAATCAAAGGAGTACACAAGTAGCACTACCGCTGTATCTCAAGGTGACTTTGATTTCCTTTGCTGTGAAAGTGAATGCTTACATTGATGATTGTGATGGAACTGGATGGGTTGTTGACTCGGGAGCATCATTCCATGCAACGGCAAACTTGGAGTTCTTCACTACGTACAAAGCCGGTGACTTTGGTAGAGTGAAGATGGGGAATGAAAGCTATTCTCACATTGCTGGAATTGGATATGTTTTTTTCGAGACCGATATGGGCTACAAGTTTATGTTGAAGGATGTGAGACATGTACCGGGCCTGCCTCTCAATTTGTTGTCAACCGGTGTGCTTGACAAACAAGGTTTTCATCATCATGGAGTTGATGGAAAATGGAGGCTTACGAAAGGATCGCTTGTGGTGGCTAGAGGGAAGCTGTGTTGTACCATCTACAAGACATATGGCAAGATATGTAAAGGGGAGTTGAACATTACAGATGGTTCATCTCCAAATCTATGGCACAAGAGGCTAGGTCATATGAGTGAGAAGGGATTGCAAGTCTTGGCTAAGAAGTCGCTAATTCCCCTTTTGAAAGGTACCTCACTCGACTCTTGTGATTTCTGTTTATTCGGTAAACAACATAAAGTGAGTTTCAAGAGTAAAATTTCTAAGAAAGAAAATGTGTTAGACCTAGTACACTCTGATGTATGTGGCCCCATGGAAGTTGAATCACTAGGCCGTAATAATTATTTTGTTACCTTTATTGATGATGCTTCACGAAAGGTTTGGGTGTATTTGTTGAAAACAAAAGACCAGGTGTTCCAGACCTTTACGGAGTACCATGCCATGGTTGAGAGGGAAATTGGGAAGACTCTCAAGTGTCTTCGTAGTGACAATGGCGGAGAGTACACTTCGAATGCGTTTAAAGAATATTGTTCGAAGCACGTCATCAGGCATGTAAGGAATGTACCTGAGACCCCACAGCATAATGGTGTAGCGGAGAGGATGAACCGCACCATTTTGGAGAAAGTCCGAAGTATGCTGAAGACCGCTAACCTGTCAAAACAGTTTTGGGGAGAAGCAGTGATAGCAACAAGCTACCTCATCAACCGATCGCCATGTATATCGTTGGACTTGATGACGCCAGAAAGCGTATGGACCGGTAAAGATGCTTCTTATTCTCACTTGAGGGTGTTCGGGTGCAAAGCATTTGCACATGTTTCGAAGCAAGAAAGATCAAAGCTTGACGATAAAGCCATCCATGTTATATTTCTTGGATATGGAAATGAGGAGATGGGATACCGGTTATGGAATCCAAAGTCCAACAAGTTGTTCAGAAGTCGAGACGTGGTGTTTCAAGAAGATCAAACAGTTGCGGATCTTGGCAAAGAAGTGCTAGATCAAGTTGAACGCTTCACATATGATTCATCATCGCTCTTAAGAGAATCGCGAGACGAGGCTCAAGATGTTGCAAATGAGAATGTTCGCAACGATGAAGCTGAACTTGAGGATAATGATCAGGAGAATCATGATCAGGAGGAGCTAAACGAGGAGGATCCCAATCAAGTGGAATAAATCTAGGAGGGTCCAAATCAGGGGGAGCAAGCAGAAAATTCTCAAGAGCCGGTTCGAAGATCCAGCAGGGTTCTCAAACCAAATTCCAAATATCCTTCTTCACAGTATATTTTGGTGACTAGTGACGGAGTACCAGAATGCTTTAAGGAAGCAATGACTCATGCAGACAACGACAAATAGAAGTTGGCGATGAAGTCTGAGATGGAGTCCTTGTTGAAAAACGACACCTATGATTTGGTGGAGCTTCCTAAAGGGAGAAAAGCACTCAAGAATAAGTGGGTGTTCAAGCTGAAGAGGGACGAAAACGAGCAACTGACAAAGTTCAAGGCTCGCTTGGTTGTGAAATGTTTTGGACAAAAGGAAGGTATAGATTGTGATGAAATTTTCTCACCTATTGTCAAGATGACATCTATTAGGGTTATTCTTGGCATGGCTGCTAGCATGGATCTGGAGGTGGAGCAGCTAGATGTGAAGACGGCATTCCTTCATGGAGATTTGGAGGAAGAGATCTACATGGAGCAACCAGAAGAATTTGATGTAGAGGCAAAGGAGCAGATGGTTTGCAAGTTAAAGAAAAGCTTATATGGGCTGAAGCAAGCGCCAAGGCAATGGTACAAGAAGTTTGACTTGTTCATGGTGAGTCATGGGTATAAGCACACTGACGCATATCCATGTGTGTATATCCAACAGTTCCCTGGAGGTAAATTCATAATTTTACTACTCTATGTTGATGATATGTTGATTGCAAGATGTTTGCATGATTTGCAAACTATAGGCAGATTTGTCAAAAGCATTTCACATGAAAGACTTCAGACCAGTTAAGCAGATATTGGGCATGGAGATTACTCGCGAAAGAAAGAAGCACAAGCTGTGTCTTTCACAAGAGAGGTGTGTTGAACGAGTGCTTGAGAGGTTCAACATGAAAGGAGCCAAGGCGGTGAGCTCACCTCTGGGTAATCACTTCAAGTTAAGCAGATTGACGTGCTCAACTACTCAAGAGGAGAAAGAGAAGATGGCAGGTATTCCCTATGCATCAGCTGTAGGTAGTCTTATGTATGTGATGGTATGTACTCGTCCAGACATTGCGCATGCAGTTAGTATTGTCAGCAGATATCTCTCTAATCCTGGAAGAGAGCATTGGGAGGTAGTCAAGTGGATACTCAGATATTTGAGGGGAACCTCAAAGTTTTGCTTGAGTTTTGGTGGATCAAAACCAACTTTGGAAGGTTTCACGGATGCAGATTTGGCAGGAGACTTTGATAATCGAAAGTCTACTTCTGGTTACTTATTTACTTTTGCAGGGGGAGCTGTTTCATGGCAGTCCAAGTTACAGAAGTGCGTAACATTATCCACCACAGAGTCTGAGTATATAGCAGCTAATGAAGCAGGCAAGGATCTGATATGGCTGCAAAGGTTTGTTCAAGAGCTGGGTATGAAACAAGAAAGTTATGTGCTACATTGCGACAGTCAAAGTGCAATTCAGATGAGTAAGAACTCGGTTCATCATCCTCATACTAAACACATTGAGTTACGATATCATTGGATCCGAGATGTGATATCCAAGAAGCTTTTCCAGTTGGGAAAAATTCATACCGACAAGAACATCACAGATATGCTGACAAAAGTCGTTCCGCAAGAGAAGCTGCAGTATTGTTGCAAGGCAGCTGGGATGGACTTTAAGTAAGTCCAACCACAAAAGACAGTTTGGCTGGAGGGGGAGATTGTTAATAATTCCAGTCAAATTCATTCTCCCATTTGTGTCTTTTGGTTTTCCATGAGTTGGGAAATTGAGAGGTCTCTCCACATTGAATATAGAATGTGAATGGACCTATATTAAGTGTGATGGTAATGGAAATGTGTAATGGTGGAGTTAGTGGAGAATTGATGAAGGCATGTGAAGGGTTCCTCCTTAGGCCTATATAAGGAAAGGTCATTTGCTCATTCCAAAGGCATCTCATTCCATCCAAGTATCATCTTCTCCAAGTTGAGTGAAGAGTGTCCACTTCAAGTTGAGAGTGTTGTAGTGTGTAGGTAGCAACAAGAGTGAGTGAGTGTTTCCTTCAAATGGTGTTCTTGAAGTAGTGTGTCTCTCGTGTATCCATTATTGACGTTAGTGAAATTTCTTGATGTTGCTGCCCCGTGGATGTAGGCACATTGCCGAACCACGTTATATCCGGTGTCATCCTTCTGCCTTTTATTCTTGTATTTCCAATTTGTTTGTGTTTGAGATATTGTTCTATTCCGTTATTTTTCCTAACATCATTCTGTTGTGCACTGCAATTTTTACGGAATACACTTTACAATCACGTCTCTACAGCAGCATATCTTAGTGCAGGTTTGAAGCACTTCAATGGGTGGAGGGAGTATCAATCCCAACACTTCTGGCATTTTATTGTTATAATAATAATTATTATGTAAACAGAAGCATTAATGGATTCCTTGTATGATCAATGATATCATGTGCAATTATGCAAGTGTTACACAAATTCGGTTGGCTGTGAGTGCCTGGGTTTCGGGCGAGTACCCGTCGGTCAGGGTCGGTGACGATGGCGACGTCAACCCGGGGTGGTGGAGAGCATAGAGGATGGGCTCGAGACGTCGGTGGTTCGTCGTCAAACTTTAGCGGTGCTTTCAGATAGTCTGACAGTGTCATCGGCTCGTGGCATTTCTCTGTGGCACTCGGCGACGACGTCATTGTAGCGGAGGTAGCACAACAGTCCGCTCTTTGTAGCGGGGGTTCGACGACGGTACATGGAGAGCCTGTTGCCATTGAAGCAGGGTTCGATGCCGTTGAAGCAGGTACCGGAAGCAGTTGGTCGAGTTGACGGTGGTCAAGGGTCGTCGAAACGATGTCGGAGTGGGGACGTCGGGGGATCGATGCCGAAGAGGCAGCAGGGACGTCGATGGCTCGACTGCGGGGAGACTCTGTGTCTCGGATCAAAGCAAGGCACGGAAGCTCTCCAGAGATGTCGGAGTTGAAGCTGGAGAAGTCGGAGAAGCCACGGGAGAGTTCAAGGAGGTCGGTGGTGATGTCGATGGAGGCGGACTTAGAGGCGGAGGACTCCAACATGGCCGTCGTAAGCTGAGTCAACCTGAAGTCGATGACGGAGTCGGTGAGGTTCTCGGAGACGCAGGGCGAGTTGACGTCGGTCAGAGAGGTGAGGTGATCACCGTCGCCACGACAGACGGTGGTGGTGGAGAAGAGGGTTGATCGAATGGTGCACAGAGATCAATCGTGACAGCGCTGGATTCTTGAAGACGAAGAGCATGGTCTCTGAGATCAGCTAAAGACACCATGATTTTTATTTTATTTTGTTCTTTGTTTTTTTACCGATTTTTTTTTTGAAAAAAGGAGCACACCCATGGGGAGGATGAGTGGAGCTGAGATTCTTTGAGATGAGAGGTGAGGCCCAAGTCTATGGGACGGTACTGGTTGTTCACCCCAGTGTTTCAACGATTACTCCGAAAATTCTCAGCTCGGAACACAAGAAAACGCATCACAGTCCTTTCGCTGCGCTCACCGGTCGCTTCACACTTTCGTCCCTGCCTGCACCGCAAACGTTGCGCTATAGATAGCACGGCTCAAATGACATATGACACACACATGGTGGCCGCTTCAAAATGTTAATATTGTGATGACGTCCAAATAAGACATCTGCCTTGACTTTTTCATTTTTAAATTTTATGTTTCTCCTCTTTGGGTCGTTTTCACGATTCGGTAGAAATCGGGAAGAAGATCAATGGAAGAGTATCCATTTGGAAAGTCCACCAACCAACGTTCCCTTCAAGGTTTGGCTTCCTCCAAACTTTTCTATGGCTCAATGAAAAACATGCTATTGACTTAATAATGATGTAACCTCATGTTACTTCTCTAGAGTCAATTTAAAGGAACTCTTATGGTTCCCAATTTTATGTTGAAAGAAAAGTATTTCATATATGTAAGGAGAACTAGAAATTACCCTTACACATAGTGCACGGTGACCGAAGAAAAAACCCAAACACAGAATGCGGTGCACGTACGCAACTGACAAAAGAACGAGAAGAGTGGGTATGTGGGTATCGTCGGAAGGAGGATGGACCCACATGCAAACGAAAAAGATAGAGAAGTGTGGGTGGGTGTGCGGGTATCGTTGAGGTAAAAGGGGGAAAAGCAATCATTAAAATGCAAAAAGCACATGGGTGTCAAAGTGAAAAACGTCTGATGGCAAACTCGTAAATATGTTAAATATGGAGGGGCATTTAGGTTTTATGGAAAAACAATGGCAAGCTTGCAAATAATGGGGATGATGGGGGCATTTAACCCAACTCCCCACAACAATACTTCAAATTGAACCCAAATTTCCACACTCCACCATGTGGGGCCCACCATGCCAAGGTGGCACGCCGTAGACCACTTATTTGTCCTAGTTGGATAAAGATGGGGCCCACTTTTTGTCCGTGGGAAACATCCCCCACTTGTATAAAGGATGTGCCGTGAAGACTGCTCTTTGGCAATGTTAGCAGAATGTAGCAGTTATCATGTTAAATTTTTAGCAATAAAAGCAGAGAATATATATATGATAGAACTAGTGGCGTAATCAGGAATTTTTTTGCCCTAGGCGAAAATATGTATAGAATATATTTTTTAAAGAAGTAACAAAAAAATAAACGTTAACATTGTTATGAGTGAGGGAGGCCAAGGGAGGCCTTTGGCCTCCCCACTCCTTTATCCCTCCATTACTCCCTATTAGTTAGT
The DNA here is from genome assembly GCA_030789695.1 of Scilla litardierei. Lineage (NCBI taxonomy): Eukaryota > Viridiplantae > Streptophyta > Magnoliopsida > Asparagales > Asparagaceae > Scilla > Scilla litardierei. The sequence goes on along the minus strand of CM061140.1, from coordinate 136,481,289 downwards.
ATAATGGAGACCTTTGGAGTTCATGCCTTTTGGTATACCATATTGATGAATAAATAGAGGACCATGGCTTCATGCCATGGTTACTCTTTCTTTTGAGTTCTAACACGTTATTAGCACTTTATCTCTCGTTCTTGAGCTTCTCCTTTTATCCCCTCAATTCACCCTCACAGCGCGTTGGAATCTTCGTTGCTGCTATCCATTGCGGTGATTTCTGTGCTTTGAAGCTCGATCCCCTTGGAATCTTTTGTTGCAGCAATCCGTTGCGGTGTTTTCCACAGGGCATCGGAAGCGGGGATTCATTCTACGGATCTAATATTTTTCGACGATCGTCGCTAGATCTATCTGATCTAGAGGTAAAGTTATTTTTCCCCATGATCATAATTTTAGCATGCTAAATACGCAATTGCAATTGATCTAGAGGATTTTTAAATATGATATTGCATCCACTATCCATTGAATAACTAAATAGGGCAGCATCAAACTCAAATTTTTGGGCAAAAATTTCCATTCTAATCAAATATTGGTCCATCACTTAGAAATCAAAATTGATTCCAGTCGAATCAAACTTGAATTTTGGGCCAGCCCCTTTTGGTCTTCCCCAGAACAAATCGCCCCACCCACCTGTCGGGGGTGGCCGCTGCCCCCCCTCCCTGTCGGAGGGGGGGCCTGCCCCTGCGCGCCTCCATGTCGAGGGAGGCGCCGCCCCCCGCCGCCACCCTCCTATCGAGGGGGGCCTACCTAGCCTCCTTAATCACCGTCCCCTCCCAGTCGGAGGGGGGGGCCCGTCTCGCCTCCCCTGTCGAAATGGGGGAGGGGGCACCCCGGCCGCGATCAGGCAGAGGAAAGGCGGGGGGGGGCTGCTCCGCCCCTCGGTCGTGATCAGGCAGAGGAAAGGGGGGCTGCTCCCCCCCCTCTGTCGCGATAATAAGGAGATGGGGGAGGGGGCACTGTTCCAGCACCCCTCCCTCCTTAAAAAAATTTTTTTTAAACGTTCCTGGGGGCTGTGCATGTCGTTTTTCAGAGAACGAAAAAAAAATTTAACGTTCTTGGCGGCTGGAACTCAACACCCTCCTCTCTCCTTAAAATCCTAACCCTAGGGTTAGGGGGAGAAGGGGCATGTGCCTCACCTGATGGGCCAGAAGCCCAGTAATTAACAAAAATTGAAAATTAAAACTGGGTATATTTTGGCTAACGGGCCCGCAGCCAGCCCGCGGGCCTCTGGCCTGCAGGCCAATTTATTATTAAATTCAGAAGATACCCATTTTTTTAAAAAAAACCCTGCAAATCCAAAATTCTTGAAAAATCGGAAAAAAAATCCGAATAAATTCTGGAATAATCCAGAAAATTCAGGAAAAATCAGGTTGAGGATATTGAGTTTGATTAACTCCTCTCGTATTAATTGTGGCAAGTAAAAAAATTTCTGTTAATTAATATTACATTTAATTTCAATTACTTATCGCTTTATTTAAAATTGGATAAAAATTATTTTTACGTTTTATTGATTACAAGGATCCTGAGACCGCTCTGTCGTTAGGTTAGTTATCTAACCTAACGTGTAATGACGTTTTTTCGTGGTCCAAGTAACCTTTTTAACGTAAATTTAATATATTTATCCAATAAATTGCGTTTTATGTTGATTAAATTAAATTGGTAATGTATGTGATGTTGCGAAATTATTATTTGCATGTAGCATATATAAAACTACGTGGATGTTATAAATAATTCAGTCTTGTGGTTTGGGATCGGCCATTTTAAGATACACCTTTTTAAAATTTCTCGCTTTCTTTTTCTTTTTTGAGAGGAATTGTAGTGAGGTAATAAAGTAAATTGCCAAAAGACTGGAGCTCAGCCAAATTGAAGACGGAGATGAAATCTGCTTTATGCTGGGACCCAAACTGGGTTTCCAAGTTGTATTTTTCATTTCTTTTTGTATGTCATTTTTGGACTGTATTCGGAAATTTTTGGACATTTTATTTTTAAGGGTATCTGGTGGATCCCCACGTGACTGTTTATTTATTTGTTTTTGAGTGAATTTATTTTTCACAAATATTAATTCATTTATATTCAATTGCATAGATAAATGGCAAAATTGGCTCGCAACGATTTCGAGGTCCTTGACGCAGCAGGAAAGAACTACCTGAGCTGACGAGTGGACCTGAAGTTCCACTTGCGTTCAATGGCAGTCCTTCACTCAATTTTGGCCCCTACAGTGGCCGAGACAACTGCTAGCAAGGCCACTGCAGCGGCCCAGCCAGCTGGCAGTTCTACTACTGTTGTCTCCGACATGGATACGGCGAAAGCCATTATCTATATTAGGAGACACATAGATCGGACCTTAAAGGCAGAATACTTAACTATAGAAGACCCTCTTGAGTTGTGGATAGCGCTTGAGGCACGTTATAGTCATCAAATTGATGTCATACTACCACGTGCCAGTTATGAGTGGAAAAATCTCCGTCTTCAGGACTATAAGTCTGTTGCTGAGTACAACTCAATACTGCATAATATCACCTCACGCCTGAAGTTGTGTGGTGAAGAAGTCTCGGAGCATCGCATGTTGGAAAAGACATTTACCTCGTTCCACGAGAAAGATGCAATCCTCATGCAACAGTATCGTGAACGCAACTTCACGAAGTTCTCTGATTTTCTCTTTGCCTTCTTAGGGCAGAGCAGAATACAGACTTACTATTTGCCACTCATAATCTACGCCCTGCTGGTGCTGCCCCTTCCCTGAAGCCCACCATGTTTCTCCCCAGAAGTGGAAAAATAAGAAGAAGGCTAGAAAGAACAAAGGGAAAGCTGAAGTGAAGCCAGCAAGAGCACCACCCCAGAACAACAACAAGGGGAAGAAAAATTTCACATGGAAGCGTAAGAACACTGATCCAGTGCAAATTCCAAATAAGAAATGGGAGGACAAATGCCATAGATGTGGCATAACTGGACATTGGTCCAGAAACTGTCGCATTCCTCGCCACCTCCAGGACCTGTATCAGGCGAGCCTGAAGCCTCCCCCCTGAAACAAACCTGGCGGATATTCAAGCTCTGACCAAGTTCACTGCACAAGACTTCGAGAATGATGATCTGCTCGATTGAGCCTTATCTTAGTTTGCTTTTTATCTTTGCATTTTAAATACTAGTTTCCTTCATATGTATTTCCTTTTTGGAACTTTATGAATACATATTTAGCTTCTCTATTCATTCTGATATATAGATGAAATGTGATATATTATGGACAATGCTTAGATGCACTAGTGAAGAATTAATATTGCTCACACATACAACGAGACTATAAGATGCAAATATCTCTCCTTAATCATATAGGAATCTCCCAAGTTTCAATGATATTTCGTTTAAAACGAACATACCTTGAAAACTATGGATAATAATAGTGAATATCCTTATATAACTCGTCAAAACGGATGGCCAGAAGACCATCAACAAACGATTCGTTGGACCCCCGTCGGGTCCCTATCATTACAGATATTCATCCTATAAAAAGCCAACTTGACTGAGCACAAGGAGTGCCTTTCATTGCCAGAGTTTTCAACTCTAGCATAAAGACTTGATCATCCTAGATCAGCGATGATGGACACATCATCAAATGAATCCCTTAGAGAACCTGAAGATTCTTCAAAAGGTTGAGTTTCCTTGTCCCCCTTTGTAATAAGGGAAAAACTTATAGAGAGACATTTCCTCCTGAAAGTGGGATTAGAGTCTCCTGGCTTCATTTAGAGAATACATGGTGACCTTTACGGGCCAATTCACCCCGCAAATGGCTCATTTCGGTACTTCATTGTACTGATAGATGCATCTACTAGATGGTCTTCTGTGTGCCTTTTTGTCCACCCGCAACCTAGCTTTCTCAAAAGCTGATAATGTGGGTGAATTCACTACACATGTCTTTCAAGACTACTGCCAAGCAACTGGCATTGAAATTGTACATCCTATAGCATGTTCATACTCAGAATGGGTTATCAGAGTTTCTAATAAAGAGACTCCAATGGATTTCACGTCCATTGTTAAATCCCAGTTGCCTGTGGATTTTTAGGGATACGCCATACTGCATTCCGCATCGCTTATCACGATACGGCCCACTTGTGGCTATATCTTATTGCTGATGCCGCTTGCTTATGGTTCACCACCAAACAAATCTCATTTGAGATTGTTTGGATGTGCTAATATATGTCCCCATAGCACCACGTCTTGATAACTGTGAATTTAATGAGCAAAGTCTTATTAAAATTGGTACGCAGTCTAAGGAAGCCTGAAGATTCTCAGACCATATCATGGGACACAAAAGTCATAATCTCTTTATGATCCACATACTATTTCTGTGTGAAGATGAGATCCAGAAGATCCTTCACATTCAGACTAATGTACATCAATTGGCGGATAAATTCACGGACAACCATAAGCTTGTTCCTTCACACGTCCCTGCTGCCAACATGTCAGCTAGGATTGACATCCCCAAAGATGGATGCAATCCACCGGCAGCAGAATTGGATGTACCTCAATTGAAAAGAGGACGCCCATCCGGTTCAAAGGATAAAGTGCCTCGAAAGAGAAAGATTCCTGGAGATATTAAAATAATCCCTCCACAGGATGCTGAGCTCAGACCAGCGACCTCTCCCCTCCTGATTTCCCCTGCAGAGGAAACAATAGGAGAAACATCATTGTATAATGTACGTACTGGAGAGGTACACAGTCGTCGACGATGATTTTGTTTTCGCTATTGCCGTTCACGTCGCTGAATACGACGATGACGTCAACCCACTTTTCTATAGCATAAACGCATAGATTGGCCAAAGTGGGACGAGGCAATAAGAGTAGAGCTGGACTCACTCTTGAAAAGCAAAGTCTTTGGACCAGTAGTCCATACACCTGAATGTGTAAAACCTGTGAAATATAAGTTGTGTTTTCATAAGAATAAGAAATGAAGGAAATGTGATCATTTTCCTATTTCATACTAAGCCTAAACATCTCTGGAAAAGCCAAGAAATGCAGCTCATGGACGTTGTGACTGCATATCTATAAGGCTATATAGATATAGAGATCTATATGAAACTTCCAGAATGGTATACTCTACCCCCAGAGATGAAAGAGAGACGTATGTACGTCTCCTCTATAAAGGCTTCAAAGATCATTATATGATCTTACGCAATCACGAAAAATGTGGTATAACAGATTTAGCGAATTCCTTGCTGAACATGGATTCCCTAATAATGAAATCTGCCCATGTATCTTTATCAAAAGAACAGGGACATGATTTGTATTAGTCGCCGTGCATGTAGACGACTTAAATCTAATTGTACGGATCTCTTGCAGAGACCATTGATATATCCGATAGCCTTAAGCATACATTCGAAATGAAATACCTAGGCAAAACAAGGTATTGTCTCAGCTTACAGATTAAACACCTTCGTGGTGGAATCCTATCATATTCTTCATACATCGGGAGTTTATGAAGAAAGATGTCCATTTGCAATCTATTAAAAATGGATGCTTATTTATGACGCCTTCCAGTCGCTAGAAGAGGGAAAGGACATCCTAGGTCCTGAAGAACCTAGCTCTAGTGTACTAGTTACACTCCTTTATCTGGCCAACTGCACGTGTCTCTAATAGAACGTCTGCAGTAAAGCTGTTAGCCATATACGGTGCTGCCTTGGAGAGCACCACTGGACTAAGGATAAGCTGCTTCTGCGTAACTTTCAAGGGTCAAGGATCAGTATCCAAGGAATAAATATCGCATATGCAGGTTTACAGACCATTGCGATGACTAAGCACAAATGGCTGGCCACCTCCTAAAGATCTACGCATCATCCTCCAAAAGTCTACATCTTCTGAGAAGCTCATCATCCAAAAAGCATATCTAGAATACGCTCATCCAGGTCCAGCAGTACCTTCCTGACACGATGTAGACTGAGTAAAAGAATACATACGTGGAGTCATCTACCAAACTTCGAAGAGCGTATCACTCCTGAGCGCCACTATTTTCCAGTAGCCACTAGATATGAGTGAAACTTGTATATATGAGTGATGATTGTATTTGCTTTCAGAACATGATGGATGTACAGACGAATAGGAAATGATTGTATAGATACATAGGAGATCTGCAAGCCTGAAGCTTGTACAGATTAGAGGGAGTTGATAGTAGAGTTGTACTCTTTTTCCCTTAGCTATGTGTTTTCCCATTGGGTTTTCCATAGCCAAAGGTTTTTAATGAGGCAATCTCATTTAACTCTGGACCCAGAAGTGTCCACCTCTAATGAAAGCTGAAAGACCTACAAGCATAAGGCTTGTACGGATCAAGGGGAGTAACCTGTGGGTTGCACTCTTTTTCCTTAAGCTGTTGGTTTTTCCCACTGGGTTTTCCACAGCTAAGGTTTTAACGAGGCACACACGACTACTCTGGATCCAGAAGTATCCACACCCTTAGCTTTATACGCTAAGACCAACATAATGGATGGATAAGGGGGAGTGTTATGAGTGAGGGATGCCTTTGGCCTCCCCACTCCTTTATCCCTCCATTACTCCCCATTAATTAGAATAATGGAGAACTTTGGAGTTCATGCCTTTTGGTATACCCTATTAATGAATAAATAGAGGACCATGGCTTCATGCCATGGTTACTCTTTCTTTTGAGTTCTAACAAACATGCATTAATTATTTATTGATAATATTTATAAAGAGAATAATGGCTATTATACGCCATATGAGAACCTCTCTCATACGCCCTCTCACATAAAGCACCCAGTGTACTTGGATGCTTTATGTGAGAGGGCGTATGAGAGAGGCTCTCATATGACGTATGATAGCCATTATTCTCATTTATAAAAGGGATTAATGTAGAGCAGGTGGCACCTGATCTAATGGATCAGGTGCAAGACACAAAAAGGTGGGACCCAGCCAGTACAAGCCCATGTGGGGCTTGTACTTCCCACCTTTTTTGTGTCTTGCCACCTGATCCAATCAGGTGACAGTTTTTCTACATTAAATCCTTTATAAAATAGCATTATACATATATTCAAAATATGATATATAACATATACAATGTCTATTTAAGTTTACAAAATAGTATCATGCATATAGACATGCATGCCTGTGAAAATAATATTTGATAAACAAAATAATAATTAAAGGTAAAAAATTTTACATCTATACATATACACACACAAGCATATGAAAATAATAATTGATATGGAATTTTTTTACATTAATTTTGAAATAGAGGGTTGAGGGAGGGGGGAGAGAGAAGAGTTAGAGATGTGAGATGTTGTAACGACTAGTTTTTCATGTATTTGGATTTTCTATATTATATATATGTTTTGGTGGATTTTCTCCTTATGTGTGATTTTCCATCTCCGTAGCTTTCGTTTTCGATCGTTTCGTCGTGATTTTCTAGCCTCTTCCTTAAATCGTTGATCTTGGAGTAAGTCACTCATGACGAACTTCAAATCGCTCATATTTTAGAGTTAGAGTGATCTTAGAAGCTATAGAAATCTTCCCGAAGCTTCGCGCTTCAATTCGGCACTTTTCGTGCACTTTAGTTGGTTCAAGAAGGGGAACCAACCGACTAGATTGAGATCTAGTCGGTCGGCAACTCTTCTCAAACCGACTAGTTCATTAAATCAATAATTCAGAAGTTACTGTTTACTCTTAGTCAGTCTAAGAACAACCACCGACCGACTAGATGCGCAACTAGTCTGTCAGAACTTGCTCTCAGACCGACTAGTTCCTTTGATTCTGTTTATCGTTAGTCGGTCAATGAACACTCACCGACCGACTAGGTTGCAAACTAGTCGGTCGACGAGCCTTCACAGACCGACTAATTCAATTTCCCAGATTTTATTCCTTTTTCGCTGCTTGCTCTTAGTCGGTCACAGTAGAACGACCGACCGACTAGTTCTTAAACTAGTCGGTCAGCCAACCTTCTTTGACTGACTAACCGCTGTCGAAAACCCAGGGTTTGCCCAGCCGCCGCACGAATCCTATTTAAAACCCCCAATCATTTTCTTTCTTCTTTCATTTCCTTCTGAGCCTCCTTCTTCCCCAATACTCATCCAACATTCCCTAGCTCTCCCCCTTCATCCCCGGAGCCACCTCACCCACTCCTTGCGCCGGCCACCTCCCCTAGGCCATCGGCCAACCCCAAAAAAAACCCCAAATCCCAATTTCTCCAAGGTTTTCTCGCCGTTTCCAGATCTGAGCCATAGTTTCCCGGATCGTTCTTCTGTCGCCGTGCTTGCTCGGCATCGTTCTTCCGCTAACGATTCGGTAATAACTCGATCCTATGATATACTTATAACCCATATGTGATTTTTGTTAAACCCTAATAAAAATGGTTATTGTTTTGATGATTGTTTCTCCTTAACAGCGACATTCCCCGTAGATTAGCGATTGTGAGACGAACCTTCGCGATCGTCATCCTCGGTGCTATGCAAGTGAAACTTCCCACTTAGGGTTTTAGGCCAAACCTTTGGCCATTTCCTTGTTTTAGCGTAAAAGAGACTAGGCAGTGAAAGGATAGCTGCCTAGACGCCCTTTGATCTAGCTTGACAACGAAGCTAGATCCGTCACCTTCATCATGCTTGTATGTCATGTTTAATTTCAATTAACGGTACGCGAATATCTGTTCATGTCATTGCATACATTGATTGTTCATCGTGATTGCGTAGCACACGCTACTTTAAAATGTAAGCTGCGGCGAGTAGGATTTTGACTCCTACACAGTGATCAAGGCTAGGTGCACCCCTATGCCAAATACACTTCCTGGCTCGTTATCCAGAAGCGAGCTAGTGTGTTGCTAATCCCAACGCTCGATACACGTGGAGGGGTAGGGTTAAACGGTCGCTTGAGCTTAGGAGTTGGCCCGATCAGCCACTCTAGCCAAAAGACAGAAACTCTGAGCACAAAGTGAAAATCGTGATAAGTGAAAATCGTGATAAGTGATTCGTGATAAGTGAAAATCGTGATAAGTTATTCGTGAATTAGTGATTTGGTAGCTTTTGCTACATCGTGCGTACTTGTCCCTTCTTGTTCTTTTTAACTGTTGCATCATACTTAAATGTCATGTCATTGCATCCTACTTGAACTGTTAGGTTGTTAGTTTACTTTCAGTTTCCTTGCACAAGTCTTTTAGACTTGCTGACATGTGCCCCTCTCTCTCTTTTGGGTGACACATGTTAGATCCTGAGCCAGAGTTCGTTGGAGAGGACGTGGTGTTTGCTGACGCCGAGTCAGGACCCGCGTTTGCTGAGGAGGAGTACGTGGACACCGGGGACCAGTCCTAGTGTCTTCGTTGAGCTTTCCCTTTTATTTTAGACTGTTGTAGTTGTCGGTGCGCAGCACCAATACTTTGTTGTGTTGTGGTTTTGTTGGCCATGTTTTGGGCCTTTAGACTCTTTCCTTTAGCCTGGTGGCTTTTCTGGATGTTGAATATTATTGTGGACAATTTCTAAGATTGGATTATTTTTATATCAGTCTCTCTTTCTTTGTTATTATTATTGTTGTTCCATTTGCACTTACATGGACCTGCATATATATTCAGATATCGACGCTTATCAGGTGTGTGGCTTCACAGCTCCACGTCTGTGCGGACCTTCTCACGTCTCGCCTCCAGCTTTGGGAAGCGGGGCGTGACGGGTTTTGTTGGTGGCCCATGCAGGTCCGCTTTCTGTAACTGTGAATTATCGGATCAACGATAATAATATTAGATTGTCCAACAACTAAAATTCGATATCCGAGTCCTAAGCTATGAGTCTAATTGTTTCGTTTTTCTGCGTCATTAGATGGCAGGAAGGCGATTTACCCGTGGTGGTGGTAGCGCGTCCCCTCATGACGAGGAGCCTGATAGGGAGCCCACCAATGGGGAGATGATGCGGATGATGCTTCAGATGATGCATGTGCAGCAGGGCGTGCTCCTGCAAGTCCAGAATGCTCCAGTTGCTCGAGTTGCTCGGGCAATACATGATGCCCCTCGCTCCGAGCCGGGAGCGAAGCAATTTCGGGAGCTGGGTCCCGCTTATTTTGATGGGTCTGAGGGTCCTCTAGCTGCCGATGAGTGGATTCGGAACATTGAGGATAACTTGAAGATGTCCAAGATCAGCCCGGCTGGATGGGTTGATTTGGCGAAGCGGCAACTCAAGGATAATGCTCGGAACTGGTGGGATGCGGAAGAGAAGATGTTGGTGGAGCCGATAGCTTGGGCTACCTTCAAGTCCAGGTTCGATGAGGAGTTCTTTCCGAAGGCTGCTAGGAAGGAGATGTTGCAGCGCTTTATTGATCGGAAGCAAGGGAGCTTGACGGTGGACCAGTACCACCAGGAGTTCACCAGGCTGAGTCGGTTCGCACCGAAGATGGTGCAGGATGCTGATGAGAGGGCTCAGAGGTTCCTGCAGGGAATTGCTTTGGAGCTTCAGAGTTTCGTGTCTTCTTCTGATCTGGAGTCTTACCAGAAGGTTCTGGTGGCTGCGAGGAGGCAGGAGCTGAACCTGAGCCAGAGGAGGGGACATGTTGCTGGAGCTGGGAAGAGGCCTATAGAGCAGGCCAGGGCAGTGACGAGACCAGGATTCAGGCCCAACCAGCCAGCTCAGTTCAAGAGGCCAGGTGGGCCTGTTCTGAAGACTTGCAATCATTGTGGCAAGCCGGGTCATGTGAAGGACCAGTGCCTGAGGCTTTTGGGTCAGTGTTTGGGCTGTGGTGATGCTTCACATTCTCTGAAGGATTATCCGAGTATCAAGCAGCCTTGGAGGGCACCTGTTGCAGCACATCCGTTGCAGCAGAGAGCGTCTGTTCCTGCTGGATGTGGAGCAGCTCTTATTCCACAAAGGCAGGCCTTTCAGCAGGATTTTCAGCCGAGGAGGCAGGCTTTTCTGATGACCGCTGTGGAGAGCGAG
>CM061140.1:136344378-136469894 GCA_030789695.1 Scilla litardierei | reverse complement strand
TGGGGGAGATTCGGGAGGGATTTGGCGCTTCCCGGAGGAGGCGATTTTTCGCACACTTCGACTGCTTGCTCCTGCGTCGTGCTCAGGTATACTCGTTCCATATTTTCAGCACTTCGCATATCGGGTAGGCACGACATTAGGCTCACATGCCGCCACGCACCAGAGCACGCTCGCGGGCGCCCACCTCGAAGCAGAAGAGGACAAGCGAGCCTGGCTCCTCTTCTGCTAGAGCGGACTCCCCTCCACATAGCCCACAACCACCCACACTTCCGCCTCCTACCGCACCTATCCCACCACCACCGGTGCAGCCCGCCCCTGCGTTCGATGCAATGTGGATTACGTTCAGAGATGACGCGCACCGCGCCAGATTTGAACGTATCTCCCATCGCTCGATCGTACCCACTAGGTTCGTGCACATAGCTAAATTTGAGCGCCTAGGGGTATTTGAGGGGCTGCTCCAGTTGTATGACAATGTGGGGTGGCGTGACTTTTTGTCGGTGTCGGTGGACACTTATATCCGCCCGACACTAGAGGTCCTTAGTTCCATTCGCATGACCCCTGGGGAATGCTCCTTTCGCTTAATGGATCGGAAGTTCGAGACACTCTCGACATGCTCCGATCTTTCTTCCAGTGGCCCCCTGTCCCGGACCCAGACCGAGCCTATAGTCCCACGCACATCCCACCGCCGTCATTCGACACACACGCTTTCTGGACACGTATCACTGGTTTGCCTCTCGCCTTTGACCCTAGCTAGGCCAAGGCCTCCGCCATCCTCCACCCATGCCTCCGCATTGCACAGCGCCTTATGGCGACCACTTTCTTAGCGAGGTATGAGCCGGGGACGATGTCGACGCCGGAGCTCTACATGCTCTATGCGATGACTCGATCGAGGGCCTACGAGAGGGGTGGAGACGTCTTACTCCCCGCCATTGAGATTGATATCGCTAGTTGGTATTTAGACCTCATCGTTATTTCTGTCGGTGCTAGGACGCCTATCTGTTCTGGCGGTCTGATTACTCTCATGGCTCCCTTGTGCGGAGTGGACCTCCCTGCTGGCTTGCTTAGACCCCCGGGCCCCACTTCTCTTTCCATAGATGTTATGGCCCGGATGAGGATGCTGCATCCTCATGGTTAGCACCACTGGGTGTGGCTGCACAGTCCCTTTGGCGCCGATTACATGGTTATTCCGAGCCCCGCTCGGACCCATATTGGACCTGCAGGAGGGGAGTGGATTCCAGCGATGGATCTCCTCATCCCTATTGTGTATGTGATTGAGCCTGAGGGTGCTCAGCAGGAGCCCCTCCTTCCTCCCCTGGACCCCGTGATACCTCAGCCTGCACATGTTCCATCTGCACCTCCCGACACCTCTGTCCACTTCTGTCAGAGTTGGGAGTACACATGCTGAGTCCACCACCACCACCATCAACCACCACCACAGTGCTGATATCCATTGACCCCATTTCTACTGCGAGCCCCGAGCGCCCCACCACCATTATTAAGAGTGACGAGCCCTCTTTTGCCTCCGCAGTGGAGACTGTAACGACCACTTTTCGTTGTACTTTGTTCGTGCACGTGCTTTTGGCCGTGCACGTGTTTATTTTAGACTTTATTTGTTTGTGAACACTTTGTTGTGATATGCCGTTGTGAACATCTCTGAGAGTATTAAATAGTGGCACTAATTTGGAACGACATTTCTCGAGTCGTTTTCCCACAATTTAATCTTATTCGATGAGACGTTGCGATTCTCACTTTTGACGGGAGACGTTTCTATTTTTAGTTTCGTAGTCCGACGTCGAAATTAAAATCCGTCTTGTTAGTTAGCTCACTTTCGTCATCACGATCACCCCGATATTTATTTTATAATTTTTGGAGTTTATTTGACCACTTATATATTTTTAGCAAGGTTTAAAATATTTTTAATAATTACGTTTTAAATTAATTCCGGCCAAAGAAAATTTATTTGAGTTTAAAACGTTTTAAAGAATTTTTGAGCCAATTTCCAGCTCATTTGGGCCGCACCCTAGCATTGGGTGAGTTGGAGATGTTGAGATTTGAATTTTAAATTATTTTAAACTCCTAATCCCATTAGGATTAGCCCTAGACCTAGTCAACACCTCTACACTATATAAACAACCTTTAGGAAGACCTATTTTCGCAAGAAAATAACCCTAGCCGCTTCCAAAACCCAAATTTGACATTGTGACGAATCGTCGCAACGTTGCGACGAACTTCCCCGCACCGACCGAAGAAACAAGGCCAAAACCCCCGCACCGACCGCTGCAGCCGCCCGCACCAAGCTCTCGCCCGCACCCGCTGCTGCCGCCCCCTCCGTTCTCCCGCTCCGACCGAGAGAAGCTCTCGGTCAGACCGAGAGCTTCGCCCGCATCCCGCTCCGCACAGCCGCCCGCTCTATCGCTCCGCTCCGCACCGTGCCCGACCGAAGCCCTCGCCTGCACCGACCGCTCTCCGCATCGTTGCAACGGTTGCAACGTTGCAGCGCTCCGCTCCCCCGCATCCAAGGCGCCCGACCGAGACCTTCCTCTGCACCGACCGAGAGCCCCGACCCCGCACCGACCCACTGCGCTGTGTAGCGCCGTTCCCAGTGTCTGACCGAGCCAAGTCCCCGCACCGAGGATGTACGACCGAGAGCCAAACGTCGCAACCCCGTACCCGTCGCACCACTTGCCACCGTGGGCCTCCCAATTTCTCCAGAGGTATTGTGGGTTCCCCATAGGTCCCTAGGACTACTGTGGGCCCCACCTAGGTGCTTTCTCTCCGACGATTCGCCGCGTACGACGTTGCGACACGTCGTAGGCCGTCGTCGCACGTGCTAGCTTTGGAATCTGGATTCGTTGCTCCGGTTGATGCTCTGAACTTTCCAGCGAGGAATCTATATTGGAATCAGGACTTGGAGCGCGTTCTTTTATTCCAACCCCTGGCGTCGCTACCCGACGCCAGTGTAGCTTTCGCGTCGTGTTAAGGTAACGCTTTGCACCCCTAGGACCCCCAACCCAATTGCATGCTAATCAAGACTAAAATCAGTATTTTTAAAGTATTTTAAATGTTTTAGAATTCACTAATCAAGATTAATAAAACGGATGTAGGCCGGTGGACTTGAGCACGTAGGATATTGTGACTTTGGACTCGTTGGACGGTGTTTCTCTGACGTGATACTTGCAGGCAAGTGAAACTTGCCAACTCTTGTGTAGGGCCATGTTTTTAGGCCACTTCCTTGTTTTTAGCGTAAAAGAGACTAGTCAGTGAAATGACAGCTGGCTAGACGCCTACTTGATCTAGTTTGACAACGAAACTAGATCCGTCACCTAAATTGATCTAGCTTGACAACGAAGCTAGATCCAACTCTTTAACTTGTTGATCATGCATACTAAACTGTCATGTTTACTTTCCTTATCTGTACGCTTTACTACTTGCCATGTCATGTCATCCATGCATTGAATGTCGCATTCGTAGCACACGCTACAATACTCGTACTTGTACTTCCTTGTCCGGCTAGGTGCACCCCTATGCCATCGTGATGAAACACTTCCTGGCTCGTAATCCAGAAGATGGACACCAGTCCATATACACGTAGAGGGGTAGGGATAAGCGATCACCTGAGCTTAGGAGTTGGCCCGCGCAGCCACTCTAGCCAGAAGGCGTAATCTCTGTGCACGAGGTGCTTACTTTACTTGTCTTGTACTAGTGAGTGTTTCTTGTAAAACTTGACATCCATGCCTTGCTCGTACTTTATTTTACTTGTTGCACTCATACTTTAACTGCCATGTCATCACATCATGCTAGAACTGCTAGGTTTCTTTACTTGTACCTACTTTCAGTTTCCTTGCACAAGTCTCTTGTAGACTTGCTGACATGTGCCCCTTGCTCTTTTGGGTGTCACATGTTAGACCCTGAGCCAGAGACAGTTGTTAAGGACGAGGTGTTTGCTGACGCTGAGCCTGAGCCTACGTTCGTCGAGGAGTTCGAGGACACCGGATACCAGTCTTAGAGACTGTTGAGTTGCTTTTGCTTTAGGTTGCTGTTAGTTGTCGGTGCTTGCACCATTACTTTGTTTTCGCACCTTGTACTTTTGTTGGCCATGCTGGGGCCTCTTTTAGACTCTTTTATTTTAGCCTGGTGGCTTTTCTGCGATGTTGAAATTTATTATTATGGATATTCTGAGATTTATTCTTTGTCTCATTTCCTTATTATTATCTTTGTTTCGTTTCGCGTTGCAAGGACCTGCAATTTAAATTGATTGATGCTTATCGGACTTGCAGCTTTGTAGCTTCAAGTCTGAGCGGACCTTCTCACGCTTTGCCTCCACGTTTTTGGGAAGCGGGGCGTGACAGGTTTTGTTGGTGGCCCATGCAGGTCACTTCTTGCGATTGCGAACTAACGGAACAACGATAATAACGGAATGTCCATTAAATAAATTGCAACATCCAAGTCATTAAGGTTTGAGTCTAATTTGTTTGTTCGTTTTCTATGTCATTAGATGGCTGGACGACGACAGACCCGATCTGGCAGTGTGCCCAATCGTGCTGAGGTACCGGATAGAGAGCCCACCAATGCTGAGATCATGTGGATGATGCATCAGATGATGCAGGTGCAGCAGGGAATGCTCCAGAATACCCAGAGTACCTCTCGCTACGAGCCAGGAGCAAAGCAGTTCCGGGAGCTGGGCCCGACTTACTTTGATGGATCTGAAGGCCCGTTGGCTGCAGAGGAGTGGATCAGGAATACTGAGGATAATCTGAAGATGTCGAAGGTCAACCCGGTTGGATGGGTTGATCGGGTGAAGAAGCAGCTTAAGGATAATGCCCGAAATTGGTGGGATGCAGAGGAGGATTTGTTGGTGAGCCCTATACCTTGGGCTACTTTCAAGTCTAGGTTCGATGAGGAGTACTTTCCGAAGGCTGCTAGGAGGGAGATGTTGCAGCGCTTCATTGAGCTGAAGCAGGGGAATCTGATGGTGGACCAGTACCACCAGGAGTTTACTAGGCTGAGTCGCTTCGCGCCAAAGATGGTAGAGGATGCTGAGGAGAAGGCTCAGAGGTTTCTGCAGGGTCTTCCCTTGACTTGCAGAGCTTGGTGTCTACGACGGATATGGAGTCATATCAGAAGTTGCTGGTAGCTGCTCGGAGACAGGAGAGGATTGCGAGGCAGAAGAGAGGACAAATTTCTGGAGCTGGGAAGAGGCCTATGGAGCAGATCAGAGGAGCGGTGAGGCCTAATCAGACGGTGCAGTTCAAGAGGCCAGGTGGGCCTACTCAGAAGACTTGCCATTTCTGTGGCAAGACCGGGCATGTTAAGGAGCAGTGTAGGAGGATGTTGGGACAGTGTCTGGTTTGTGGAGATCCTACACATACTATTAAGGAGTGCCCGAAGTCTAAGCAGCCTTAGAAGGAACCTGTCGCAGCACAGCCGTTGCAGCAGAGAGCACCTGTACCTGCAGGTTGTGGACCAGCCCTCGTTCCGCAGAAGCAGGCTTTTCAGCAGGCCATGCAGCCGAGGAAGCAGGCCTATCTGATGACGGCAGTGGAGAGCGAGGCTGTGGATGAGGTTATCGCAGGTAACCCTCAAACTAGTTGTTTCCTTCCGTAGATAGTTTTGATTGTTAGCTTTTGTTTGGTTGATTGCATATGATTGTTTGTTAGAATAGGGTTTGATTGTTAGATTGTTTGATAGGTGTGATTTTGGTTTGCACATTTCCTGCACGAGTCCTCTTTGACTCTGGTGCATCGATGTGCATTATTTCTCGGAGCTTCGTGGAGAAGCATTCCTTGACAACTTCCCCTCTTCCCAAGAGTTGGAATATCGTTACAGGAAATGGCGTGATCTCGGTGCATCTTGGGTGCAATTCTTGCCCTTTGGTGGTCTGTGGACATGAGCTTTACGCTGATTTTATTGTCCACGACATCATCAACTACGATGCAGTGCTTGGGATGGATTGTCTTGCGAGTTTCTATGCTACGATCGATTGTCAGAGGAAGAAGGTGGTGTTCGAGATCCCTGGACATCCGGTGTTTGAGTTCAACCGAGGCAGCAGTTCGCTTGGTCCGGTCAGGTTTCGGGCCAAGGCCGTGGAGATTGTTGCGATGCAGATGGAGCAGGATAAACCAGCTATGGTACATGAATTCGATGATGTCTTCCCCGAGGAAATGTCTGGACTGCCACCCGATAGAGCGCTCGAGTTTTCGATCGATCTTATTCCAGGAGCGCAGCCTATTTCGAAGGCACCGTATCGGATGGCTCCAGCAGAGTTGGAGGAGTTGCGTAGGCAGCTGGATGAGCTTCTACAGAAGGGTTACATCAATCCTAGTATGTCTCCGTGGGGAGCACCGGTGTTGCTGGTGAAGAAGAAGGATGGTTCGCGTCGCATGTGTGTGGATTATCGGGAGCTGATGTCACGCCCCGTTTCCCAAAACGGACGGAAGCAAAACGTGACGAGGCCCGCTTAGGCCAGAGCTGTGAAGCTCGGACCCAATAAGCGTCTGTAGGGGGGTGCCATTTTGAAAGATTCCAGGTTCTTGCATTTATAAAGTTTAGGAACAACAAAAGTACAGAAAGGAAATGTCATTCATTAATATGGAGAAATAATATCCAGCGAGTACAAATCTAAAAGAAGCCTAAGCATGGCAACAACTACCAAAAAGACAAACTAAAAGCAGTAACCTCTGAAAGTGACGACTAAAAGACCTCAAGGTCTGGTCCTCGTCAGGCACGTACTCGGGGTTGACGTCCTCGGCTCCTCGTACTCTCGTGAGTCTGCCTCGTCCACGAACTCTGGCTGGACACCTGACGTACATCACCCAAGAGAAAGGAACTGTACGTCAGGTAAAGTCTACAAGAAGGGTTAGACTTTACTGCAAGTGCACCAAACTTTAAACAACGATTTACTGGTTGATTAGCATGCTGGGGTTCTTTTACACAACAGTTTACTGGTTGATTAGCATGCTGTGGTTATGACAGAGTAACACGAAAGGAAGTAACGTAGCAGGAAAGTAAAACGGGACAAGTAGTAGTCGTAGCGTGTGCTACCAACTACGGGACTAACCTACAGGTGTCAAGTCAAGATAGGATAAACAGGACGGAACAAGACGAAACGTGGCAAGACAAGACAAGACAGGACAATTGTGACATGAAGGGTTCACGCCTTACGGTTCGAGGGGGATCAGACCCTCTTGCCGTGCGCACGCTCAACCCTACCCCAAACCCAAGTGATCAAGACAAGACAATATAGGGCCACTCACTCTGCTAGGTGAGTGCCCCTATCCCCACGGTTGGTAGCGTATCGCTCACTCTGCTAGGTGAGCGACGAACGCCTCGTAGGTGAACCGTACTACTGTATAGGACCACTCACTCTGCTAGGTGAGTGTCTCTATCCTCTCGGTCTGCTGGGACACTCACTATGCTAGGTGGGTGCCGAGCTTCCCGTAGGCTGTGAATCAGTACAAGGGATCACTCTCTCTAGCTTGGAGAGTGCCCTATTGCCCGTAGGCTGTGCAAGACGAGACGGGACGTGTCAAGACGGGAAGAGTTATTCTAGGGTGTCCACACACACGCACACACATGATAGCCCTACGATGTCAAAAGTTGTTGTTTGTCGAGCTTAGACTTCGTCGTCAAGTCTAAGTCGTCAGGGGCGTCCCGGACGCTATCATTTCACGTCCAGTTCTATTTGTTCACAGTCTAACAGTTCTAGTAGTCTAAGACCAAAGCACGGCCAAAAACGCAAGTGAGTACACTTGCCTGTGATGGCGAGTATGTCGTCCGTCCGGGGCGTCTCGTCCAGTCGTCGCGTCCGCGGTAGTCCGTCTGAAACAGTCACGGCGATGGTGTCAGGTCGCGATTTCAGAAATTCCTATTAGGTTTCGTTTCTATGTTTTCGGGACTACCCTATTTGTCAAAAGTCACATTTGATGTTTTTGTCAGCCTAGATCGACCATTATCCTATATGCACAGAAAAATTGTCCGATGGTCGATTTCTACTGTGAGCAGCGTTTTACTGGTGCGGAAAAGTAAATTTAATTACAGTTGTCTGATTTTAGTTAGGTTTTCAGTTTCGCTACGGTGTGGGTTGTGCTACGAGTTAGGGGTACCAACCTGAGTGATGTCCACGCATAAGTCTGGCGTCAGGTCTGAAACAGTGGCGGTGCTCGTATCCCCGACTGCGGGTAGCGCAGTGGAGGTCGTCTCGGGATCGTCTCAGGATCGCAGCGGCTGCGGGTAGCGCAGCCGAGATGTCATGACAACGGGGACGGCGTCAGAATCGCCTTGGTTGCGAGTAGCGCAAGGAGGCGGCATGTGAATGGTAGCGGTAACAGCCACGATGCCGGAAGATCGTGAGCCCTGCGGCGTCAACGGCGTCTCGACTACGGGTAGCGTAGCCAGACACGCTCGGGCAGCGGATGAAGTGTGGGCAGTGAGCGGAGGCGGTGGACAGTGAAAGCAAGCTTGGTAGCAGCCGGTAGGAAAAGTGAGCGACGCCAAAGAGCCGCGTCACAGCGAGCACAAGGGGGACGACGCATAGGGCCCAAAACAGCGAACGACGTGGCAAAAGCAGTGACTCAACGTCGTTCGGGGGCGTACTGGACTTGGGAGAGCCACGGGGTGTCGTGGCGGCTTCCTGGGATGGTGAAAAGCCCGTAGAGCGACGGATAATGGCAGCAGTAGCTGCTGCCGTTCGCAGCGGCGATCAACCAACCGCAGGAGGGCTCCGGCGGCCTCGGAAGTTCGTGCGGCGGTCGGAAGCTGCTGTCGGGGGTGTGCGGGCTGCAGCAGCGTCACGGTGGCACGTGGGAAGTGTTGCAGGCGACATGCGATAGGGGGAGGACGAGGGCGGCGCTGGGAGAGCGATGGCGGTGGTCAGAGGTCGCAGGCGCTGGGTCGTCGGCGTGCAGAATGAAACAGCACGCAGCTGCGGCTTCTCCGGCGGTGTGCAGTGGCGACGAAAGTCGCGGGGGTCACCGGCGGGGTCACGAGGGGGTGGCCGGCGTCGGAGGTCGTCGCCGACGGCAGCGAGAGGGAGGAAGGCGATGGGCAAGGTGTCGGGCCTGAGGAGTTTTTGAGGATAAATACGGCGGCTGCGAAAGTTTTCTCTATCCCAACTTGATCACGTGAGTGTAACCTAGGGTTTTGGGGGTTTTAAATAATAATAGGTTTGCTATATGTGTATAGGATATAGGTTAAGTGGGAGAGAGAGAGAGAGAGAGTGTGTGTGTGTGTAAACTGGGGGAGGAATAGGTGCAAGTAGCAACTAAAATCAGATCCCAATACGTATGAGATTTGATAAGATTTGAATCACAAATTTGAAATTCAAGTGATTTGGGCTAAGATCAACGGCCAGGATTTCTCCGAGCGATAACTCCCAATCCGAGCGTCGGAAAAATAATCCGAAAATACTGGGGCGATCGTGGAGACGAGACGCACAGATCTACGGGGCCCGATCGTGCGTAATGCCTACCAAGAATTTACGTAAAATTGGGAACGGCGTTTTGAGTCAAATGACAAAAACGCCCCTATCGTTCAATGTCGTTTCGCGAGAAAACGAGCAGTGAAAAGACGTTCCCAAATATTACTATAAAATTCTACACCCCAAAACGATCGCAATGGCATATCACATCGCATATGCCGGAGCTCAGAAATGGCCAAAATAAAATACGTGCACGTCAAGGCACGTGCACGCAGAATCTACGAACGGTCGGAAAGCGGCCGTTACATTCTACCCACCTTAGAAATGATTCCGCCCTCGGAATCACTTACACTAATAATGATAATAATGATTTATATAAACCCTTAAGCCTATAAATTCCCATCTTCCACGCAAAGGTCTCCAGTCCTATAACTTCAACATCGTTCCTCAAGTAATCCATCATAATCCTTCTTGTCAATGAATAAAGCCACAGCTAATCTCACATCCTAACACTTAACTATAGACCCATCACTGCTGTTCAAATTTCCAACTCCAAGTCCTCACAAATAAAGTAAAAATCATCTTCTCATACCATACCACTCCGTTAAACATCATCGCTCAAAAACATCTTTTCAATTTCTCAATCTTTTCCCAATGTTAATCAATCTCCAAAAATGAGATTCTAGTCAACTACCAATCCAAGGCAAAACTTGTCTATCTTATAACACCTTTCACCAATCAACAATTGTCGTGTCTTCAATACTTTCTTGTCATATCTTCCCATAATTTATCCCCCAATAAATTTGATCCATCAGAATTACATCTCATCCTACTCACTATAACTAATCCCAACCAATATTAAGTCCGACTACCTAATCATCCATTTATCTCAACACGTCGTGTTATTCTCAAAGTCTTCTCACGTCAACTCATCAATTAGTCTCGATGCTAATAAAAGCTCTATGCATTCTCATGATCACCCTAACTCCTATCATACTCTATAGCCATCCCTATCTACCATTCATCTAAGCCTCAACTCTGATAAGTTCTCATCTTCACACATATAATCTCATTCAACCAGTATTCTCTATTGAGTCCGCCACACTTCGGTTTTATAAATAAGTCTTAGACAGTCCATTCTTTTCATCCAAAAGATATTCTAATCCATCATCCTTGTGTTCCCAAAGTCAATTAATCATTGCCATAATAAAACTCATCTCTCTCCAAGCCTACCTGCAAACAAAATCCTATAACGATAATAGCTAGTCCCAATTAATATAACAACCATAAACACGAAAATTTTCTTAAAAAGAGAAAGGAAACTAAAAATCAGTGACACATTTTTTTTAAAACATTTGGAAAAACGTGTGGAGTCGTGGTAATGGATGAGGAAGAATAATTGATTTGTGATCTTGTGAGCTAATTTCAAAAACTTTAAAGGTTTGGTTTAAAAGAAAACAAAGTTTTTGATACAATCACAGGCGGTCAAATATAGGCTATTTTATAATCGCAAAACTACATCTAAGGAAATTGCCTGCTATGACCCTATTCATATAGGTATGAATACCGTCATTCAGACAACTTCAAGCATATCCTGGTTAACACTGAGTACACATTCAAGACACAAAAAGGCAATCATCGGGATCCTAAAGAACACACACTCATACAAGTCTACGCACTCTACCTATACTCATGCATCAAGACAACATCATCTACCAAGGGCCTACTCCTAGCTAGGAATGACATAGGCAACTTCAGGCGCTGATGTCAACATACAAGAGGGAGACCGAAACCAAAAACGACACGAAACAAGATCGAAAGAACGAAGTCAGGTAAGGCGAGGATAAGAAGATAGTAGGATGGACGAGACAAAAAAATATTGTAAAAAAATGATTTAACGATGAATGAAGGATTTTTTTGTGTGCAAAATATGGTATCATATACCTTTTAAAATTATATATATTTATATACTTAAAAGTGAGCAGATGTAGCAAATTAAAATTTTGGAAAAAGTAAGACGAAAGAAGGATGGGTAGGTGAGAAACGATTGTTTTGCAAACGAAAATAAGTTTACACAAGGATTTTGAAATGTGGTCATGAAGAACATAGAACTGATATAATAATAATAATAAAATAATTGGAGTTCCCTAGTTTAGAAAATATTTTAAAAGTATGTACGGTAAGTGATTAGAAATAGATCTTGTAGTTTAGAAAAGTAATATATACATATTGGATCATAGAATTGATAACAAGGTTTAAAACTGAAATACGAAATATACCGATTTGAAAATAGGCTTGAGATAGTAAAATAATTTTACGACCAAGGAGGTTTTAAAATCAGTGCAAGAATTTTAACTCAACTGAAAAAAACAAGAGATTTTAAAATATATAATATAGAGGTTTTTAAAGAATTTAAGCCGAGCGAAAAAACTTAATACGGAATTTCGAAAATACTTTTAGGGGAGCAGAATTGGTCAAGGAAGAGACTCGAAGGATCAGTGATACTTGTCAGGAACGATTACGTGAATTGGAAGAAAGGAAAAGATCGCATGAAGAGTACGCGTAAGATATGAATCGTGAAGAGCTACGATGGGACTCTATGGTCGATAGCACAAAATTTGCAAGGATCAGAGGGATGCTAGAGGACAAGGGTTCTAATCATCGGGTCGTCTAAAGATTTAGGATAACTCAGCTCTAAGACTTCCTAATGAGCTAGAATATAATCAGGATCTAAAGAGAAGGTTCCTAAGAGAATCGAGGTTACGTTCTGCTGGGCCCGAAGTCGATGGATCCGAGCGAAAGACAAAGAGAGGAGGACTCTAGAAATTCTAGCACGATCGGAGTCAAATGGGGATGCTAAGCTAGTCTGGGACGAGAACGACTCGATCTTAACCAGGGCGTCTAGCTATCAAACTGGGACGTCTACCTAAGTCTTCCTACCATCTAAGACAAGGAAACCTATATTAGACTTGTACATGGATATTAAATGAATGCGGTACTCTTATTGTTCCGAACTTTTGCAAGACCTGCATGGGCCACCACTAAAACCTGTCATGCCCCGTTTCCCAAAACGGACGGAAGCGAAACGTGACGAGGCCCGCTTAGGCCAGAGCTGTGAAGCTCGGACCCAATAAGCGTCTGTAGGGGGGTGCCATTTTGAAAGATTCCAGGTTCTTGCATTTATAAAGTTTAGGAACAACAAAAGTACAGAAAGGAAATGGCATTCATTAATATGGAGAAATAATATCCAGCGAGTACAAATCTAAAAGAAGCCTAAGCATGGCAACAACTACCAAAAAGACAAACTAAAAGCAGTAACCTCTGAAAGTGACGACTAAAAGACCTCAAGGTCTGGTCCTCGTCAGGCACGTACTCGGGGTTGACGTCCTCGGCTCCTCGTACTCCCGTGAGTCTGCCTCGTCCACGAACTCTGGCTGGACACCTGACGTACATCACCCAAGAGAAAGGAACTGTACGTCAGGTAAAGTCTACAAGAAGGGTTAGACTTTACTGCAAGTGCACCAAACTTTAAACAACGGTTTACTGGTTGATTAGCATGCTGGGGTTCTTTTACACAACAGTTTACTGGTTGATTAGCATGCTGTGGTTATGACAGAGTAACACGAAAGGAAGTAACGTAGCAGGAAAGTAAAACGGGACAAGTGGTAGTCGTAGCGTGTGCTACCAACTACGGGACTAACCTACATGTGTCAAGTCAAGACAGGATAAACAGGACGGAACAAGACGAAACGTGGCAAGACAAGACAAGACAGGACAATTGTGACATGAAGGGTTCACGCCTTACGGTTCGAGGGGGATCAGACCCTCTTGCCGTGCGCACGCTCAACCCTACCCCAAACCCAAGTGATCAAGACAAGACAATATAGGGCCACTCACTCTGCTAGGTGAGTGCCTCTATCCCCACGGTTGGTAGCGTATCGCTCACTCTGCTAGGTGAGCGACGAACGCCTCGTAGGTGAAACCGTACTACTGTATAGGACCACTCACTCTGCTAGGTGAGCGTCTCTATCCTCTCGGTCTGCTGGGACACTCACTATGCTAGGTGGGTGCCGAGCTTCCCGTAGGCTGTGAATCAGTACAAGGGATCACTCTCTCTAGCTTGGAGAGTGCCTTATTGCCCGCAGGCTGTGCAAGACGAGACGGGACGTGTCAAGACGGGAAGAGTTATTCTAGGGTGTCCACACACACGCACACACATGATAGCCCTACGATGTCAAAAGTTGTTGTTTGTCGAGCTTAGACTTCGTCGTCAAGTCTAAGTCGTCAGGGGCGTCCCGGACGCTATCATTTCATGTCCAGTTCTATTTGTTCACAGTCTAACAGTTCTAGTAGTCTAAGACCAAAGCACGTCCAAAAATACAAGTGAGTACACTTGCCTGCGATGGCGAGTATGTCGTCCGTCCGGGGCGTCTCGTCCAGTCGTCGCGTCCGCGGTAGTCCGTCTGAAACAGTCACGGCGACGGTGTCAGGTCGCGATTTCAGAAATTCCTATTAGGTTTCGTTTCTATGTTTTCGGGACTACCCTATTTGTCAAAAGTCACATTTGATGTTTTTGTCAGCCTAGATCGACCACTATCCTATATGCACAGAAAAATTGTCCGATGGTCGATTTCTACTGTGAGCAGCGTTTTACTGGTGCTGAAAAGTAAATTTAATTACAGTTGTCTGATTTTAGTTAGGTTTTCAGTTTCGCTACGGTGTGGGTTGTGCTACGAGTTAGGGGTACCAACCTGAGTGATGTCCACGCATAAGTCTGGCGTCAGGTCTGAAACAGTGGCGGTGCTCGTATCCCCGACTGCGGGTAGCGCAGTGGAGGTCGTCTCGGGATCGTCTCAGGATCGCAGCGGCTGTGGGTAGCGCAGCCGAGATGTCATGACAACGGGGACGGCGTTTGAATCGCCTTGGTTGCGAGTAGCGCAACGAGGCGGCATGTGAATGGTAGCGGTAACGGCCACGATGCCGGAAGATCGTGAGCCCTACGGCGTCAACGACGTCTCGACTACGGGTAGCGTAGCCAGACACGCTCGGGCAGCGGATGAAGTGTGGGCAGTGAGCGGAGGCGGTGGACAGTGAAAGCGAGCCTGGTAGCAGCTGGTAGGAAAAGTGAGCGACGCCAAAGAGCCGCGTCACAGCGAGCACAAGGGGGACGACGCCTAGGGCCCAAAACAACGAACGTCGTGGCAAAAGCAGTGACTCAACGTCGTTCGGGGGTGTACTAGACTTGGGAGAGCCACGGGGTGTCGTGGCGGCTTCCTGGGATGGTGAAAAGCCCGTAGAGCGACGGATAATGGCAGCAGTAGCTGCTGCCGTTCGCAGCGGCGATCAACCAACCGCAGGAGGGCTCCGGCGGCCTCGGAAGTTCGTGCGGCGGTCGGAAGCTGCTGTCGGGGGTGTGCGGGCTGCAGCAGCGTCACGGTGGCACGGGGGAAGTGTTGCAGGCGACATGCGATAGGGGGAGGACGAGGGCGGCGCTGGGAGAGCGAGGGCGGTGGTCGGAGGTCACAGGCGCTGGGTCGTCGGCGTGCAGAATGAAACAACACGCAGCTGCGGCTTCTCCGGCGGTGTGCAGTGGCGACGAAAGTCGCGGGGGTCGCCGGCGGGGTCGCGAGGGGGGTGGCCGGCGTCGGAGGTCATCGCCGACGGCAGCGAGAGGGAGGAAGGCGATGGGCAAGGTGTCGGGCCTGAGGAGTTTTTGAGGATAAATACGGCAGCTGCGAAAGTTTTCTCTATCCCAACTTGATCACGTGAGTGTAACCTAGGGTTTTGGGGGTTTTAAATAATAATAGGTTTGCTATATGTGTATAGGATATAGGTTAAGTGGGAGAGAGAGAGAGAGAGAGTGTGTGTGTGTAAACTGGGGGAGGAATAGGTGCAAGTAGCAACTAAAATCAGATCCCAATACGTATGAGATTTGATAAGATTTGAATCACAAATTTGAAATTCAAGTGATTTGGGCTAAGATCAACGGCCAGGATTTCTCCGAGCGATAACTCCCAATCCGAGCGTCGGAAAAATAATCCGAAAATACTGGGGCGATCGTGGAGACGAGACGCACAGATCTACGGGGCCCAATCGTGCGTAATGCCTACCAAGAATTTACGTAAAATTGGGAACGGCGTTTTGAGTCAAATGACAAAAACGCCCCTATCGTTCAATGTCGTTTCGCGAGAAAACGAGCAGTGAAAAGACGTTCCCAAATATTACTATAAAATTCTACACCCCAAAACGATCGCAACGGCATATCACATCGCATATGCCGGAGCTCAGAAATGGCCAAAATAAAATACGCGCACGTCAAGGCACGTGCACGCAGAATCTACGAACGGTCGGAAAGCGGCCGTTACAGCTGAATGCTGTGACTATCAAGAATAAATATCCCTTGCCTCGTATAGATGACATCTTTGATCAGCTTGGAGGTTCGAGGGTGTTCTCTAAATTGGATTTGAGGAGTGGTTACCATCAGCTTAAGGTGAAGAAGGATGACATCCCGAAGACAGCATTCAGGACAAAGTATGGTCACTACGAATTCGTGGTTATGCCCTTCGGTGTAACCAATGCGCCCGCAGTCTTTATGAACCTGATGAATTTGATCTTCTACGACTTTCTAGACAAGTTTGTCGTTATCTTTATTGACAACATTCTGATCTATTCAAAGTCGGAGGAAGAGCATGCATCGCACTTGAGGACAGTGTTGGAGATTTTGAGGAAGCATCGTTTGTATGCTAAGTATTCCAAGTGCGAGTTCTGGCTGGATAGAGTTACTTTTCTCGGGCATGTGGTGTCTGGTGATGGAATTTCTGTGGATCCCGAGAAGATTGTGGCTATCAGAGAGTGGCCGGTTCCGCAGTCAGCGTCTGAGATCCGGAGTTTCCTTGGGCTTGCAGGACTTTTCCCGGATTGCTGAGCCGATGACCAGACTGACGCGAAAGGACGTGCCATATGTTTGGTCTGATGATTGTGAGAAGGGTTTTGATGTTCTGAATGAGAGATTGACGACTGCCCCTGTTCTTGCTGTGCCTGGTCGGAGTGGGGGATTCAAGATCTTTTGCGATGCTTCTGGCAAGGGTCTTGGATGTGTGTTGCATCAGCATGGGCATGTGGTTGCGTATGCTTCTCGTCAGCTTAAGGCTCATGAGAAGAATTACCCGACACATGATTTGGAGTTGGCTGCTGTCGTGTTTGCGCTGAAGATTTGGAGGCACTTCCTGCTGAGTGAGAATGTGAAGATCTTCACCGATCACAAAAGCTTGAAGTATATCTTTACTTAGAAGGAGCTCAACATGCGACAACGTCGATGGTTGGAGCTCATGGCAGACTATGAGATTGATTTGCAGTATTACCCTGGCAAGGTGAATGTGGTTCCGGATGCGCTGAGCAGGCTTCCAGCGGTGATGATGTTGACCTCGCAGTGGAGATTGCAGCCGGATTTTTCCGAGACTGGTATCGAGATTATTCTTCCTGGTGAGACTTCTTCGTTGATGAGCATGCAGATACAGTCGACGATCGTGGATAGGATCAAGGCTGGGCAGGCTGGAGATGCTAAGCTGATGAAGATTCGGGAGCAGGTGGAAGCCGGTCTGCGGACTGACTTTTTGATTCATGAGGATGGTTCGTTGAGATTTGGAGCCAGGTTGTGTGTGCCAGCTGGAGATATCAGAGAGGAATTATTGGTGGAGGCACATAGTTCGCCGTATTCTGTGCATCCTGGTGGGACCAAGATGTACAAGGATCTTCGCCTAAACTTTTGGTGGCATGGTATGAAGAGGAGTGTGGCTCGGAGTGTAGCCAAGTGTTTGGTTTGCCAACAAGTAAAGGCGGAGCATCAGCATACGGTAGGGTTGCTACAACCGCTTCCGATTCCGGAGTGGAAGTGGCAGCACATCACTATGGATTTCGTGACTGGACTACCTCGGAGTCCAAAGCAGAATGACACGATTTGGGTGATCGTAGACCGATTGACCAAATCTGCGCACTTTATTCCCTTCTGAGTAGGACAGTCTACTGAGACGCTAGCGAGGAGATATATGGAGGTAAATTCTTTTACTCTCCGTTTTATTTCCTTTTCCTAGTTTAGATAGTGATGTAACGTGAATCGTGCAGGAGATCGTACGACTTCACGGAGTCCCTGTGAGTATCGTGTCAGACAGAGACACGAGATTCACATCTCAGTTTTGGCAGAGTCTGCAGAAGAGCTTGGGTACGAGTCTGAGTTTCAGCACGGCGTACCACCCGCAGACGGATGGCCAGTCCGAGAGGACGATTCAGATTTTGGAGGACATGTTGAGAGCGTGCATGTTGGACTTTAAGGGATCTTGGGAGGATCATCTCCATCACGTTGAGTTTGCCTACAATAACAGCTACCAGGCGAGTATTGGAATGGCGCCTTTCGCCGCGCTATATGGAAAGAAATGTCGATCGCCACTGAGCTGGGATGACATTGGAGATCGGGAGCTGTTAGGACCGGAGATGATCGTGGAGGCCGTGGATGTTGTGAGGAACATCCAGGAGAAGCTGAGGATTGCGCAGGACCGTTTCAATCATTGGGCCGATGCCAAACGGAGGCCTTTGGAGTTTCAGCCTGGAGATCATGTCTTCCTGAAGATTTCTCCGAACTGCGGGGTTATTCGATTCGGGAAGAGAGGCAAGCTGAGTCCGAGGTACATTGGGCCGTTTGATGTCCTGGAGAGAGTTGGAGTTGTGGCTTATCGCTTGGCGTTGCCACCGTCGCTGGTGGGAGTTCACGACGTATTTCACGTATCTCAGTTACGTCGATACGTTAGTGATCCATCCCACGCTGTGGATTTCTCGGAGATTACGGTACGTCTGGATCTGTCTTATGATCAGCAGCCCGTTGAGATTCTGGATCGTCGATAGAAGCAGCTGAGGAATAAGACCGTCGACTTGGTTCGAGTGCAGTGGCGTCACGGTTCCCCTGGTGAGTCCACCTGGGAGCGTGAAGATGAGATGAGAGAGCACTTCCCGCACCTTTTCCCGAGCAGTGCTTGATGTTGATTCCGAGGACGGAATCATTTCTAAGGTGGGGAGGATGTAACGACCACTTTTCGTTGTACTTTGTTCGTGCACGTGCTTTTGGCTGTGCACGTGTTTATTTTAGACTTTATTTGTTTGTGAACACTTTGTTGTGATATGCCGTTGTGAACGTCTCTGAGAGTATTAAATAGTGGCACTAATTTGGAACGACATTTCTCAAGTCGTTTTCCCACAATTTAATTTTATTCGATGAGACGTTGCGATTCTCACTTTTGATGGGAGACGTTTCTATTTTTAGTTTCGTAGTCCGACGTCGAAATTGAGATCCGTCTTCTTAGTTAGCTCACTTTCGTCATCACGATCACCCCGATATTTATTTTATAATTTTTGGAGTTTATTTGACCACTTTTATATTTTTAGCAAGGTTTAAAATATTTTTAATAATTACGTTTTAAATTAATTCCGGCCAAATAAAATTTATTTGAGTTTAAAACGTTTTAAAGAATTTTTGAGCCAATTTCCAGCTCATGTGGGCCGCACCCTAGCCTTGGGTGAGTTGGAGATGTTGAGATTTGAATTTTAAATTATTTTAAACTCCTAATCCCATTAGGATTAGCCCTAGACCTAGTCAACCCCTCTACACTATATAAACAACCTTTAGGAAGACCTATTTTCGCAAGAAAATAACCCTAGCCGCTTCCAAAACCCAAATTTGACGTTGCGACGAATCGTCGCAACGTTGCGACGAACTTCCCCGCACCGACCGAAGAAACAAGGCAAAAAACCCCGCACCGACCGCTGCAGCCGCCCGTACCAAGCTCTCGCCCGCACCCGCTGCTGTCGCCCCCTCTGTTCGCCCGCTCCGACCGAGAGAAGCTCTCGGTCAGACCGAGAGCTTCGCCCGCATCCCGCTCCGCACAGCCACCCGCTCAATCGCTCCGCTCCACACTGTGCCCGACCGAAGCCCCCGCCCGCACCGACCGCTCTCCGCATCATTGCAACGGTTGCAACGTTGCAGCGCTCCGCTCCCCCGCATCCAAGGCGCCCGACCGAGACCTTCCTCCGCACCGACCGAGAGCCCCGACCCCGCACCGACCCACTGCGATGTGCATCGCCATTCCCAGTGTCTGACCGAGCCAAGTCCCCGCACCGAGGATGTACGACCGAGAGCCAAACGTTGCAACCCCGCACCCGTCGCACCACTTGCCACCGTGGGCCCCCCAAGTTCTCCAGAGGTATTGTGGGTTCCCCATAGGTCCCTAGGACTACTGTGGGCCCCACCTAGGTGCTTTCTCTCCGACGATTCGCCGCGTACGATGTTGCGACACGTCGTAGGCCGTCGTCGCACGTGCTAGCTTTGGAATCTGGATTCGTTGCTCCGGTTGATGCTCTGAACTTTCCAGCGAGGAATCTATATTGGAATCAAGACTTGGAGCGCGTTCTTTTATTCCAACCCCTGGCGTCGCTACCCGATGCCAGTGTAGCTTTCGCGTCATGTTAAGGTAACGCTTTGCACCCCTAGGACCCCCAACCCAATTGCATGCTAATCAAGACTAAAATCAGTATTTTTAAAGTATTTTAAATGTTTTAGAATTCACTAATCAAGATTAATAAAACGGATGTAGGCCGGTGGACTTGAGCACGTAGGATATTGTGACTTTGGACTCGTTGGACGGTGTTTCTCTGACGTGATACTTGCAGGCAAGTGAAACTTGCCAACTCTTGTGTAGGGCCATGTTTTTAGGCCACTTCCTTGTTTTTAGCGTAAACGTGACTAGTCAGTGAAATGATAGCTGGCTAGACGCCTACTTGATCTAGTTTGACAACGAAACTAGATCCGTCACCTAAATTGGTCTAGCTTGACAACGAAGCTAGATCCAACTCTTTAACTTGTTGACCATGCATACTAAACTGTCATGTTTACTTTTCTTACCTGTACGCTTTACTACTTGACATGTCATGTCATCCATGCATTGAATGTCGCATTCGTAGCACACGCTACAATACTCGTACTTGTACTTCCTTGTCCGGCTAGGTGCACCCCTATGCCATCGTGAT
Organism: Scilla litardierei; assembly: GCA_030789695.1. Lineage (NCBI taxonomy): Eukaryota > Viridiplantae > Streptophyta > Magnoliopsida > Asparagales > Asparagaceae > Scilla > Scilla litardierei. Next base: position 136,449,409 of record CM061140.1, on the reverse strand, counting down.
GAAACACTTCCTGGCTCGTGATCCAGAAGATGGACGCCAGTCCATATACACGTGGAGGGGTAGGGATAAGCGATCACCTGAGCTTAGGAGTTGGCCCGCGCAGCCACTCTAGCCAGAAGGCGTAATCTCTGTGCACGAGGTGCTTACTTTACTTGTCTTGTACTAGTGAGTGTTTCTTGTAAAACTTGACATCCATGCCTTGCTCGTACTTTACTTTACTTGTTGCACTCATATTTTAACTGCCATGTCATCGCATCATGCTAGAACTGCTAGGTTGCTTTACTTGTACCTACTTTCAGTTTCCTTACACAAGTCTCTTGTAGACTTGCTGACATGTGCCCCTTACTCTTTTGGGTGTCACATGTTAGACCCTGAGCCAGAGACAGTTGTTGAGGACGAGGTGTTTGCTGACGCTGAGCCTGAGCCTACGTTCGTCGAGGAGTTCGAGGACACCGGAGACCAGTCTTAGAGACTGTTGAGTTGCTTTTGCTTTAGGTTGCTGTTAGTTGTCAGTGCTTGCACCATTACTTTGTTTTCACACCTTGTACTTTTGTTGGCCATGCTGGGGCCTCTTTTAGACTCTTTTATTTTAGCCTGGTGGCTTTTCTGCGATGTTGAAATTTATTATTATGGATATTCTGAGATTTATTCTTTGTCTCATTTCCTTATTATTATCTTTGTTTCGTTTCACGTTGCAAGGACCTGCAGTTTAAATTGATTGACGCTTATCGGACTTGCAGCTTTGTAGCTTCAAGTCTGAGCAGACCTTCTCATGCTTCGCCTCCACGTTTTTGGGAAGCGGGGTGTTACAGAGACCCTTTCCTCTTTCCTATTCTCGACCCATGGGGAGTCATTTTCTGCACACTTCACGGCCTCCCCAACCGTCGACACTTTTGTCTCCACTGCAGCTGTCTTCACTGATAGTGCCGTGACGTCTGTCCCCATGTCTGTGTCAGCGACCTCTCTGTCCCACTCGCCCTCTATCGCCATTTCAGCCTCTGCTACTGCTCCTTCCTTTTCGACCATTCCTGCATCTCAGCCTCACACAGAGGCTTAGCGTCTTCTTGCGAGCACAGCACCACAGCCCCACCAGGTAGTCTCACCCGTTATTTACGGTAGCCGTGCGAGGCAGCCCCGTTCTCCACCTATTCGACCCTCTGCCCCACCTCCCCCCGACACCCTAATTCAGCACGTCCGTGCTCTAGAGGGGGCAGTTAGTGGGCTTAGAGGAGATTTCCGGGCTCTCTCCGCTACCGTCACTGCTATATAGAGGCACGTCGCTTTACTTCCTGGTATTCAGGCTAGCCTGAACCAGATCCTTGCGCGTCTGTCATAGCCGCCACCACCACCTCCTCCTCCACCACCCACTTAGGCATACACTGGATGCATCTCATACTTTTGCTGCTGCTATTCTGGATATTTTCTGCCGGCTGATTTTGCACCCCTCCTCTACACACTTTTTGGTCACATTTTGCTCATATCTGTCTATATCATTTTGGGAGAGAGGAGGTATTTTTGGGGACACTTATATTGCGCCATTTTGATCTCTGCATGCACCACATGCATCTCTGCATATTTCATTTGCATACCCATCCCATTTTCTTTTATTTTCATCATGCATGCATCCTCACCCACCCCACCCATATCATATCTCTCGGTGTGCCACACTTTGCACATTGAGGACACTGTGCCGTTTAGCTTGGGGGAGTGAGTGTCTCACGCACTTTTCACTTTCTTCATTTTTTCTTTTATTCTTCCCACCTTTCTTTATTTTACACTTATTTTCACCCACTTTTTCATTTTTTCTCATGCATCCCGTTTTCTTATTTTGTGTGTGCTGCATATGTACAGTAGTTTTTATTTTTCTTTTATCCTTATCTCTTTTATCCTTTTTGCTAGAGATGAATTTTTTGTGATGATGATGACGTGGTATTAGCTTATCTCTATATGCATATTATCTTGTCATGCCATCATTTTTATTTCAGACATCATATGCCATGCTTGATATGCATTCGAGATAGTAACCCGCACTTTGTTATATGAATGTGGATGAAATTCTTCTATTAGCTGAGTCTGATTATTTATCTTGTATACTCTTCATAGAAAACACACCAAGCTTCACGCATTGATTGCTTAAATTTGGAGTACTGCTTTGTTGTCTTATATCACTTCTTATTGCATGAAAATTGTACGCTTCACTTTCAGGTTGATTGAATGAATGCCATGTTGATATAACTGGATTAGTTTACTTTCTGAGATCAAACTGAGTAGATTACATTACTCTGCTGAAAGTTGTCGTGCACATGCTATATAGTGAACCGAGTGTTACATATTTTTCTTTCTCCATATATCTTGAGCATTATTTCTATACTTAAAATCATTGGTGAATCTCTCTTTAGCGAATCCTATATTGGCATATTCCCCCGCTACAAAAGTCCATGCTCCAACACCCCAAAATCAAAAAGAAAAAAATATTAATGTATATCTCTCTATCTTTTGATTTGGGATCACAGTTGTATATATTGATATGAAAAAAAGAGAAAAAAAAGAAAAGAAAAGAGAAAAGAAGTTCGTATATGATCCCATTTCATTTTTCTTTCTTTCTTCCCTCTTTTATTTTTGTTTCTTGGAGCTTCAAAAATGGGGAATGTTCTTATTGCTAAATTTGATGCCACCGCGCTTATAGATAAGCTCGGGGGAGAGGATCCAATGATGTGTAAGAGAGTGGCTACTTGTCTGTGCATGACAACCTAAGCTAGGTAATTTTCTATACTCGGTGAGATTACTAAAAGTTTTACGAAGTCCAGGAATTGAAACTTAGCATGCATTTCATGAAAACCACTCCTTTCTGTTCTTATTGCTTCATATTTGTCACGCCCCGCTTCCCATTATACTTGGGGCGAGGACGTGAACGGGCCCGCTTGGGTTGGAGCGATGAAGCCCCAACCCAATAAGCGTCTGTGTATGACTACTTTGGCAGATTCTTGCTTGCGAATAATCGGAACAACATAATATGGTGTCATCATTAAGATTTTGACTTCCAGATTACAAGTACACAAAAATTAGAAGGCCCAGCATGGCCATTACAACAGTTACAAGGAAATTAAAATACACCTGAAAATGAATACAACAATTATTAAGATTTAGCAAGCTGCGCAGTGTTCGTCGTCTTCAGTAGTGGATCTCGTGCTCTTGGTTCTCTTGGTCACCTTCTTCAATCTCCAAGTGAACTTCACTGTGAACTCTGCTCAAAACCTAACGTATATTTCACAAACAAGGAAATATACGTCAGCGAGGGTCGCTCGGCAAGCTTTAAAAAACGTTAGTAGAAAAAGACCCTCGGCAAGATTTAATATAATTTACAAAACTTTAGAAATGGAAGACACAAGATATTTCCAAAAAGATGAAACATGGCAGCATGAAGCAACATGGGAACATAACATCGTGTAGTGAGTAAAGTAGTGCAAGCGGAGTGTGGTGCGTAAAGTAGGGGGCACAACCAGGTGTAGTGTGTAAGGTAACCAGCATGGCAAGGGTAGTGTGCACAGCAAAAGTAGTGACAAGTGTAGTGCGTACAGCAATAGTCAATCGTGACAATAATTTTAGCAGTTTACAATGTAGCATCAGCCGAGGTAAAGAGAAGGGTGCATCAATCAATCAATCAATCAATCAATCTCCTATCTAGTGACAAAGCCCAGTGTCCGAGGGGGAGGTGACCAGCATCACACCCAAGTCGACGGGAGCTACCCGTGACTCTATACTCACCGACCCGGCCAGGTGTCGGTCAAGTTCACCAATCGAGTGCAATCTAGCTTTCCAGCCTCTACTACACTAGACTACCCCACCCAAGTGTCCATAAGTCAAACCGTAGTTTAATGTTTGCCGAGTGGCAAAACATTCCGTAAATGCCCCGCGGGCCCAATATCCATATTGCCCGAAGGCCCATTAGTCCGTAGTTGCCCGAAGGCCCAAAAATCCGTATTTTGTCCAAAGGCACAAAGTCCGTAATTGCCCGAAGGCCCAATATCACAATTCAATAGGGTGGACGGTCCACAATTTAAAAGTACGACAAGCAACGAGAGTGTCACATGTATATTATTTCAATGGCACCAACATTTGAGAGTAAGACAACCAAACATATCACTAAGTCCGTTAAGCTTTAAGCAAAATACTTATGAGTTGTCATTAGCAATATTTAGTCGTCCCAGCCACAAAATCTGAGCAGTATAATTAAAAACCTGTGGGTAATAAATACTTGCGCCTTTAAAAATTGTAGAAAAGTAATATACCTACAAAGGGTAAATATTTGCGCCTTTGAAAATTAGTAGAAGATAAAATACTCGTAAGGGCTAAATACTTGCCTAGAGGAGCGTTTCTGGATGCCCACGTGAATGCTGGAGGAGCGCGAATATATCTGTAAAGTCGGATCAAGCCAAATGATTCTCAGCTAATGAAACACTATTAAGTCCACCTTATAAAACTCTGTTTGATATATATACTATACAGCACCCATAACTTATCTAACATAACCTGTTTACATAAAATAATTTATAAAACTCTATTATTTATAAAACTCTATTTACATAAACTAATACGTATTTACATATATATCTATTTATATAATACCCTATCAACTCATAGTTTACAACCTGTTTAAAATAAATAATAGGGTGTAGAGGATAAGCTCATATTTATGTGTACGCACACAGTAGCACCTAACAAATAGCAGTACTTGCAAAAACATTTACAAGTCTTACCTTCGTTCACCGGAGATGGGTGTGACCACCGACAACGGTGGTGTTGGGCGGCAGGAGCGGCGTGTTGCATTCGAAGTCGGAGCTCATGGCGGGTTCGTCGGATTCGTCGTTGGCCGTGCGGTGGAGGCAGTGTCGTGCAGACGAGGATGGCGGCGAACGGCTTCGAGCGGAGGATGGTGCTAGCTGCGGCGGTGTTCAGGCGTTACTGGGCGGAGAGCTGTTCGAGCGGAGCCCTGGCGACTGGAGCGGCGATCAGGGGCTCAGGCGAGATCGGGCACACCGGTGGTGGACCTGATCGGAGGGAGAGCGGAAGGCGGGTGCTGCTGACGAGGGAGGAGTCCGGTGGTGTGACTGGGAAGGGCGAGGGAGCACGGGGTCGCAGTGTGATGAACGGAGGGGGTTCCTCTGTTCCGAACAGAGTCGGACGTCGGAAGAATGGCGGTGGCACGGTAGGGGATGCGGGAAGTCGAGAGGGAGCACGACGAGGGCTGGTGGCCGTGGCGCTGGGCTTCGGGCTCGAGGGCGGTGGAGATGAGGCCTCGGGGTGCGAGGTCGCTGGAGAACGGGGAGGAGGCCGTGGTCGGAGATCCGGTGTCAGGCTGGACACGCTGGCGATGGGGGAGGCACGGCGGACAGCTACCGGGTTTGGTGAGGTCGAGGGCGAGCTGGGTGTTGCGGCGGCGTCCGAGGGTTCGGAGGGAGGCGTGTGGCGGCGGGGTTAAGGCTGCAGGTGAGGGCTGTGTGGGGGAGATGAAGGCGGAGGTGAACTGGGTTGCGGGTTGTTGGGTCGGAGGTCACCGGAGATGGGAGGTTGGATGTGTTACGGCTCGGGGAGAGGGGATGTCGATCTGCAGTGGAGGGTTGTGTGGGTGGTTGGTGAGTTGGCGGGGGTTGGGGGTGCCTGAGGACGGTGGATTCAGGCGAGGGGGTGGAGACGAAGTGTTGGGCTGAGAAGGGAAGTTGGTCGGAGCTCAGATCTAGGCCTTGCGGGTGGTTGCGGAGTGTTGGGCGAGAGCATCGGAGTTGGGGGAGAGCCTTGGGGTTTTATAATTTGTAGGATGTATAGGCTTAGAGTGTAATATCTCAGCTTAGAGGGGAAAAAGAGTTTGGTAGGGTTTTTCTTGAAGGAAATGTAAGTGTGCGGCCTGAGTTGTGCGTAAGTAACCCTAGGGTGATCAGGGTTAGGAAGAAAATTAGGAAGTAATTTAATAGGAAGGAAAAATGGGAATGAGTCAAAAAGGAAGTGTTTTAGTAGGAATTTATTAGGGAAAATTAATAAGAAAAGTAAATAAGAAAGTTTTCTTTTTGAATTTAAAAAGATTTGTTTTAATGATAATTATTAGGGAAATAAGAGCAAGTAGTAAAAAGGAAAGTTTTTGAAATTGTTTTAAATACTATTGGTTTAAGAAATTAAGAGTAATAGAAAAAGGAAAGTTAGGAAATTTGAATTAATAGAGAGGGTTAATTGGTTTTAAATGAGAGAAAACTTCTAAATTAGCTATAATTTAATCAGTGTACTAAAAGGGAAACTATTTGAATTTCGATTTGAAATGAAGATTAAAAGCATTTTAAAAACAATTATAATAAAGGGTTTATATAAGGGAACGGTTTGAAATCCTATTAATAGTATTAGTAGTAAATTATTTAAATTTTGAAATTTGAATTCGAAAATAAATTTAATCTAATTATAAAGATATTTCCAAAATAATTATAGGAAGGATTTTATTCTAGTAGTTTAAAATAAACATGATAATAACAAGTATGAAAAGTATAAGTGGATACAGGTACGTGGACAAAACGTCTAACAACAGATAGGGGACAGAAAGGAAAAAAGATATACAGCAGAAATGCAGCTAATAGGAATATTAAAACCGGTCGTTACAATATTGTGTGATACCTCTTATACTCCAAATAGAAAGCGATCAATTGAAAAGTGTGAAGTTTATGATTATGTATATTGCTTTAAATGCTTCAGACGATGTTAATTCTAGAATGATTTCATATTCCATATTGTTTTGATATTCTTGGGTTTCTATATTGAATGCATCATATATGATCATGATATAGAGATAAAAATCTTTGGCATGTTTGTATTCGCCGTATGCTATTTGAGTAAGCAAGTCCACGTCCTGAGGAAATGATCTAGCACCTCCCTCTTTGTTTTCTTTTCTATCTTCTTTTTCCTTTTCCTTATTTTTACCCGTTGGGTTTGCCTTTTACTCATCTTCCTCGAGGATTAGTAAGATGTAAGCTTGGGGGATTTTGATCGCTCCTTATTTTAAACCTTTTTTCTGCATGTTTTCATGTCGTTTTGATCGCTCATATTGCGTTTTCCACGATTATTAGACGATATTGCGATACTTTTCACTATTTCTTGTTTTTGTCGTATTTCAGGAGATCTGGAGCGATCTGGAGCAAAAATGAGATCAAAGGATTTTCATGCACACCGGAGCGCCACCCACAGCTTATTTGAGAAGTTAGCAGCACTAGAGGATGAGCGGAAGAGGAAGAAATTCAATAGAAGCGATGAGGAGGTGAGGAGGAGAAGAAAAGAAGACAGATACAGCTCACTCGGCCGAGCAGACTGCTCATTCGGCGGAGTAATAAGCTGTACTCGGCTGAGTGAAACGGATACGCACATCAAAATTTCAAAGGTCCTCGGCCGAGCAAGGAAGTCTACTCGGCCGAGTGAGAAAGCTCACTCGCCCGAGTAGAACAGGGATTTTCAACCGAGAAGTTGCCAAGTTACTGGAATTTCCGAGGAAGCCTACTCGGCCGAGTACGGTTGCTTACTCGGACGAGTAAAGAAGCCTACTCGCCCGAGTCAGTCAGAGAAACAGACCCCCGAAAACCCAAGACTCTCTGTTTTTATTGGGTTTGTCACTCGGCCGAGTGACATTGTACTCGGTCGAGTGACGCTTTTCGACTGCTGCGAGGATTGCGAATTCTAGGCTGCGCAGGGGCAGTTTTATCACGATTTTTTTGGACGATTTTAGCTTGTATTTAAACCTAGTTTTTTCCCTAGTTTTAGGAGAGACTTCTATTGTTTTTTGACGGCTATTCTTTTGTAAAATCTCAGCTGGAGATCATAGGCGACAATTTTGGTTTGTTCTTTCTTGCTAAGAATCTTATTTTTATGAATTGTCTCTTCTTTACAATGATTGTGCTATGATTCCATTTGTTAATTCTGAGATTTTTATGATGATTTGTGAGTAGTTTCGTCGTTCTAGAGCATGGAGATGAACCCTATGGACCCGATCTTTTGAATTGTGATGAATGAATAGAATTGTTGCTAGGATTGAAGAAAGGTTAGGTTTTGATTGATTTATTGTGAGTAGCTAGGAATTTCCATCGATTGGGATTTGCAAGAGATTGGATCCCAATTGACGGGAAGGCCTAGATATTCGACTTAGGTCTATAATCGAAATTCTCTAGATTTGGTTTGCAAGAGATTGGGCTAAAGCTAGGATTTTTATTATAAATCTATACCCATATTCGTTTGCAAGAGATTGGACAAATACGAACTATCATAACCTAGATCGTAGCTCAAGTTTGCACAAGAGTGGGCTCGCGTTACGATTAAACAATGATGTCGATCTTCATGCTAGTGGCTTAGGTAAGGGTTTGCACGAGAGTGGGCCCTAATCTAGGTTGCTATAGACCGGCAATAGCACGAGAGCGTGAGCTTGGTTCTACATTAAGTTGCGACTAGTTCACCTACATTCAAGCCTTGCAACATTGAAATTCATGATTCACAAGGATAAGAGACGGTCCGTAGTCGGGATTTCCTATCCCTAGAAGCTTTTATTATATTGATATTTACTTGCTATTGAACGATTTTGACATTGCCATCCAAACTATTCTTATTCCATCAATAGCTAGGTGATCAAAGTAAGATACTGTTAATTGTCCTCCCTGTGTTCGATACCTACTCGCCACTACGCCGTGCGCTTGCGGTAAAACTACAGTCGTTTTCCGACTGTATATCCGGGCGCGATCAAGGGTGCACCTCGTCTGAACCTCGGAGGACGCTCACCGGTCTTCCGGGGCGAGCAGGACGCCGATCAACCTTAGAGACAAATATGACTGGAGAAAGGGCGCACTCAACCGCAAATCCGACGAATCACACGGTCATTCTCCCCTAGCACGCCGGGAACAGTGCCCAGGGTGTACGTCCGGACCGCACGTCCTCAATCCGGGGCGACCTAACGGTCCCTCGATAACTCCGCCTCTCAGGGGCTCTACGACAACCCTTTGGCACGTCGGACACGACAAACAACCTAGTACAAGGACACTACCGATACTTTCACCGCCCGACCATCTGACAAAGCACCCCCTGGCCGCTGCGTCCCCTGACTCTTAATGCTTTCGGCCCTGACACCCTGACAAAAGCGCCCCTGGCCATTGCGTCGTCTGACAAAAGTACGGCTGACACCCTTGATCCTGACATCCTCGTCCGAAGCTTCCGCTAACAGCAGGGCCAGCTCAGCGCGCCAAGTCAGCATGCCAGGTCAGCCCCACTTAACCCCCTCCACCAGGTATAAATACCCCTTTGCCTCCAACGGGGAGGAGGTTCTTATTACTCACACACAAGAGCAAAGGTCTCTCATATCTTTGTTCTTCCACCCTTCATAGCTCGTCACGTACGGTTGACTCACCCTCAGTCCGACCTGCGTGCCTAGCCCCCGCTTTAAGTCCTATTGCTGACTTAGGCATCGGAGAGGCTAAGGGTTGGACCCCAACCCAGCCTTTCTGACGAGTTGCTCCTTGCGCAGGTTAGCTCGTCACCAGTGGTCGTGCTCGTCCCCGCCCCAGGCAGTTCGACCCTTCTACTACATCCTTTCAGATTCGATACCGTGGTCAGCCTTCGCAACGGGCTTAGCCTACACCCCACTAATCACCTGTTAAATAGCCTATCCTAACCCTCACCTTTATCATAACCACCGTGCCATTGGTTCCCCATAATACAAATTCATTGTACGCGGGTTTTACCCCGCAACAACTATGATCATTGGAATTTAAAACATTTTATGACATGGATACATTAATGTTTGTGTGTGTACGTGACATAGATGTGGCTTGTGGTGTGTTGACAACTGGGTTCCGGTCAACAGTAATCGAGGCTGACATAGACTCCTTCGATGAGATAGAGCATCGTCGGTTGTTGATGTGGGGCCTTTGGTTGCAAGAACCAGGGTCAAGAAATGCTGTGCTTCGAGCGTTGTGCTAGAGCTCGACCAATCTCACGGTCGAATATAACGACAGTTCGACCTTGCTGTTAGGTCGTGCCTCGAACGACCTGCACCACAGACAATCGTTAGGGGGGTCAGATCTGGGTTCCGACCCAAATCCCATCTGATGCTTAAGTTAGTCACTGCTTAAGAGAGGCTCGGGGCTGTCAAGATTGACCCGAGTGAGATCGTCCTGATACAGTAATCTCAAGCTTTTTGGAGAAAGAAATATTCGAGTGGAGAGAGAGAGAGAGAGGGAGAGAGAGAGAGAGAGGGAGAGAGAGAGGAGAGAGAGAGAGAGAGAGAGAGAGAGAGAGAGAGAGAGAGAGAGACTGTCAGAGTACCTAGTATTCTGTACATTTGGAGTCTGAACCCTCTTCTAGTTGTCCTCTTCTCATTTTATAGATGATCATTTCCTTCCCTAATGCATAACGGTCCGTCATTGATGATGGCAGTGTCTTCTTTGTGAATAAAGATAACATTCACCCATTTATTCCTGCATTTACTAACCTATCCCGTGGAGTTAGCGGGATCCAACGGGCAGAGGAGATGACGCATTGACTGGGTATATATTTATCTTCTTTGACGGGCCTCAGGGCTATTGGGCCGAGGCATACCGTTCACAGTGGGCCTTGCTCTTCAGGCAAAATTCTTCTTCCCGCTTCGTGGACTGGGCCCATGTATCAACAATGGCCCCATCACTTAGACTCAAAACCTGGCATTGATTGAGACTGAGTGATGTGAAATCTCATTAAATGGTCACAGCAGTCGAATCGGGAATGTTTGATTTGAACCGCCAAATCCTCGCTCCATTACTTTGGTCTTTGCTCTGGTTTGAGGTTTGGAACATCAACGACATCAGATATGTGCACGTGTTTCCCCTTGAACGGCCAAGCTCGGTTCGGGTTCTGGATTTCTGATATAAAAAGGATGAAAGTAAAATGAAACGACAAGTTCATCTCGTCTTCTAAATTTCGGATGGCTTACTTCTTCATCTGCTTGCTTTGACATTCGTCCAACCTTGCTAAGGTAGCCTTCTTCTCCCATTTGCATTTATTTTAATTCTTCCAATCATGTGGCCGTTTTTGAAAATCAGAGAACCATCTCCGTCTGAAGTCTTGCAGCATTTTCGACCCTCTCAATATACCCTAGTCCCAGAGAAGGGAAAAGGATTGCAAATAGAACTCAGATTTTCCCTTCTTCGGGCGATGAGCCTTCTAGAGTGCCTCAAGAAGTCTTAGACATGGTGCCAGAGTTATCTTTCGACCTGACTGGTAAGATTCAATCAGATTATCTTTCCCCTCCTTATAAGCTTAGGATCCCAGAGTTGAATGAAATGGCTTGCTTCCCTCGAAGACAAGAAGTTGGGGTATATCTGAAATCCTTCTTGTTTGGTCTTTGTTTTCCAGTCCATCTGTTCATCTTAGAGATTTTGAGTTTCTTAGAACCCTCCATCTGCCAGCTTGCGCCTTGCGCTATTACTCCAATGGTTGGGTTTACCATGCTTTGCGAGCTTTGTAGGGTATTGTTGATACCAACTTCGTCATGGGTCCAGCCCACGAAGTGAGAAGATGGAGTCTGCCTGATAAGCAAGGCCCACCAAGATTGGTGCGCTACAGCCCAATATCCCCAAAGCCAGTTAAAAAGGATGAGCCATGACCAAGTCAAAATTGCCAACTAATTAATGGATCCTGTCAAAAGGACGATGTAGAATCGAATGAGAGGAGAGACTTACGTTAGCGTACGCTGCGCTGTAGTCTCTGAACTTTGCCCTTGGATTCGCCACAACGGTCGGTACTTCGTCACAGAGGATCGAAGCAGCGTTTTCACCGTCTAAATCTCACTTTAGGAGAAGAACTTAATGGAAGGGAGAAGAGGAAAAAGATTGCCTTATGCAAACTTATGGCATGAATGATTAGCCTAAAATGCCTTACCCTTGGGTCCTATTTATAGGATTTAAGGGTAGTTATTGTAGGAAATAACTACATATAAGCTTATTAGCTTATATTAACACCCTTGCTTATCCTCTTCTTCATGCACTTATCAAGTGCCTTTATGCACTTATAATGTGACTTTTTCCACTTATCGAGTGGTTCTTTTCACACATGAAAAGGTTCCCTTTGCACATGCTTTCATGTACGCGACATCCGAGGTCCATAGACCCTCATACATCCCCTCATGGGTGTATACATGTCGTTCATATCCAACATATCCCACTCACACTTGAGGGGATTGTAAGGAAACATCTTTTCCTTTATTTCTTCTATTTATTATACTGAGAAATAGACCGTGTGACCGTCATGCGCATAGAGTCCGCTGTTGTGCACTTGTTAGAGATACACACCACTCCTTGGGGTGCAAAGTTGAGTAGATCAACGCATGTTACGCATGTTTTACCCTAGATTATTTCTTCACATTTCTTATACTTTATATTCAATAATTGAATCCCATCTGGATTACAATTGGCTGGCCAGCTTTGAATCTCTAAAGTTCAAATGTGAATATGAAATTAATCTTTCCTTTTCTTGCGATCCTTTCGATCTTGACTTGACTCTCTTTCTAACATGCCCCGCCGGACCGAATTGACCATAGTCCATAAGCAACATGCTAAGATAGCGATCACCCAGTCAAATCTAAAGGAACCAATTAGAGTCCATAAGGGTAAGAAGTTGAAGACCCATGTGGTCTTTGGGTCTCACATAATAGTAAACACAATTACTATTCTAACCCAATGGTCAAATGCATACGTAGTATGAATACGTATTACAACATCACTCCTTTCCCAGGGAGCGTATGTCTTAATGATGTTGTAAGGATGATGATCAGACACCACAATGTATGAATTTGAGTCCCTTTTACTACTCAGTAATTTCCTGGACCCACATCCCGCATAAGACAGATAAGATTTAAAAAAAAATCTTCTTAGATCTTTTGTAAGTATCCATATGATGTCGATCTTTCATACGACCATTTTGTTTAAGTCATGACTCTAAATCATCCGTCTGACGATTTTGACTTTAAACAGGTCTCATCTTTATCTTATCCGTATGATAGAATAAAGGCGGTTGCTCATGTGAGAGAGCCAACCTCAATCTGTCCGACATACTAGAAAAACATAGCTGAGATTAAAAGAAATGTACACAAATATTTTCAAGAAACTCATATGCAATGTTAAAAAAAAGAACTTATTCTTTTATTAAATTTGATCTTTCATAGACATGGGAATATACATTGATACAACTCAGCTCTTACGCAATCCTTGAGATGATAAGTGTTTGTAAAACACATCTCTGGGGATCGCCTTCGTAAGCGGATCCGCTATCATCTCATGCGTAGATATGTATCTAATGTCTGCCTTCTTGTTCTTATCATAGTCTTTTGCAAATTTGTAGCGGATATCAATGTGTTTGGTCTTACAATGGAATTTTGGATCTTTGACATAGGCTATAGATGCTTGACTGTCACTGTATATTGGTACAGCACCTGAGTCACTTGCATCAATTAGCTTGTCTAAGAACTTCCTAAGCCAAACAGCTTATTGGACCGCCATGCTAAATGCTACAAATTCGGCTTCCATAGTTGAAAGTGCGATGCAGGATTGCTTTTTGCTACTCCAGGATATTGCACCAGATCCGAGTAGAAAAACATGTCCTGAGGTCGATCGTCGCTCATCGAGATCACCCGCCCAATCAGCATCAGTGTAGCCTTCGAGCCTCAAGGCATTTCCTTGATAGCATAAAGCATAGTCCGCAGTCCCTTTAAGATACCGCATTATCCTCTTAACCGCTTTCCAGTGTGCTTGCCCTGGATTGGATTGGTAACGACTTACCATTCCAACGGCAAAACAGATGCCCGGTCTTGTACACATCATAGCGTACATAAGACTACCAACTGCACTGGAATATGGAACTTTTTCCATAATTTCCTTTTCCTTTTGGTTCTTTGGACACATTTTCAGACATAAATTATCGCATTTGCTTATAGGAGTATCAATGGACTTACAGTCCTGCATATTAAAACGTTCTAGAACCTTCTTTATATAAGTCTCTTGTGAAAGAGAAAGAAGTTTCTTCGAACGATTCCTTGAAATCTTAACTCCAAGGATATATGCGGCTTCTTCCATGTCTTTCATCTTAAATACTGATGAAAGCCAAGCCTTGATATCCATCACAAAGCCCTTGTCATTTCCGGCTATTAAAATGTCATCTACATATAGAGACATAATAACATACTTGCTTTTGATCCTCTTGATATATACACAATTATCTTCATCAAGCATGGTAAAACCATTTGATAAGACAACTTCTTGAAATCGTATATACCATTGCCTCGAGGATTGTTTAAGACCAAATATGGACTTACGAAGTTTACAAACCTTATGTTCGTTTCCTTCTTTTACAAACCCTATTGGTTGTTCCATATAGATCTCCTCGTCCAATTCTCCATTGAGAAAGGCAGTCTTTACATCCATTTGATGTAATTCTAGGTCTAAGCAAGCTACCAAAGCCAGAATCAAGCGAATCGAGGTAAAACGAACAACAGGTGAGAAGGTCTCTTTGTAGTCTATCCCTTCATGTTGCGTAAAACCTTTCGCGACAAGGCGAGCTTTATATCTGTATATAGAACCATCAGCCTTATGCTTGATCTTAAGAACCCATTTGTTCCCAATAGCTCTACGTCCTCTGGGTAAGTTAACCAAGTCCCAGACTCGGTTAATTTTCATGGATTCTAATTCCTCCTTCATCGCTTCCATCCATTTGTCTTTTGCAGGGCATGATACGGCCTGTTTGAAAGTAGCAGGCTCGTCATCTTCTTGTAGTAAAGTCATAAAGGTGTGTGGGAATTCATCCTCAAATCTTAGAGGAGCTAACCTTGTACGACTACTACGTCGCATTTGAGATTCTTCAAGTCCTTGTTGACTCGAAGTTGGATCAATTCTAATATTACTCCCACTTGGAATGTGATTAGAATTGCTCCCACTTGGATCATTATTCATATATGGAATAGGATTCACATCATTCGTATCATCCATTGGTGAAGGTTGAAACGTATTTTCGTCGTCACCAAGAATTCTCCCACCCGAATGAGGTAATCCTTCTTGATCATAAATCTCAAATAGAGATAAGTCCTGACTTATCTCGCCCTGTCTTGGAAACTCATTTTCCAAGAAAGTAACATCCCTCGATTCAAATTCAATCAGTCCTCCATTGTCTTCCTGACCAATGAAAACATAACCTTTGGAGTTGTCTGCGTATCGTATAAAGATACATTTCCCCCCTTGGCCCAAGTTTGCCATACTTATGGGAGGAAATATGTGCGTAGGATGCACACCCCCAAGGTTTTAAAATGCTTAAGTCAGGAGACCTTTGGTTCCACAACTCATAAGGAGTGGAGCTAACTGATTTCGAGGGTACGCGGTTCAAGATGAAAGCAGCCGTCAATAATGCATCACCCCAAAAGGTGATTGTCAAGTTAGCTTGCGCCATCATTGAACGGACCATTTCCATTAAAGTCCTATTCCTCCTTCAGCAACACCATTTTGTTGCGGAGTATAAGGCATAGTTACCCGATGAACTATGCCCTTTTCATCACAAAGTTCCTTAAAACTTGCTGATTGATATTCACCGCCTCTATCGGTTCGCAAGACCTTAATCTTGCGATCTAATTGATTTTCCACTAAACTCATATAGTTTTTAAAGCAGGTTAATGCTTCATGTTTGTGGGATATCAAATAGATATGTCCGAATCAGGTGAAGTCATCAATAAAAGTGATGAAGTAGGACTTCCCGCGTCTTGTCTTGACATTCATCGGGCCACATATGTCCAAATGGATGAGCTGTAATGGAACTTCGGCTCTTGTGCCGGTTCCAAACGGCTTGCGACAAGATTTCCCTACAAGGCAATGTTCGCAAGTCGACATTTCGACCTTTGAAACATTGGATAGAAGGCCACATTTGGCAAGTCTATCCATTACGTGTTGGTCTAATGTGACCAAGCCTTGCGTGCCAACAAATTACATCAGATTCACAAACCGAGGAATTTGTAACAAGGAAATTTTCATTAAAATTAGAGGAATCATACATAGTATTTAATACAATGAATCCCTTTAAAACATACCCAGAACCAATTAAAGAATTATTACAAGATAGGTCCACATTACAATTATGAAAGAACCAACTATAACCAAGACCCATTAATACAACCACAGATATAATATTCCTTCGAATATCTGGAGCGAAGAGGACATCATGAAGTAAGATAGTGCGGCCATTGTCCAAGACGAGCTTGCACGTCCCAACGCCTTTCACTTCAACACGTGTGTTGTTTCTTACATATATCCACTTCGTTCCTTGGGGTATCCGGTGATACTCCACGAAGGACCGTCTGTCCCTTGCTATGTGGTCGGTGGCACCTGAATCAATTATCCAAAATGGATTAGATTCTACAAGAAATATTGAACTAGAAACACATATGTAACTAGTATTATTACAAGTTACCTTGTCACCTCCATCCGTACAAGAACGGGCAAAGTGACCTAACTTGTTGCACTTGAAGCACTTGATCTTCTTTAAGTCCTTCTTCTTGTGCCATTTCTTGTTCCCACCCTTATGTTTGGGTTTCTTGGTAGATGCTGGTTTCCTTTTATGTTCATGATCATACTTTGAGTGATTTTTACGTTTCTTTCTCCCGTGCGAGGAACTAGCAACCATGTGCACTTCTGCACTTGGCTTGGCGACCGCAAGCCGCTCTTCCTCTAGCTCGAGGTGCTTAGAAACATTGCTGAAATTCTTGATGCTCTCATTATGAGTGAGATGCATCTTCATTTGTTCCCATTCGATTGGTAGGGAACGTATGACCGCTTGGATTTGTTGCTCATCAGTGAGCACATGACCTGCATCCTTTAACTCTGAAATAAGATTCGCCATGTGTCGCAGATGCATTCCCATGGAATGATTTGGACGTTTTTTGTACGAATCGAATTTTATAGTTAAAGAGCGAAGTTTGGTCACCGAGGTGCCACCAAACTTCTCCTCCAGCTTGGACCATATGTCCATAGCTATGTCATGTTCTCGGAAGATTCGCATTATGTCGTCGGCCATACTTGATAACAACGTAATGCGAGCAATTTTGTTCTTCCGAGACCAAGCATCAAAGGCTCCTTGTCTCTTCTGTGTTGGGCCGTAGTGCCTAACTCAGGTTCAATCATTATGTTCGTTAGAGTTTCGAGCACTTCTTGCTCCTCTAGAACATATTGTATCTTTATGGACCATAGTTTGTAATTATTGCCGTTGAGTTTTTCACCTTTGTTCAACTCAGCGACAATATTCTTAGTAGCGGAAGACATTTTAGCTTTAAAATACTGCAAAAGACATAAAAACAAGTTCGATCAAAAAACATTGCATAAATTTCTATACATAGTCATTATTTTACCACATTTTCATGATTCAGTTGTCTCGGCCAGCGGACCAACCAAGGGAATGGCTAGTCCATGGTTCACTATCCCCAGACAGAGCTGAGGTGACCCACAAAACTAGTCCAAACGACCACTGGTCGAATCATGATCCATTGAGATGCTGAATCAATTGAATGTGTAAATTTTAGGACTAGTCTAATATCACTCCCATTTGGAATGATATTATTATATTTGATAAGTTACTTTCGAAAAACATTGAAGATGTTGCTCTAGAATCGGAAAGGTCATTACGATCCCAATCATCATCTAGAACAACTTTCAATGTTTCCCCATCACTTATTAAACAATAGTACTCTTATAGTACTTGCAGCGGAAAAACGATGCCAAATATATTGACAAACAGCGTGATGGAAGGCCGACCGGGAGGTAGTGGCCTCTATGGCCATTGTCGGGGTGGAGTCGTGGCCGTGCCAAGGCCGGATTCCCCTCCCCGAAGAGAGAGTTGCCATTGCAGCATGACCAATGCCAAACACCCTCTGAGGGGAGTTTTCTGCAAGCTACCGCCACCGGCCTCCGGAAGGATGCAGGCGAGGCTCGGTGGCCCTGGGCCCCGACCGATGCCAGGGCCGGCCACGGCTTTGGCTTGCGGCCCTGGCCGATGCCAGGGCCGGCCTTTGGCCCTGGCTGACCAGGGCCAGCCAGGGCAGGCCAGGCCCTGGCCGAGGCCAGGGCCGACACCCTGGCCTAGACCAGTGTGCCTCGGCCCTGGCCTATGCCAGGGTCGGCCAGGCCCTGGCCGGCCAGGGCCGGCATGGCCCTGACAAAGAGGCCAGGGCGGCCTCTGGCCCTGGCCGAGGCCAGGGCGGTCTCTGCCCTGGCTGGCCAGGGCCGGCCATGGCCATAGCCTCTGCCAGGGCCTGCTGCCCTGGCCCTGGCAGAGAGGCCAGGGTGGCCTCTGGCCTTGGCCGAGGCCAGGGCAGCCTCTACCCTGGCCGGGGCCCTGGCCGAGGGCAGTGCGGCCTCGGCCAGGCCCTGGCCGAAGCCAGGGCAGGCCCTGGCCGAAGCCAGGGCCGGTCAGGCCGAAGCCAGGGCCGGTCAGGCCATGGCCGG
Source organism: Scilla litardierei (assembly GCA_030789695.1). Taxonomy (NCBI): domain Eukaryota; kingdom Viridiplantae; phylum Streptophyta; class Magnoliopsida; order Asparagales; family Asparagaceae; genus Scilla; species Scilla litardierei. The sequence goes on along the minus strand of CM061140.1, from coordinate 136,430,897 downwards.
CCTCCCTCCTTGGAGGCCGGCCACACACCCCCCGGAAGAGGGGGGTGGTCTTGGTGGTTATTGGCCGAAGCCAACCCCCTTCCCAATGGGAGGGGGGTGCATAGCCATGCACCAAAGAGATATGCAATTGCCATACTACCATGGCAATCTTCTTCTCCGATGAGAAGGTTTGCAACTCCCATCTTCTCCGATGAGACACCCGTTCATCGAGAAAGTGGTTGAGCTTTAATGGCCGTGTGCCAACAATACACTTTCGCGGTCGTAAACTTCACGCTCTACATGAAGAGAGTGCCCATTCCCTATTGAATGGAGACTCAGCATCCATGAGGAGTGCGAGTTTGACGAGATGAACGGTCAGTTCTTCCCGTCACGGAGAGTTCCTGCCATATCCGTAATGGCAGAAGACCCTAACGTGAAGAGAACAACTTTTGCGTTCTCTCCGTCACGATGCGTTCCTACCATATCCATAATGGTAGGAGACTCATTCGTGAAAGAGACAATGTCTCATTTATCGGTGAGACCAGGGCGAACCCGTGTGGCTCTGATACCAATGATGGATCCTGTCAAAAGGACGATGTAGGATCGAATGAGAGGAGAGACTTACGTTAGCGTACGCTGCGCTGTAGTCTCTGAACTTTGCCCTTGGATTTGCCACAACGGTCGGTACTTCGTCACAGAGGATCGAAGCAGTGTTTTCATCGTCTAAATCTCACTTTAGGAGAAGAACTTGATGGAAGGGAGAAGAGGAAAAAGATTGCCTTATGCAAACTTAAGGCATGAATGATTAGCCTAAAATGCCTTACCCTTGGGTCCTATTTATAGGCTTTAGAGGTAGTTATTGTAGGAAATAACTACATATAAGCTTATTAGCTTATATTAACACCCTTGCTTATCCTCTTCTTCATGCACTTATCAAGTGCCTTTATGCACTTATAATGTGACTTTTTCCACTTATCGAGTGGTCCTTTTCACACATGAAAAGGTTCCCTTCGCACATGCTTTTATGTACGCGACATCCAAGGTCCATAGACCCTCATACATCCCCTCATGGGTGTATACATGTCGTCCATATCCAACACTAATTTGTCATAAGACTTGGTCAAAATCCCTCTTCATAAATGGCCATTTTAATAGCCTTAAATGAGGCAATAATGAGAGAAATAAAGGGGATGGTTACTCTCCTGGTGAACTAATTCAAAGCCCATTAATGGGGCAATTAGTGGTCATAAAAAGAGGAGGGAAGTTACAAAGCAAGAGGGGAATAAATATCCCCAGAACCAAGGAAGAAATGGGCCAGATTTTCCTACGGGACATCTCCTAAAAATGGCTAAGTACCACAAAGACTATACTCTCTCATCTCCTTCTCCATTATCTTCCTCTTAATCTAGCTCGTTATGTTTTCATCTAATGGTGACTAACTTGAGCATCGGAGGGGGATCGGTCGGGCCCCAAACCCCGATCCCCTAACGATCCTCTCATGATGCATGATATCAGAGATACATCAAAGCTAGGCCAACATCCATCCATGGAGTCCAATCCTAGCTTACTTTGACTCGGAGTTCTTCTCTCATGAGTCCCACCTCTCATCCGATGAAGTGTCGATCCAACGAGAGTGTCCACGTCGGCCCGATCGTTATCTACGAGTCGTCATCTTTCGCGAGGGTCGCTTCCAAGCTTACCAACCTCGAACGATCAACATACCAGCCGTCCGAGGATCGATCGAGCACCGCATCAGCATATACAACCATTGTTCGACCCAGGTTTTTCCAACCTAGAGTCCTACCTCAGTCGCTGACGAGGCTCCAACTCAGCCCGAAGAGCCTACGTCAGCTTGACAACTGTATCGGTCAAGTTTGGCCTTAACAGTTTGGCGCCGTCTGTGGGAAAGTTCAGAGTCAACATCCCCGTCACTCTCTAGTATTGATGATGTCGACTCCCCCACAAATTAAAGACCTGAATGGCCAACTCGCGAGGAGGCCTTGGAGGACACGCCATCCCATTCAACAAAAGTTCGGGGCTCCCCCAAATGGACTACCCTGTCAAAGAGCTGCCCCAAAAAAGGAATCCCTTTTTTCCTTTGGAATTTATGCTCCACTTGCATATTTCAGTCAAAATCTTCGAACTTTCTCCCAAAAAAACACGCTAATTCCTCTTTCCTTAATTTAAAGGCAAGATTTTTACAAACCAAGAAGAAGAAATGGCAAGCTCTACACTCAATGGCTCTCTCATCAAGTTCTTCAAGGCGGGCCTCGTCATCGCAAGGAGGAGCAGCCCTGGCAGCCTCCGGGTCCTCGTCACCAGCGCCCCCGGTGGCCCCGGACAGCTTGAGACACCCTCTCATCGTGTCTGCCCCCAACTCGACTCGTCGTCAGATCCAACTTCGATGGAGGCTTCCAAGGGTCCTTCGTCTCCATGACGCTCATCTTCAGAGCATTGTTGGCAAGGCGAGGACTACCACCGAATGGACTATGGAAACCTCTGTCGGCCGAGTCCTTCGTTCGACGCTGGGGACGTTCGAAATGTTTCCGATTCCCATCTATTTGCTCCGACTCGGCGATGCTTTAAGCTTCCATATCGATCCAAAGCTCTGACATGTCGATGTTCCAAGCCTCGATCAAACTCGGAATGCATATGATGTCCGCTTGCTGTCGACCAACTTGATGAAGGAGGTCGGAGCTTTGGATGTTCCGAGCCTCAATCAAACTCGGAATGCATATGATGTCCGCTTGCTGTCGACCAACTTGTCAGCCCTCCACTCGACCTCGATCTGAGCTTGATCTGAGCTAATTAAGCCTCTTTCGAGCTCGATCTGGACCTCTGACCATCATCTGACGCTGCCGAAGCATGCCAGCTCTGTGCTTGTGTATTCCATCCGAGCCGTCGGGATCAAGGTCGTCACCATTTGTTTGATCAGATTTGCCCCAAGTCCGATCAACTCCACCCTCCAGATTTCTAGTCTGAGTTCTAACGCAGCTCGACAACCTACACCCGAGGCTCGAACGGATTTGGTCAAGCTGTAAGAGGAGCTATGACCAAGCTTCGTCAGAATCTCGTCACTGACCTAAAGAATGGAGTCTTCGACTCAAATTGCGATCCGAGCTTCGTTGAAACAGGTTCATTCCGAGCTCCATCGAAATAAAGTTAGTCAGAATAAGTCTCGACAGCCCAGGCCCAACTTCATCAGGCCCTGGCGAGAAGCTCCGATTGAAATTTGAATCATCAAGGCACCTCCAAACAACAAGATTGGACAATAAGATCCGACTTCGTCAGAGCTTTCCTTGCTTCATCGGTACGGATCTAAGCCGCCATGCCATGAACATGAGGGAGACGCGGGGGATCGAACTCTCTTTCTCAACAAAGTTTGATCAAAGCTTCAACTGACGACGGTGGCGAAGGACAGTGAGGTCGAAGCTTCCGAGGTCGAGACATCGATTCTGAGCTCCGATGTTCTTTCGGTCGAGCTTGACGAGCCTTACCGAGCTCGTAAAGGAGTTTTCAAGGTCGAATTCAACTCATCATCGCTTCGTTGAAGCTCGAGCGAAACCTCTGAGGGTCGTCGAAGCACAAATCATGCTCGACCTTGGCCCGTTGGAACTCCGCCAATGCCACTAAGGGACATCGAAGCCTCGATCATGCTCCTCCATGGCCCATCCGAACCTCACCAACACCGTTGAGGGTCGTCGAGGCCTAAGATCTCGCTCATCCTTGGCTCGTCGACGAAGCTCCACTGACCTCAAATCAAGTGATCGACAACAAGCTCATCCGACCAACCCAGTTCCAAACTGCGCTCATCTTCAAGCTCGAGATAGATCCAAGTTGAAACTCACTCCGTTCTATGTGAATCTCATTAAGAGGGGGTGGTTTTGTCCAACCGAAGTTCTTAGAACGAGCCTCCTCTGCTGACAGTGAGGCACCCGGTGTCGAATCGGCCGATGACCAAGCCCTCATCAGGAGTAGATCCAAACTCGACTTGAGTTCCCTTGCCGCATGTCGAGCTTCGATGTCAAAGCCTCACCTGACTCTGCCCTCGTCGGAGCAGATCTGAGCCCGACTGGAGTCCCCTTGCGGCACGTCGAACTCCGATGTCGAAGCCTCATCCGTGCTTTCTTCAACCAAGGAAGAGACGGCATTCGATTGAGATCGATCTGCCGCATCTCTCCATAAGTCGATTAGAGCTCCAAGGGATCGATCCCTTCCTGGCATAAGCATCGATCGCTCAAAGCTGTAGATGTCTGCTCCGATCTCAGCACTCTATGAAGGACCCCGATCTCGATCAACCCTTTCCTAGCTCGATCGGAATTAGGAGGCACAAACTCGATGACGAGGCTTCAACCAAGCCTTCCCTCAATGATGATAGATCCAAACTCCTGTGAAATATCCAAATCAAGGGAGAAATTCGACCTAATTGAGTCAACTTTTGATCGCTCCCAACGAGCTTCGATCTGCCAAAGACATGAGCTTTAGAGAGATCTGGAAGTCTCATCAAACTCAAGCCTTTTTCACTCGAAGATAAGCGACGTGCCGAGCTTCGTGATGAGGTAAAAATTTCACAAAAATCTTATCAAATGCTTCATATTTTCCTACAGGATCATCCTGAAAGCTCTTGGAAAGGGTGGGCTTGTACCCGTCTATTTAGAGATCATCCGACGAGGCTCTTTGACGAAGATCAACTATTCGAGCTCAATCGGAACCACCTTGCCACAATGAAGCAAATCTAAGTCGCAACTGAGCTTCGACCAACGGAAGCTTGAACGACGATAAAGCTCACCGAGTCTAATGGACTCGACGACCCAACGAGGGACCAGGTCTGAAGACGATCGGCAAACCCAAGCCCCCAAGCTCTGATGTCGTTGATCCAAATATCCGACTCAATTCGGCTTAGATGAGGTCATTCAGATCGGTTGAACCCAGGCCGAGCTCAAAAACTTGATTCAGCTGCAAACTTTGCCAGATTTTGATAAATATCGATGGAAGCTCATGGCACCTCGAAGGACGAAGCCTCTCCCGAACAGAGGGGAATCAAAGCCTCACAGGCGATGCAGGTCTTCCTCAAAACATCCGAGCTCACGATCGAGTGTCTGAGCTCAGTTCCAATCAACTGCAACCACCACACGATCGTGGCCTCAACTTCATCATCTAGACGAGCATTCACCATGCAAATAATGGGTTGAAACTCCACTCCATCTTGGTCCATTCATCCAAGCATCGTTAGAGCTTCATTGTCGAGGCATGACCGTGCCGAGTCGCTTCTCGAGCTACAAGCTTCGAGGGGCCAACCTCCATACGAGCGTCTGAACTTATCCAAGACTCATCCAAGCTTCGAGCTCCAAACCAGCTCGCTGAGTTAGTTTCAAGGCCGATGATGCTACCCATTCATCAATTTCCAGCTATAGAGGATGAGTAACCACTACAGGTCGTTTCTTTCCACTCATACTCTAATTACAGCTTAAAATAACGGGAAACCTTTTCTCGTAATTGTTGTATGCAATTTTTTCTAACAAATTGCATTTTATTTTCTCTCCAATTGAGAGATTTTTCTTTGGAGGTCAGGGTAGCCATAAAGGAATCTTCGCAAGAGAAACGAGGCTCCATAAATACAACTCCCTAAAAGTGGCTCCCACCTCATCTAGCAGCAGAGATGACGTACATTTTGTGTGCAAACTCACAAGTCAACTCAGGATGCACAACGAGCCCTATGGCTATACGATTGGATCACGAGCCGACATTGCTACGTGCTTGAGGATAATTCATGCTAGTCATAGAGAAGGGAAAAGGATTTCTAATAGAACTCAGATTTTTGCCTTCTTCGGGCCGGTGAGCCTTCTAAAGTGCCTCAAGAAGTCTTAGACATGGTGCCAGAGTTATCTTTCGACCTGACTAGTAAGATTCGATCAGATTATCTTTCCCCTCCTTATAAGCTTAGGATCCCAGAGTTGAATGAAAGGGCTTGCTTCCCTTGAAGACAAGAAGTTGGGGTATATCTGAAATCCTTCTTGTTTGGTCTCGTTTTCCACTCCATCAGTTCATCTTAGAGATTTTGAGTTTCTTAGAACCCTCCCTCTGCCAGCTTGCGCCTTGCGCTATTACTCCGATGGTTGGGTTTACCATGCTTTGCGAGCTTTGTAGGGTATTGTTGATACTAACTTCGTCATATGTCCAACCCACGAAGTGAGAAGATGGAGTCTCCCTGATAAGCAAGGCCCACCAAGATTGGCGCGCTACGGTCCAATAGCCCCAAAGCCCATTAAAGAGGATGAGCCATGACCAAGTCAAAATTGCCAACTAATTTGTCATAAGACTTGGTCAAAATCCCTCTTCATAAATGGCCATTTTAATAGCCTTAAATGAGGCAATAATGGGAGAAATAAAAGGGATGGTTACTCTCATGGTGGACTAATTCAAAGCCCATTAATGGGGCAATTAGTGGCCATAAAAGAGCAGAGAAGTTACAAAGCAAGATGGGAATAAAGATCCCCAGAACCAAGGAAGAAAGGGGCCAGATTTTCCTACGGGGCATCTCCTAAAAATGGCCAAGTACAACAAAGACTATACTCTCTCATCTCCTTCTCCATTATCTTCCTCTTAATCTAGCTCGTTATGTTTTCATCTAATGGTGACTAACTTGAGCATCGGAGGGGGATCGGTCAGGATCCAAACCCCGATCCCCTAATGATCCTCTCATGATGCAGGATATCGGAGATGCATCAAAGCTAGGCCAACATCCATCCGTGGAGTCCAATCCTAGCTCACTTGACTCGGAGTTCTTCTCTCACGAGTCCCACCTCTCATCCGATGAAGTGTCGATCCAACGAGAGCGTCCACGTCGGCCCGATCATTATCGACGAGTCGTCATCTCCCGCAAGGGTCACTTCTGAGCTTCCCAACCTCGAACGATCAACGTACCAGCCGTCTGAGGATCGATCGAGCACCGCATCAGCATTTACAACCATCGTTCGACCCAGGTTCTTCCAATATAGGGTCCCACCTCACTCGCAGACGAGGCTGCAACTCAGCCCGAAGGGCCTACGTCAGATTGACAACTGTATCAATCAATTTTGGTCTTATCAGGTATCACCTTCCATTCGACTTTTTAAGTACTTCTTTCAAGTGAAGCTTGATTCTCGAGTGGCATGGTATCATATCGTTCCTTGCAAGAAAAGAAAGCTTTTTTACGGTCTTACTAGCTCTAACCATAATTGGGAAGACACTTTTGTATTCGTTTTTCTCCCGATTGTAGGTTCCCTTCTTACTCATTGGAGTACCCCGAATCCTTATGCTTTCAAGGAATTATGATTACCTCCTGACGAGATCAAAGTGGCCAACATTTTTTCGAGTTGACAATGAAAAGAGAGGTCAATCACCTTTTTATTAGACTGCAATCTGATGAAGACCTTCTTGGAAAACCCGGGTAATATATGCTGCCTCGATGCCCCCTGATGATCACTTACATTAATTGTTTTTCTCCTTTGCAGAGATGACTAGCCAAGGATTTGCAGGTTTGCCTCTGAAGTGCGGAGGCTTCGTCAAGAGCAGTAAAGGAGGAAGAGGGGGCAGGGTTCTTCCGCTAAGCCTCTACTCCTTATTAGCCACAGTTCCTCCGAGGAAGGGTGTAAATTCAAGGGGACTTCAGGGTCTTCGACCGAAGCCTCGTTGCCAGCAATTTCTACCCCGGTCATCCATTGCACAGACCCGCCCTCATCTCCGACCCCCACTTTAGATGTTCCTATCACAAATTCCATTCAATCAGTTATGGATCCGAAGCCTGCAGAACCCTTGATCAGGAAAACGAGTCTCCCTTAAATGAAAGGGAGTGCATTGAAAAGAAAAGCAGAGGAGAGGGCACGACTCTCCCTGTCCAGACTATGACAAAGGGTAGTACGTCATCGACCCAAGCCCTCAAGGATCAGTCGGTAATTCCTGATAGATCCCAGGGAATGACTACGCCACGTTCAAATCATCCCAAGGATATATGGCCGTGGGGTAGTATCGACCCACTGACTCCCCTGGTTGGTCCTATCCCTTCAGTGTACAAGGGGGCTTTAATACTGAATCAACATTCCTTTTTCTCTTCGGAGGTCATTTGAGGAGAACGTCATCAGCCTCCCTTTATTGTTTGGGAAGAGGAATCGACCTTCCTGGACTATGGGACGACCGCTCGATTGGTGGAGAATTCTATCCTTCCCGCGACCGTGAAGTTCTTCAAGGGATGGACTTCGAGAAGATAGCCAATTTCATAGTGGGTTGTGGCTATCAGGTTGGTCATTTGTCCCTTTGCCTCCATTTTATGCCATTTATCTGTCTGATCTGTACTTTACACAAATGTCGGCTTTTGCTGCAGAGTTGCGCCGTGGGGCCATTGACCTGGTTGATGTCAAGGCTTGACTCAATTTTGAGCGTCAACGAGTAGACACCACTAATCAAAGAGCTTCTGGACTCGAGTCTCAAACAAAAAGCTATAAGATGACTTCGAAAAAGCACTGAAGGCCAAATCTAACGTTGAATGGGCAATGTCGAAGGCCAATGATAGCATCAACTAATTCTCTAGTGCCAAAAGGCTACTGAAGCTCGATGGGAGAATGAAAAGTCTGAACTTCAATCTAGGATTGCTGACTTGGAGTGCTTGATGAAAGAAAAGCTCGAGCTTCAAGCTAGGATTGCTAACTTAGAACGTTCGCCAGTTTCAGCCGAGGCCTTAAGAACTGAGCTTGCTGCTAAGTTCTCCCAAGCGATGAAGGAATTTATTCAGCCCGGGAGTGGCAGCTCTTCTTAAGGATATTAGCCTTTTGTCGCTGTTTATCAAACTGTTTTATAATGGAAAACATTAGAATTAAAAATTGCAGCTTTGAACTTATATTCCTCACACATATGGCCCCTCAACGATTCAAGGTTTATCATGATTGAACTTGGATCGTTGGATTAGTGGGCACAACCATGTTGTCATAACGCCCTTAAGGTGGTTGTTTGGTGGCGAGGGGTGTGGCCCCTTCGACTTACGGTCGACATCGAGGGTCATTCAGTGGTGAGGGGCATGGCCATATCGACTTAAGGCCGATGACGAGGGTCGTTTGGTGGCGAGGGATGTGGCCCCATCGACTTATGGCCGACGATGAGGGTCATTTAGTTTTGAGGGGCGTGGCCCCTTCGACTTATGGCCACCGACGAGGGGCATGGCCCCCTCGACTTACGGCCAACGACGAGGGTCTTTTGGTGGCGAGGGGCATGGCCCGCTCGACTTATGGTCGACGACAAGGGTCGTTTGGTGGTGAGGGGCATGTCCCGCTTGCCTTAGACCGATGACGAGGGTTGTTCGGTGGTGAGGGGCGTGGTCCCCTCGACTTACGACCGACGACAAGGGTCACTCGTTTAGAATTATTTGGTTTAGCGGACACATATGGTCTGGCTCATCGTACCTATTTCATATCAATGATTTAGAAAAGGCATAGCCAATCTCATACTTTTAATGCATCCATTAGTTCAGCAAAATAAAAAGGAAAATGATAATTGATACAACTCACTCTTTTTGTCTGCATGCTTATTGATAGTACTTTCGCAAATGTTCTGCATTTCAGGAATGAGTAAGCTCCTTATCATCCATTATAAAGAGCCGATAGGTGGCTGGGCCAAGGACATCGGTCACCTTGTAGGGGCCCTCCCATTTCACGGCGAGCTTTCCCTGTCGAGAAATCTCTGGGAAAAAACAGCCTTCCGTAACACGAGATCGCATATGTGGAAGCTTCGTCCTCGGACTTTGGAGTTGTAGTAGCGGGTCAAACGACCCTTCTGCCTGACGAGGGCGGTAAGGGCCTGATCTCTAACCTCATCAATCAATTGTGAATTGATTTCGAGTCCCTCTAAGTTTCTTTCTTCATCGAAGTATCTGAGGCGAAGTGGTTCCTCGCCTACTTCAACAGGAACGACCACCTCACATCCATAGGCAAGCATAAAAGGGGTCTTGATGTGTCCATATTTTTCATACATTTATCGCATCATTTCACGCTATTTTAGTCGCTCAAAACTCTTTTTTCTCGCTCTATCTATCGTTTATCGCATTATATCACTTTCGGAGCTTTATTCTCATTTTCAGGAGTTTTTGAGGCGATTTGGAGCAAAATGAAGCCATGGACACATCCAAGATCGCCAGAGCATCAATGGCGTAGTTTCCTAAGTGCTTGACGAGGTGGAGAAGCGAATTCGAGGAGAAGAAGAAGCAGGAAGGAGAAGAGAGCAAGAAGAATGAAGAGCTCCAAAGGGTCTATCAGCATTTCTAGACAACTCGACCGAGTGGACTTGTCCACTCGGTCCAAGTAGGTTAAGCCAAAGAAAGCAGCTTCAACTTCTTCCCATCGTTTGAGCATGAGAGCCACTCGGACCGAGTAGCTCAGCTACTGGGTCGAGTGAATATTCAGGCATAACACCATCTTCGAGGCCAAAATCGAGTTTTGAACTCGACCGAGTGGAGTCAGTCATTCGGTCGAGTAGGCAAGGTGAAAGAGAGGAGATCGTCGACACTTAGCCAATTTGAGCAGCAAGAAGGCCATTCGACTGAGTAGCCTTGCTACTCGGCCGAGTCAAATTATCGATAGAACAACATTTTCAAGGCTTCTGCTGCCACTGGCACTCGACCGAGCACACAAGGCCACTTGACCGAGTAAAAAGGTGAATCAGTCAAGTGAAAAATGGGACAGAGCGAAAATTTTGAGCTAAATATGAGGCCATGTAGCTCGATCGAGTGGACCATCCACTCGGTCCGAGTGACCATCTCCCCAGCTGAAGATTGAATGCACCTACAGTGCGATGAAGCCCTACTCAAACCGAGTGACATTGCCACTCGGTCGAGTCGGACAGCTCTCCAGATGCAAGGCTGATTCGAGTTGGGTCTTTTAATTAATGTTTGTGGGTCCCAACCACACACACACACACACACACACACACACACACTAGTCATTACCCATGCCCATAGGGCACGGTTTATTTAATGGCTGAGTTTTTTCCCCCACGAATTTCAAGTTCCCCCAAATTTATGTTTTCCCACAAAATTGCAAGTCCCCCCCAAAAGTGTCTTTGTCACCTAGGACAAATTTGCCACGTAGGACAAAGCTTTGTCCTAGTAGGATAAGATTCAAAATCTTCAAAGGACTGGAAAAAATGGTCGGAAGGGGGGAGAATAAAAAGTGTGGGTGGGAGTGTGGGGAGGGTCCAGGGGCAAAAATGCAAAAACCGGGGTTGTATGTGAAAAATTCCCCACCTCCTCTCTTGTCCCTCAAAATCTCATCTCTTATATTTTCTCTTATCCAATTTCCCTCTTTTAAATAGATATCCAAATTCTCTTATCCAATTTCTCATGTCCAAATTCTCTTCTCCAAATTCTCTTGATAACATCCCTCTTTTATATAATAGATATCCAAATTCTCTTATCCAATTTCTCATGTCCAAATTCTCTTATCCAAATTCTCTTGATAACATCCCTCTTTTATATAGTAGGTATCCAAATTCTCTTATCCAAATTTCTCTTATCCCTCTTTTATATAATAGATATCCAAATTTCTCTTGATAACATCCCTCTTTTATATAATAGATATCCAAATTTCTCTTGTCCAAATTCTCTTATCCAATTTCTCATGTCCAAATTCTCTTATCCAATTTCTCTTGATAACATCCCTCTTTTATATAATAGATATCCAATTTCTCTTGTCCAAATTCTCTTATCCAATTTATCATGTCCAAATTCTCTTATCTAATTTCTCTTGATAATATCCCTCTTTTATATAATAGATAGATAGATAGATAGATAGATAGACACACACACACACACACACACACACACACACACACACACACACACACACACACATGGAAGCAAAGTTGGGATTTTTGGAGATGATTTTGTGCTTGGAACTTGGATCCTTAATTTTCTGAAGAATACTTCTTGTTCCTCTTTGGTTTGGTAATGTTTTCTTATCCATCTATTATTGTTTTGATGATAATTGTTGCTATGATGTTGAATCTTATTGCTATTATAGTTTCTATTGCTTTTTCTATGAATCGTGAGTAGTTCTATCTAGGGCTAATGGATGAGCCCTAGGATTTTAGGGTTTAGATGTGAAAGTTGTGATTTTTAGGTTAAATCGGTCATTAAGGGACATGATGTGGTGATCTAACCAAGTTTATAGTGTTCTCATCTAGGGTTTGTGATCCACGATAGTGGCACTTGTCCTAGAAATTATTCTATATGCTTGATTAGAGTCGTTAGTGGATTCAATTAGGGTTCGTGATCCACGATAGTGGCACACACTTTAAGGGTCTCCACCAATGCACTATATCACTAGTTTATGATCTACAATAGTAGCATCAATTAGAGCCATCATATCACGGATCGAAACCCTAACACACGATAATGGCGTGAGCGTAGATTAAGAATTAATTGTCGATAAAAATGCACACATCGCGTGTAAGGGCATCCACGATGGTGGGGCTAAGCACATGATACGTTAGATGAGTAGTTCAACGACAGTTGGCTACGAATTTCACGTTTATACGCGACAATCTCGCCCTATAAAACCAATTCCAACCTAGAAATTATAACCTAGCTGTAATTCTAGCATGTAAGGATCAAATAAACTAGAGGGGGGGGTGAATAGTGTATATTAAAAAATTAACGGTTGCAATTAAAGAGTTACTTCTAATTGCTTAAGATGTGCAGAAAGTAAAGAATGTAGAAAATGTAAATCAAATGCAAATACAGAGATTTATCCTGGTTCGGATCCTCTTGATCCTACTCCAGTCCTCTACCCCGTAGAGATTTTCAATCCACTGTAATCACTTGCCCCGCAAGCACCAACTTACAAAAATGGCGACACTCCCCGTGTCCCAAACTTTGTACAATCTCAAAAGAGATTCAAACCTGTTAAATAAGAAATAGAAAAACACATATAGCCTTGTTATGAATTTAGAATGAAATTCAAGGATGGTGTTTTAAAAGAAGACTTCAAGATGTATAAGATATGAAATGAAGAACAATACTTGAAGTTCTCTAGTTCATAAAAGAAGAGAGAGATCAATCGATTTCTTCTTACAATTATGAACACAAACAACTTTCTAAAATGATGTTGAAAAAGATCAAAATTGCTTCAAGGAAGAAAACTTCAATTTCCAAAAGATCTATGATTAAGAATCTTGAAGTTCTTCCGTTCTCATAAGAAGAGAAAAATCTATGGATTTCTTCTTGCAAATGAGAAAAGAGCAACTAAGGCAAGATTGCTTAGAATCAACAATTCTAGGAAGAAAGAGAGAAGAAAGTTGTGTGGAAAGAATGAGGGGTATGCCCACTTATTTATAGTATTTTTGGGCAGTTATTCTGAGGAAAAATGGGGGGAAAAGGAGTTTCCTACTGTTCAGAAACGGTCTGAAAAGTTTCAGTTAAAACGGACACAAAAACTTCATTAGTCGACTAAAGAAGGCTTAGTCGACTAAAAGTCAAACTTTGGATTTTTTGACTGAAATTTTAACGGTAAGTTTCTGATGTTGACTGAAGACTACTCAGAAATTTTTAGGTCAAAATTCGAAGAAAAAGTTTTTAGTCGACTAATGGTTGCCTTAGTCGACTAAGACAGAAAACCGTGAATTTTGACTTATCTGAAAAAGGGTTAGTAAGATATGTTATTAGGAACCTAGGAATTAGATGGATTTCATATTCAAGGCTCTGAAATCTATAAATATAAAAATACATCAGTCCGTAGATTTCCGTAGATATATATGATGAGCTTCATGTGAGTATTTGAGATGCCTTTGTGCAGTGATTCCTTATCAAGTGATTATTGTCCAAGCGTGGATATATTAGGAATCTGCACATCTGCATAGATAGAGTGAGTAGCAATAATAATAGTTGTCACATCAAAATCATATGGAATAGAATAGGAAAGTGAACATGGGATTATGAAATCCCAACATTCTCCCCCTTTTTGATGATGACAAATATTTATAAAAAAGTGAAGTGTCATACTCAATTATATGCAGATATCATATCATATGATATACTTAGTTTATGATGACAAATATGTATGCTCCCCCTTAAAATTTGCCTAAATATTCTCCCCCTTTGTCATTGACAAAAAGATGGGGAAAATTAAAATTAGTCGATTAAGGAACCTGTTAGTCGACTAAGAGTAAAAATAACACAGAATGATTACGAAACAGGGAACATAATGTTTACGAAACAGAACAAAACAGAGCTTTACTAAACAGAACATATAGGAACCATACAAAGTAACTAGCAAATAACCAACCACCAGAGGAAGCATACGAACAGACATATCCAAAGATCCGAGCACCAAGGCCCTACGGCCTATAACAACGACGACTTAGAACCATAAAACAGATTGTTTCCAAAGCCCAGCACGAAAGCCCGAAGGCCTACAACCTAAAAAAAAACAAAATACCACAACATTCATGAAACAACAGACACCGGCGACAACAAGCGGCTAGGTTTAACGACCAGAAGGAGAACCATAGTCCTGAGAATTGCGACGTGATTTGCGACGAGGAGTTTCCTCTGGAGCAACTACATTCAGAGCCTCAAGAGCGGAAACAAGCTTGCTCTGATTTAGATGAACCTGGTTGAGGACGTGAGCCTGTTCAGTTAAGGCCGAGCGAAACTCCCTAAACCCAGTAGTGACTGTATCGCGAAGAGAGCGAACATCCTCCCTAAGACCATGAAGTGTAGTCTGGGTAGTTTGGCGAGGAGTGGAGGAAGTCTGTGGGGTCTTTAAGGGACACGACTGAGGATTAGTTTGACATTCGGGAAAACATTTGTGAACACATTGTTTCTTAACAAACCGACGAAAACCGCGGGATGAACCCGGAGTAGATGAAGCAGAGGGGCCGAAAGTTGGTTGGGCCGGGGTATAGTCAGGGTCGGTGGAAGTGGGGTCTTCGACGGGGTCCTCTTCAGGGTCTTCGTCTTCGTCATCATCATTACTATTGGCAGCATCAGATTCCTCAGGGTCTGGAATATCCAGATGCATATTGTGCAAAGTGATGATGTTGATATTGTAAGGATTAGAGACGGCAAGTTCTCCGTCAAGAGGAACACAACACATCTTTAGAACCAAGGTTATGAATGAAGGATGATAGATATGGGTCTGAATAGGTCGAAGAAGGGACTGCAAGATCACAAAACCCCATTTTATAGGTAACCCACCCATCACAGCATAAAGACAATGTTCTAATTCATTGGATAGATAGTTAAAAGAGCCACCTTTCGGCATGAGATTGGAAACAATGACATTGAGGATGATGCGAGTAGGCGGGTGGAAATGAACGGCGGAGAGTTTGTGAACCCAGGGAGTTACGATTTTAGCAAGGATTCGAGGATCGGTCATGGTGAAGTTGAGGGAACCCGAAAAATGAGAAGGAAGATCAAGGAGTTCACAGATCCTACGAAGGGTAAGACAAATCGGAAGACTCTTGATGCGGGTGAGGATATGTGTATCACGACCGACGACGCACGGCTCTAGGTTGGTGTAGAATTCCCGAACAAGGAGTGGGTAATAGGGTTCCTTGTTCCCAAGAGCCCAAATCTTCTCGAGGCCGGCGGCTGAAAGGATGGAGAGGATATTGAACGAAGCAAGAGCGGAATAATCGATGAATAGCTCAGGATGGAACTTCGCACTCGCGGAGGCGTTGAAGCGATTTTCGGCCGTGGCATCACGAAATTGAGGGAGAGCCATCGAAGAAAAAAGATATTTTTGGTGGAGAAGAAGAGAAAATGAGATGATGAAACAAAAAGAAAGAAACAGCCGAGAATAAATAGGCAAAATGTGAAGCAGTTATCCAAGCGAACGGGTGCCATGATCAGTTTGAGAGCAGTTTGAGAAACTGAATGGGTGAAATAGAACTGAAAAGTGTTCAAAAAATATGTGAAGAGACGGGAAGAAGAAGAAACGAAAACACGAAAAGACGTAAGTTAGATCGGAAACGGTTTAAAAAACCGAGTTAGTCGGCTAAGAAGTTGGTTAGTCGACTAAGGTAACCGAAATAAAAATATCTAGATCGCACCATTCGGATTTTAATAATAATAAAAAATTAAAAATTAAAAAAAATTGAAAAGATAAAAAATAAGTGGGAAAGGACGGTAGTGGGTAGAGATATTTAAGTCTTGTAAGAGAGTTTGGTCAAATCATTGAATAGGGTAGATAAAGTACACTTTCCAATGGGAAATGATGAAAGAGAATGGTGAGTTCCAAGGTGAATTTATTTCAAGTTCTCATTCCAAGATGAGAAATTTCGGTTTTCTAGGCAAAGAGGTGGCCGACGCAATGAGCCCAATAGCCTATGTCAGGTAAGAATTTAAGATATTTAAATAAAGTAAGTAAGAGTTTAAAGAGTCTTAAATAAAAGTTCATAAATAATTTGATCAAACCGAATGCACACAAGGACAATGACAGAAGGAAGATACACCGAATTATTGAACATTCCTAAGAGATAGGAATAAAAAATAATAATTATATAAACCGAATGAAAAGCAACAGATCTCTTAGTTGATAGAAAGTCTCATTGTATAAAAGAAATCTGGATATATTAGTCGATTAAACAAGACTTTAGTCGACTAAAGAAAAATTATTATCAAAAAATTATAAGAAAATTCCAGAAATTCACAAAAATTGGAAAACATTAAATGGCAAATTCAGACTCACTGATGATGCCTAGATCTCTTCTAAGTTTGATGAAAGATTCCTCTTTCAAAGGCTTAGTTAAGATATCGGCAATCTGATGTTCAGTGGAAATGAATTTCAAAACTATATCCCCTTTTTGTACATGATCATCTAAAAAGTGATGACGGACATCTATATGCTTAGTGCGTGAATGATGAACTGGATTCTTAGATAAATTAATTGCACTAGTGTTATCACACATTATAGGACATGTGGAACACTCAATACCATAATCTGAGATAGTTTGCTTCATCCATAAAATTTGTGCACATGCTAACCCAGCAGCAATATATTCTGCCTCTGTGGTCGATAATGAAACATAATTTTGCTTTTTGCTAAACCATGAGACCAAAGCATGTCCAAGAAAATGACATGTACCACTGGTACTTTTTCGGTCTGATTTGCAACCAGCAAAATCTGCGTCACTATATGATAATAAATCTTATGTGCTAGTTTTAGGATAAAATAATCCAAAATCAGAAGTATGTTTAACATATCTAATTATCCGTTTTACAGCAGTAAGATGTGACATCTTAGGATCTGCTTGAAAACGAGCGCATAAACAAACTGAAAACATAACATCTGGTCTACTAGCAGTTAAATAAAGTAGAGAGCCAATCATACCTCTGTAAAGACGTTGATAAACACTCTTAACATTTAAATCTTTGTCTAGTGATGTAGATGTACTCATTGGAGTATGTTTATCAGCAGAAGTCTCTAAACCAAAACGCTTGATGAGTTCTTTGGCGTACTTTGATTGATGAATGAAGATACCTTCCTTCATTTGTTTGATTTGAAGTCCAATGAAGTAGTTGAGTTCGCCCATATGACCCATTTCAAATTCCTTCTGCATAATCTTAGAAAAATCTAAACAAAGAGTTTCATTAGTAGACCAAATATAATATCATCAACATATATTTGAATGATAATGATATCTGATTTTATATTTTTAATAAACAAAGTTGAATCTATTTTACCAATTTTATAACCAGAATTTAAAAGATAACTATTCAATCGATCATACCAAGCACGAGGTGCTTGTTTAAGACCATATAAAGCTTTCTTTAGTTTGAAAACATGATTTTCTAAATTCTCATGAGTAAAACCAGGTGGTTGTTCAACATAAACTTCCTCCTTGAGAAAACCATTTAAAAAGCACTTTTAACATCCATTTGAAATAATTTAAAATCTTTAAAACATGCAAATGATAAAAGCATTCTAATAGATTCAAGACGAGCAACTGGTGCATAGGTTTCTTCATAATCAATTCCTTCTTCTTGATTATAACCTTGTGCAACCAATCGTGCCTTGTTTCTAATTACCTGACCAGATTCATCCAATTTATTTTTGAACACCCACTTGGTACCAATAATTGAATGATCTGTTGGTCTGGGAACTAATTTCCAAACATCATTTCTCTGAAATTGATTGAGTTCTTCCTGCATAGCAATGATCCAAGAACTGTCTTTGCATGCTTCATTGATGTTCTTTGGTTCAATGGTTGAGAGGAAAGCACAATGCGCCATTTGTTCTATTTGACGACGAGTTCTTACTCCATCTGTAATATCTCCAATGATTAATTCTGATGGATGGTTTGGAACTTGTGCAAATGCCTTAGGAAGATCTGCATTATCTGAAACAGACTCAACAGAGGGTTTAGTAGCATCAATTTCTTCAAGATTAATATTATCTAAGGAATTAGATAAAGGTAATATATTCTCTTTAACATCAATGATGATGGGAGAATTAGATGAAGGGTTTTCATCAAATGTGACATGTAGTGATTCTTCAACTGTTGAAGTTCTTTTGTTATATACTCTGTAGGCTTTGCTACATGTTGAGTATCCAACAAAAATTCCTTCATCAGATTTTGAATCAAATTTATCAAGTGCATCTTTAGTATTAAGAATGAAACATTTACATCCAAACACTTTAAAATATGATACACGGGGAATGCGATTAAAGAATAATTCAAAACAAGTTTTATTAAGTAATGGCCTTATAAGAACTTTATTCATAATGTAGCAAGCAGTTGCGACAGCTTCTGCCCAAAAATATTTAGGTAGATTACTATCACAAAGCATTGTTCTAGCACATTCTTGTAGAGTTCTATTTTTCCTTTCTACTACTCCATTTTGTGGAGGGGCACGAGGAAAAGAAAAATTGTGTGTAATGCCATTTTCCTTACAAAACTTGGTAAAAGATATATTTTCAAATTCTCCCCCATGATCACTACGAATAGTGACAATGTTAGAGGATTTGATCTTTTGTATCTTTTTACAAAATATTGAAAATTCTTCAAAAGCATCATTCTTATTTTGTAAGAATATAACCTAAGTATATCTAGAATAATCATCAACAATGACAAATGCATATCTACTTCTATTCAAAGAGGCTACTCTTGAAGGACCAAACAAATCTAAGTGTAGAAGTTCTAATGGTCTCTTTGTTGAGATAATACCTTTTGATTTAAAAGAAGATTTATGCATTTTTCCTTGTTGACAAGCATCACAAAAATATTTGTGTTTGAAAGAAATATTTGGCATTCCATTTACTAATTTGTGTTTTGAAATATGTGCAAGATTTTTGAAATTTGTGTGTCCAAAACGTTTATTCCATAAGAGTGTATCATCTAATGTAATCATTAAACAATGATTATTAGTGGTAATAGACATGCATAAGATATAAATGTTATTCTTACGCTTACCACGAAATAAAATAGATGACATATCAGAATCATAAATGATGCAATCATTTTGTTCAAAAACTATTTTCTAATTTTTATCGCGTAATTGACTAATGGAAAGTACGTTGTGTTTCAAACCATCAACCAGGAGAACATTCTCGATGATAGGCTGATTTGTATTACCAACTGTTCCAGTGCCTATGATTTTGCCCTTTTTGTTGTCACCAAAGGTAACTGTGCCTCCATCTTTATATATAATGTTTGAAAGTAAGTTGATATTTCCCGTCATATGTTTTGAACATCCACTATCCAAAATCCATCTTTCCTTTTTAGGTACCTGAAAGATAAAACATTAAGCATTGGTACCCCTTTTTGAGGGTCCTTGGGATTAGATTTTTGGAAGCCAAACCCAAGTGGAATTTGGCTTTCTAAGATAATCACTAGAATAAACAATAGAATGCATATAATGAGATATATAATCATTTCTATCTTTTAAACAAGAATCCTTAGGAACCCATATACTAATTGTAGTAGGTTTCCTAGGAAATGTTTTTGAAATGTTAGTAACATTTCTTTGTGAAGAAGAAGAAGTAATGTTTACTTTCTTCGTATAAATGAATGCGTGATTCTTCTTTTGTGGTTTAACAAAGGTAGTTTTTTCACAAGAAGAAGAATTGTTATAAGACTTGGATATATCCTTATGAGAATATCCTAGTCCTTGTTTATGATTTGCTAGATATTGAATTCTTAGCAAATCATCAAGATTTGTCTTTCCTTTGTTAAATTTATTAACATTAGAAGACATTTCGTCGTATTTCATCTTTAGTGATGAGATATTTTTATCCATTTCGGATATTTGTGTATGAAGTTCTAGATTCTTAGTTTTGAGAATAACATTCTCTTTACTAAGATCCAAATTTTGAGAAGATGTATTCTCAATATGTATGGAATTTGGTGTAGTGTTTTTAGAAGAAGATAATTCATGATATTTAATAAGGAGATCGTCATTATTCTGTTTCAAAGATTTATGTTGAACATTCAACTTTTTGAAACGAGAATATAGATCTTTCAATGCTTCTAATAATTCTTCATTATTAAAGGAACTTACCTCTTCTTCTTCATCTTGTGCCATAAAACACATATTAGCACTTTCATCATTGTCATCTTCATCATCTGAAGATTCATCCCAAGTTGCTGCAAATGGTTTGATCATCTTGTCAAACCTCCTTTCTCTTCTGGATTGATCGTTGTTGTTGGAAGTTTTGAACTTTGCTTTGAGAAGTGGACAATCTTTCTTCATATGTCCTGGCTTATTACAATTGAAGCAAAGAGAAGAATCAGTATTCTTAGACTTATTATTATACTTACCTTTTTGAAAGAACTTTCTGAAGTTCTTGGCAAAGAATGCCATGTCATCATCTGAATCTTCATTATCTGATGTTGTGTTGAAGGCGAGTACTTTCTTCTTCTGATCTGATTCTTCTTTCGCATCTTGCAATGTAACTTCATGTGCCATTAGGTTACCAATTAGATCTTCCATTGATAAGGTGGAAAGATCATTGGCTTCCTCAATAGCAGTGATCTTTGGACGCCATTCTGGGGAGAGTACCTTAAGAATCTTGCGTACCTGATCAAGAGAAGAGTAAACTTTTCCAAGAGCATTAAGAGAATTAATAATGTTAGTGAACCTGGTGTTCATTTCTCCAATCGTCTCTTTGTCTTGCATCTTGAACAACTCATATTTATGAACCAAGGAAGCAATCTTGGTTTCCTTTACTTTACTGGTTCCTTCATGAGTTACCTCGAGTATGTGCCAAATTTCCTTTGCACTTTTGGCCTGAGATACTCGATTAAACTCATGTTTATCCATAGCACAGAATAAAGCATTCATGGCCTTTGAGTTGTTGGTCTTTGCAGATTTGTCGTTGGTGGTCCAATCAGCAACATGTGTTTCTGGCTTTGTGTATCCTGTATCTACGATGTCCCAAATCTCATAATTCATACTTTGGAGATGAATCTCCATTCGTATTTTCCAATATGAGTAATTTGAACCATCAAATAGAGGAGGACGAGTTTGAGAGTGCCCTTCAGGATGCTGATTGTAGTTGTGTGGAACGGCGTTCATGTTTGATGTTGAGGAACTTGCTGCCATCTTAGCCTTGCTCTGATACCAAATGTAATTCTAGCCTGTAAGGATCAAATACACTAGAGGGGGGGTGAATAGTGTATATTAAAAAATTAACTGTTGCAATTAAAGAGTTACTTCTAAGTGCTTAAGATGTGCAGAAAGTAAAGAATGTAGAAAATGTAAATCAAACGCAAACACAGAGATTTATCCTGGTTCGAATCCTCTTGATCATACTCCAGTCCTCTACCCCGTTGAGATTTTAAATCCACTATAATCACTTGCCCCGCAAGCACCAACTTACAAAAATGGCGACACTCCTCGTGTCCCAAACTTTGTACAATCTCAAAAGAGATTTAAACCTGTTAAATAAGAAATAGAAAAACACCTATAGCCTTGTTATGAAGTTAGAATGAAATTCAAGGATGGTGTTTTAAAAGAAGACTTCAAGATGTATAAGATATGAAATGAAGAACAATACTTGAAGTTCTCTGGTTTATAAAAGAAGAGAGAGATCAATCGATTTCTTCTTACAATTATGAACACAAACAACTTTCTAAAATGATGTTGAAAAAGATCAAAATTGCTTCAAGGAAGAAAACTTCAATTTCCAAAAGATCTATGATTAAGAATCTTGAAGTTCTTCCGTTCTCATAAGAAGAGAGAAATCTATGGATTTCTTCTTGCAAATGAGAAAAGAGCAACTAAGGCAAGATTGCTTAGAATCAACAATTATAGAAAGAAAGAGAGAAGAAAGTTGTGTGGAAAGAATGAGGGGTATGCCCACTTATTTATAGTATTTTTGGGCAGTTATTCTGAGGGAAAATGGGGGGAAAAGGAGTTTCCTACCATTCAGAAACGGTCTGGAAATTTTCAGTTAAAACGGACACAAAAACTTCATTAGTCGACTAAAGAAGGCTTAGTCGACTAAAAGTCAAACTTTGGATTTTTTGACTGAAATTTTAACGGTAAGTTTCTGATGTTGATTGCAGACTACTCAGAAATTTTTAGGTCAAAATTCAAAGAAAAAGTTTTTAGTTGACTAATGGTCGACTAAGACAGAAAACCGTGAATTTTGACTTATCTGAAAAAGGGTTAGTAATATATGTTATTAGGAACCTAGGAATTAGATGGATTTCATATTTAAGGCTCTGAAATCTATAAATATAAAAATACATCAGTCCGTAGATTTCCGTAGATATATATGATGAGCTTCATGTGAGTATTTGAGATGCCTTTGTGCAGGGATTCCTTATCAAGTGATTATTGTCCAAGCGTGGATATATTAGGAATCTGCACATCTGCATAGATAGAGTGAGTAGCAATAATAATAGTTGTCACATCAAAATAATATGGAATAGAATAGGAAAGTGAACATGGGATTATGAAATCCCAACACTAGCATTGACATTGAACGATCCTAGAGGTGATTCCTAGTGCCTTAGTTTCCATTCTATTGATAGTTTTTGTGAGAGGTAATCATGACAACTCTTGGATACAACCAACAACTGGAAAAGTTTAAACAACTTTGAATAAAAACCCAAGACATTAACCAATCGACTTCCCTGTGGATCGACAACCTTTACTATATTACAAAGCCACGACGCCATGCACTTGCGGACTTACCGAGGTCTCTCCTGTCGAGCCTTTGCGAGTCGTTCTGTACGACTACAATATGCCGGGAAGCTCCTCTGGCCGTGCACCTTTAGCTTCCCCTACCTTCTTTTGTAATGGTTTCTGGATACACTTGTTAACTGCCTTGGCCAATCCATTAGACTGAGGATGAGCCACAGAAGCAAAATTTAACTTTATCTTCAACTCAAAACAAAATTCTTTAAACCCAGTACTGTCGAATTTGAGGGAAAATCGAATCCCACCCCTAAATGGTTTTGCTGATGAGCACACCAAATGACATTAGTGTACTAATTACACTATTACTCAAGTGTGCAAGTTGTGCAAACAATAAGCTTCTACGCATACTCCGGAGAAGCTCAACTACACTCAAAAGACGAAGACGAATTTGATAGCTCCACATCAAGCACACGTATAGCTTAATGATGAAGCTCATGCAAGTGCTCAAGCTTAATGAAGAAGAAGCTCAAATTCAAGAGAAGCGCGCATTCACTTCAATCATCTGATCAGCTTCTTGAAGACTTGTCTTAGTCTAAGTGTGTAAGTTTTGTTTCTTAGGAACTATGTTAAAGCCAAAGTAAAAATTGCACACACACAAAATGATTTCGAATCAAAATGTTTTTAAATGTTTTCAAATCTTTTAAAAACTCTTGAGAGCATTTGCTAGCTAATTTATATTTTTGTAGTCAACCTCCAAACACCCATGAGTTGATTACATCTTTGCTAGCTGAGTTTCAGTGAAAACTGCTTTGGGAGTCGACTACCAGAGGAGGGAGTCGACTACCAACTGGAAGCAGAATTTCTACTGCAATTCTCTGGGAGTCGACTACCACCCTTAGGGAGTCGACTACCATCTGTCGTTTTGCTACGAATCTGCTTCCTGATTTCACTCCATTTCCTTATCTATTCGGACTGAAAGTCGATTCTTTTTGAAATTCAAAATGCCCTTGAAACTCTATAAATAGAGCCCTCATTGAGATCATTCAACACACCAATCTAATCTCTCTATTCTTTGTGCAAAATTCTGATCTCATTGCCCTCATTCGCTCTCAAACGCCAATAGCCAATTTCTGATTTTATATTCTCTGATCTCAGCTCTTATTTTTTTGTTATTATTTTGAGATCTGCATTTTTATTTTGGCTATTCTTAAAAGTGTTTTTTAAAATCCTTGTTCTTCAATTTTCATTTCTTGAAAGGATTTTGAAAAGCTATAGATTTAAGATCACAACAAATAATCTCATATTCCTTGTGTGATCTAAAAGATCTATTTAAAATTCTTTTAGCCACGTAACAAACAAATTGCTATATTTACTTTGGCTATAGAATTTTTTGGGTGTAATCCAATCTCCACCAATATTGTGGTGAATTGAAAACTTTGTTTTCTTTATAGATTCCCTTGGTTGTAATGGACGGGAAATCCTAGACAAGTCTAGGTGGTTGGAAATCCTGGTCAAGGCTAGGTCGTTGGAAAATCCTAACAAGTGAAGTTAGGTAATCGTATTACTAAGGAAATAGTGGATTAAATCTCGTACCGGACTGGTCGGAGACTGGACATACCCAAGTTGTGGGGAACCAGGATAAACTTACTTGTCTCTGCATTGTCTTTTCTGTAATTGTTTATCTTTGTTGTACAAGCATTTTATTTCATTTGCTAACATTTGTATCTTTGTAATTTATTCTTTATAATTGCAAAGTTTACTATTTGCACAACACTATTCAACCCCCCTTCTAGTGTTGTTTGCCATCCACAGGATCCAACAGAATTGCATTCCATTGTCTGTTATGATGGAACAAGGGATGCCAAATCGACAGACAATCAACTTCCACACAAAACTTTTAACCTCCTTCCAAGTGATGAGAGCCAAAGATTCTGCTTCGACCCACTTGTTGAAATAGTCTACTGCTACGGTCAAGAATTTCTGCTGTCCGCTTGTCGGTGTAAATGGGCCTAGGATATCTAATTCCCATTTTGCAAAAGGAACTGGGTTGATAATGGGAATCAAATCCGTCGGAGGGGCCGAGTTGTGCTTTGCAAACTTCTGACATGTGGGTCACTTCTGCACATACTCGGTCGCCTCTTCGATCAGGGTCGACCAACAATAGCCTTATTTCAGGGCCTTTAAGGCTAGCACCTTCCCTCCACCTTAATTTCTGGCGTCGCCTTCATGGATCTCTTGGATCACATAATCTGCTTCCTGTGGAGTCAAGCATTTGATGTAGGGAAGTGCATCATACCTGGTCCATCGCCTTTTATACAGTGAGCCTTCGTGCAAGACAAACTAGTAGTTCCCCCATTCTAACTTTCGTGCCACAGCTGGGTCAATCGGCTTCTCTCCAGTATCGAGATACTTGATTCTAGGATCCATCCAGGTAGTTTCTTGGTCGACATAGAGCAGTTCCTCCTCTGGCACACTTGGGTGTTGGAGATGTTGCACACACACAGCTTGTCCTAATCCTACCGATGAATATAACGCAAGCTTTGATAAGGTATCATCTCAGAGATTCTTCGATCTCGGAACATGATGAATCTCCACTTGTTTGAAATTGGATAACTTAGCTTTCGTGATTTGCTTGTAGTTTTGCATCGTTTCCTCTTGGGCCTCATAACTCCCGTTCAATTGGTGGATGACCAAGTTAGAGTCACTGTGAAGGTGAACTACTTGTGCCTCCAGCGCTTGAGCCAATCTGAGTTTGTTAATGGTAGCTTAATACTCCGTCCCATTGTTCGTGGTTTGGAAGTCAAACCGGAGAGCGTACTCGAGTATATTGCCCTTCGGTGTTTGGACGATTATTCACGCTCCGCTCCCGGCCCTAGTAGCTCACCCATCTACTTGCACGATCCACATTCCTTCATCTCCCTATGCGGCTGCTGATGAGCCGATACCTGTTGAGGAGGTAGAAGGAGGGGTGAGATTTAAGTCAACAACTTGTACCTTTGCTGGTAAGTTGTCATCATAGGTGAGTTCGACGATGAAATCAGCTAAGGCCTGTCTTTTGATTACAGTCCTTGGCTTGTACTGAATGTTGAATTCCCTCAGTTCGACCCCCACTTCGTCTTCTTACTGACCGATCAAGCCTCTTTAGGGTCTGCTCCAGAGGGGTGTAAGTGAGGACCAGAATGGCGTGTGCTTGAAAATAAGGTCGTATCCTCCTCGCTGACTGGACTAGAGCATATGCCAGCTTATTTATTCTGGAGTAATTACTTTCAACACCTCGGAGAACCTGACTTACATAGTAGATTGGCCGTTGAACTCTCAAGTCTTACTTAACAAGGGCTGAGCTTATAGCCTCCATGGTGGCTACTAAGTAAATGATCAGCTGGTCACCTTCTTCAAGCTTAGTCAGAAGCGGTGGACTACGAAGATATTCCTTTAGCTCAGAGAAGTCCTTCTTGCAGTCTGCATCCCAATCAATGGCCTTTTTGTCCTTTGAGGAGGATGCTATTGCTTTCCTTAAAACTTTGAAGAAAGGAAGTGACCATTCTGCCGATTTTGATAGAAAACGACCACGGGTCGCTATCCTTCCAGTCAATCTCTGGACCCCTCTGATGGTGGTGGGATCTGCCTACCATCACCGCGACCTTGTCAGGATTGGTCTCAATTCCTTTCCAGATCGAACCCCAAAAGTACATTTGGCGGGGTTCAATCGGATGTTATACAGGCGTATCGTCGCATGTATTTCCTGTAGATCCGTAATATGATCGGCATGGCTCCTTGATTTGACCAACATGTCATCGACGTAGGCCTCCAAATTTTGTCCAACCTAAGCCTTGAAGACCTTGTTCATCATCTGTTGATAGGTCTCCCCATCATTCTTAAAACCGAACGGCATCTTTCGATAACAAAAAAATGCCTCAATCTGTAATGAAAGAAGTATTTTCTTCATCCTCCGGTGCCATCTCGATCTGATTATAGCCCGAGAAAGTGTCCATGAAGCTCAGGAGCTCATAGCCAGAGGCACTATCAACAAGATGGTCGATTCGATGTAAAGGGTAGCTGTCCTTCAGGCATGCCTTGTTGAGGTTAGTAAAGTCGACACGCATCCTCCACGTACCATTGGCCTTCTTCACTATTACCATGTTGGATAGCCACTCAGGGTACTAAACTTCTCGAATGAAACCAGCTTCTAGAAGTCAATCCACTTCTTCAACAACAGCTTTCATCTTGTTACCCCCAATATTTCTCTTGTTTTACTTCATAGGTTTGAAAGTCAAGTCGACGTTCAACTTGTGAGAGATCACCGAAGATCGATGCCAGGCATGTCATCGGAGACCAAGCAAACACGTCGACATTTTCCCTTAAGAGATTAATTAACTATTCCATTAGGTCTGACAGAAGCATCAACACAATGGAAATAGTTTTCCCTTCTCCTTCGAAGACTCGGATGCTCTCGGTCTCATCAACTGCTATGAGTCGTCGGTCTTCCTGATTGCCCTTATCGTAGTGAAACCATCTAGACCTGTTTATTCCGCCTTCCTCAAGGAAGTGGATAAGAGGTAACAGGATCGAGATTGCATCTAGTTCCCCTTTACCTTTTGGACTCCCTGAGGAGTTTGAAATTTAATCATCTGGTGCAAAGTTGATACCACCGCCTCCACTGAGTTGAGAAGGGATCTGCTGATGATTCCATTATAAGTGGAATTGATTTTCACCACAATGAAAATGATCAAGCGGGTGACTTGCCATGGAGATGTTCCGAGGGTCACCGGTAGCGTGATCATACCTGCAACCGAAGCAGAGTGTCCCGTGAAACCAACGAGTGGGCACAGACACTATCTCAACTCAGATGAAGCCAATCCCATCTTCTCCAATGTAGTGAAGAAAAGCACGTCGCATGAACTTCTCGTGTCAACGAGCAATCTATTCATCCCCATCGTGTCGATGATGGCACTGATGACAATGGCATCGTCATGTGGTAGTTCCACACCTTTCAAATCTTCATCAGAAAAAGATATTCGGGTCGTGGAGTCCCTCGGGCACTTCCTTCCTACTGCAATGGTCATCACCCTCATGGTGTATGAACTTTGAAAATAGGTAGACAACTCTAGTGTGGTGGCCCTCCCAGTATCATGTCAAGGACACCGGTACTGGGAAAAACCGAGATGTTCTCTTCAGTTGTTGTTGGGCGAGTCGACATCGTCAGAATGAGTAGATGACGAGGATGTTGACTCTTGAATCCCACAGACGGTGCCAACTGTTGACAACTGGGTTGGGGTCAACAATAATCGTGGCTGACGTGGACTCCTTCAATGAGATAAATCCTCATCAACTGTTGATGTGGGACCCTTGGTTGGAAGAACCAGGGTCGAGGAATGTTGTGCTTCGAGCGTTGGGCTAGAGCTCGCCCAATCTCACGGTCGAATATAATGACTGTTCGAGCTTGCTGCTGGGTCGTTCCTCGAATAATATGCACCACAGACAGTCATTATGGGTGTTGGATCTGGGTTTCGACCCAAATCTCCTCTGATGCTTAAGTTAGTCACTACTTAAGAGAGGCTCGGGGCTATCAAGATCGACCCAAGGGAGATCTTTCTTATACAGTCACCTCAAGATTTTTGGAGGAAGAAATATTTGAGTGGGGGGAGGGAGGGAGGGAGGGGGGAGAGAGAGAGAGATGTGTGTGTGTGTGTGTGTGTGTGTGTGTGTGTGTGTGTGTGTGGCAAAATGAGCCCAACCCGACCCGACCTGACCCGACCGGGACCCGGCATCCTTAACCGGGTATGGGTAGAGGCCAATCCGGGTCAAGTAGGAAACGGGTTGACCCGACCCAACCCGGATAAAATCCGGGTCGGGTATGGGTTTGACATGTCAACCCGGATGACCCGAATTCGACCCGGTTTACTTTTCTATATATATAAAAATTTATATAATAACCTCAATACACAGTTGCAATGGGAGTTGTGCTTATACGATTTGAATTGTTGTCCTCTTCTTTAAGAGGTCTTGGATTCAATTCCCTTTACATACAACTATTTTGTTAATTTTATTGCTTTTGTTAATAAAATGGTGACGTTAATTATACTTCCTTGCTGTCATCAGTGCGGTTTAAGCGACGAGCTACTGGAAATTATGCAACACTTAATAAATTGTCGGTGGCTCTTAATAAATAACTGGATATCGAAAAAGGAGCAGTAGTGTATAAGTCAAAACTTAACCCGACGGGTTAACCCGAACCCGATCCGGATTCAATCCGGGTCGGGTTAGGGTTTACCCCTAACCGGGTCGGGTCAAATCTGACCCGACCCGAACCCGAACCCACCCGACCCGTTTGCCACCCCTACACACACATACATACATATATACATACATACTAGTCATAACACATGCCCGCAGGAACGGTTTATTTACGTTAACCCGACGGGTTAACCCGAACCCGATCCGGATTCAATCCGGGTCGGGTTAGGGTTTACCCCTATCCGGGTCGGGTCAAATCTGACCCGACCCGAACCAGAACCCACCCGACCCGTTTGCCACCCCTACACACACATACATACATATATACATACATACTAGTCATAACACGTGCCCGCAGGAACGGTTTATTTACGTTTTCCCCCGCGAAATATTTGTTTCACAAAAAATTATTTCCACAGCCAAAATTTAAAAGAACAACAAATTGATGGATCCTGTCAAAAGGACGATGTAGAATCGAATGAGAGGAGAGACTTACGTTAGCGTACTCTGCGCTGTAGTCTCTGAACTTTGCCCTTGGATTCGCCACAACGGTCGGTACTTCGTCACAGAGGATCGAAGCAGCGTTTTCACCGTCTAAATCTCACTTTAGGAGAAGAACTTAATGGAAGGGAGAAGAGGAAAAAGATTGCCTTATGCAAACTTATGGCATGAATGATTAGCCTAAAATGCCTTACCCTTGGGTCCTATTTATAGGATTTAGGGGTAGTTATTGTAGGAAATAACTACATATAAGCTTATTAGCTTATATTAACACCCTTGCTTATCCTCTTCTTCATGCACTTATCAAGTGCCTTTATGCACTTATAATGTGACTTTTTCCACTTATCGAGTGGTTCTTTTCACACATGAAAGGGTTCCCTTTGCACATGCTTTCATGTACGCGACATCCGAGGTCCATAGACCCTCATACATCCCCTCATGGGTGTATACATGTCGTTCATATCCAACATCTCCCACTCACACTTGAGGGGATTGTAAGGAAACATCTTTTCCTTTAGTTCTTCTATTTATTATACTGAGAAATAGACCGTGTGACCGTCATGCGCATAGAGTCCGCTGTTGTGCACTTGTTAGAGATACACACCACTCCTTGGGGTGCAAAGTTGAGTAGATCAACGCATGTTTTACCCTAGATTATTTCTTCACATTTCTTATACTTTATATTCAATAATTGAATCCCATCTGGATTACAATTGGCTGGCCAGTTTTGAATCTCTAAAGTTCAAATGTGAATATGAAATTAATCTTTCCTCTGCTTGCGATCCTTTCGATCTTGACTTGACTCTCTTTCTAACATGCCCCGCCGGACCGAATTGACCATAGTCCATAAGCAACATGCTAAGATAGCGATCACCCAGTCAAATCTAAAGGAACCAATTAGAGTCCATAAGGGTAAGAAGTTGAAGACCCATGTGGTCTTTGGGTCTCACATAATAGTAAACACAATTACTATTCTAACCCAATGGTCAAATGCATACGTAGTATGAATACGTATTACAACATCACTCCTTTCCCAGGGAGCGTATGTCTTAATGATGTTGTAAGGATGATGATCAGACACCACAATGTATGAATTTGTGTCCCTTTTACTACTCAGTAATTTCCTGGACCCACATCCCGCATAAGACAGATAAGATTTAAAAAAAATCTTCTTAGATCTTTTGTAAGTATCCATATGATGCCGATCTTTCATACGACCATTTTGTTTAAGTCATGACTCTAAATCATCCGTCTGACGATTTTGACTTTAAACAGGTCTCATCTTTATCTTATCCGTCTGATAGAATAAAGGCGGTTGCTCATGTGAGAGAGCCAACCTCAATCTGTCCGACATACTAGAAAAACATAGCTGAGATTAAAAGAAATGTACACAAACATTTTCAAGAAACTCATATGCAATGTTAAAAAAAGAACTTATTCTTTTATTAAATTTGATCTTTCATAGACATGGGAATATACATTGATACAACTCAGCTCTTACGCAATCCTTGAGATGATAAGTGTTTGTAAAACACATCTCTGGGGATCGCCTTCGTAAGCGGATCCGCTATCATCTCATGCGTAGATATGTATCTAATGTCTGCCTTCTTGTTCTTATCATAGTCTTTTACAAATTTGTAGCGGATATCAATGTGTTTGGTCTTACAATGGAATTTTGGATCTTTGACATAGGCTATAGATGCTTGACTGTCACTGTATATTGGTACAGCACCTGAGTCACTTGCATCAATTAGCTTGTCTAAGAACTTCCTAAGCCAAACAGCTTATTGGACCGCCATGCTAAATGCTACAAATTCGGCTTCCATAGTTGAAAGTGCGATGCAGGATTGCTTTTTGCTACTCCAGGATATTGCACCAGATCCGAGTAGAAAAACATGTCCTGAGGTCGATCGTCGCTCATCGAGATCACCCGCCCAATCAGCATCAGTGTAGCCTTCGAGCCTCAAGGCATTTCCTTGATAGCATAAAGCATAGTCCGCAGTCCCTTTAAGATACCGCATTATCCTCTTAACCGCTTTCCAGTGTGCTTGCCCTGGATTGGATTGGTAACGACTTACCATTCCAACGGCAAAACAGATGCCCGGTCTTGTACACATCATAGCGTACATAAGACTACCAACTGCACTGGAATATGGAACTTTTTCCATAATTTCCTTTTTCTTTTGGTTCTTTGGACACATTTTCAGACATAAATTATCGCATTTGCTTATAGGAGTATCAATGGACTTACAGTCCTGCATATTAAAACGTTCTAGAACCTTCTTTATATAAGTCTCTTGTGAAAGAGAAAGAAGTTTCTTCGAACGATTCCTTGAAATCTTAACTCCAAGGATATATGCGGCTTCTTCCATGTCTTTCATCTCAAATACTGATGAAAGCCAAGCCTTGATATCCATCACAAAGCCCTTGTCATTTCCGGCTATTAAAATGTCATCTACATATAGAGACATAATAACATACTTGCTTTTGATCCTCTTGATATATACACAGTTATCTTCATCAAGCATGGTAAAACCATTTGATAAGACAACTTCTTGAAATCGTATATACCATTGCCTCAAGGATTGTTTAAGACCAAATATGGACTTACGAAGTTTACAAACCTTATGTTTGTTTCCTTCTTTTACAAACCCTATTGGTTGTTCCATATAGATCTCCTCGTCCAATTCTCCATTGAGAAAGGCAGTCTTTACATCCATTTGATGTAATTCTAGGTCTAAGCAAGCTACCAAAGCCAGAATCAAGCGAATCGAGGTAAAACGAACAACAGGTGAGAAGGTCTCTTCGTAGTCTATCCCTTCATGTTGCGTAAAACCTTTCGCGACAAGGCGAGCTTTATATCTGTATATAGAACCATCAGCCTTATGCTTGATCTTAAGAACCCATTTGTTCCCAATAGCTCTACGTCCTCTGGGTAAGTTAACCAAGTCCCAGACTCGGTTAATTTTCATGGATTCTAATTCCTCCTTCATCGCTTCCATCCATTTGTCTTTTGCAGGGCATGATACGGCCTGTTTGAAAGTAGCAGGCTCGTCATCTTCTTGTAGTAAAGTCATAAAGGTTTGTGGGAATTCATCCTCAAATCTTAGAGGAGCTAACCTTGTACGACTACTACGTCGCATTTGAGATTCTTCAAGTCCTTGTTGACTCGAAGTTGGATCAATTCTAATATTACTCCCACTTGGAATGTGATTAGAATTGCTCCCACTTGGATCATTATTCATATATGGAATAGGATTCACATCATTCGTATCATCCATTGGTGAAGGTTGAAACGTATTTTCGTCTTCACCAAGAATTCTCCCACCCGAATGAGGTAATCCTTCTTGATCATAAATCTCAAATAGAGATAAGTCCTGACTTATCTCGCCCTGTCTTGGAAACTCATTTTCCAAGAAAGTAACATCCCTCGATTCAAATTCAATCAGTCCTCCATTGTCTTCCTGACCAATGAAAACATAACCTTTGGAGTTGTCTGCGTATCGTATAAAGATACATTTCCCCCCTTGGCCCAAGTTTGCCATACTTATGGGAGGAAATATGTGCGTAGGATGCACACCCCCAAGGTTTTAAAATGCTTAAGTCAGGAGACCTTTGGTTCCACAACTCATAAGGAGTGGAGCTAACTGATTTCGAGGGTACGCGGTTCAAGATGAAAGCAGCCGTCAATAATGCATCACCCCAAAAGGTGATTGTCAAGTTAGCTTGCGCCATCATTGAACGGACCATTTCCATTAAAGTCCTATTCCTCCTTCAGCAACACCATTTTGTTGCGGAGTATAAGGTATAGTTACCCGATGAACTATGCCCTTTTCATCACAAAGTTCCTTAAAACTTGCTGATTGATATTCACCGCCTCTATCGGTTCGCAAGACCTTAATCTTGCGATCTAATTGATTTTCCACTAAACTCATATAGTTTTTAAAGCAGGTTAATGCTTCATGTTTGTGGGATATCAAATAGATATGTCCGAATCGGGTGAAGTCATCAATAAAAGTGATGAAGTAGGACTTCCCGCGTCTTGTCTTGACATTCATCGGGCCACATATGTCCAAATGGATGAGCTGTAATGGAACTTCGGCTCTTGTGCCGGTTCCAAACGGCTTGCGACAAGATTTCCCTACAAGGCAATGTTCGCAAGTCGACATTTCGACCTTTGAAACATTGGATAGAAGGCCACGTTTGGCAAGTCTATCCATTACGTGTTGGTCTAATGTGACCAAGCCTTGCGTGCCAACAAATTACATCAGATTCACAAACCGAGGAATTTGTAACAAGGAAATTTTCATTAAAATTAGAGGAATCATACATAGTATTTAATACAATGAATCCCTTTAAAACATACCCAGAACCAATTAAAGAATTATTACAAGATAGGTCCACATTACAATTATGAAAGAACCAACTATAACCAAGACCCATTAATACAACCACAGATATAATATTCCTTCGAATATCTGGAGCAAAGAGGACATCATGAAGTAAGATAGTGCGGCCATTGTCCAAGACGAGCTTGCACGTCCCAACGCCTTTCACTTCAACACGTGTGTTGTTTCTTACATATATCCACTTCGTTCCTTGGGGTATCCGGTGATACTCCACGAAGGACCGTCTGTCCCTTGCTATGTGGTCGGTGGCACCTGAATCAATTATCCAAAATGGATTAGATTCTACAAGATATATTGAACTAGAAACACATATGTAACTAGTATTATTACAAGTTACCTTGTCACCTCCATCCGTACAAGAACGGGCAAAGTGACCTAACTTGTTGCACTTGAAGCACTTGATCTTCTTTAAGTCCTTCTTCTTGTGCCATTTCTTGTTCCCACCCTTATGTTTGGGTTTCTTGGTAGATGTTGGTTGCCTTTTATGTTCATGATCATACTTTGAGCGATTTTTACGTTTCTTTCCCCCGTGTGAGGAACTAGCAACCATGTGCACTTCTGCACTTGGCTTGGCGGCCGCAAGCCGCTCTTCCTCTAGCTCGAGGTGCTTAGAAACATTGCTGAAATTCTTGATGCTCTCATTATGAGTGAGATGCATCTTCATTTGTTCCCATTCGATTGGTAGGGAACGTATGACCGCTTGGATTTGTTGCTCATCAGTGAGCACATGACCTGCATCCTTTAACTCTGAAATAAGATTCGCCATGTGTCGCAGATGCATTCCCATGGAATGATTTGGACGTTTTTTGTACGAATCGAATTTTATAGTTAAAGAGCGAAGTTTGGTCACCGAGGTGCCACCAAACTTCTCCTCCAGCTTGGACCATATGTCCATAGCTAGGTCATGTTCTCGGAAGATTCGCATTATGTCGTCGGCCATACTTGATAACAACGTAATGCGAGCAATTTTGTTCTTCCGAGACCAAGCATCAAAGGCTCCTTGTCTCTTCTGTGTTGGGCCGTAGTGCCTAACTCAGGTTCAATCATTATGTTCGTTAGAGTTTCGAGCACTTCTTGCTCCTCTAGAACATATTGTATCTTTATGGACCATAGTTTGTAATTATCGCCGTTGAGTTTTTCACCTTTGTTCAACTCAGCGACAATATTCTTAGTAGCGGAAGACATTTTAGCTTTAAAATACTGCAAAAGACAAAAACAAGTTCGATCAAAAAACATTGCATAAATTTCTATACATAGTCATTATTTTACCACATTTTCATGATTCAGTTGTCTCGGCCAGCGGACCAACCAAGGGAATGGCTAGTCCATGGTTCACTAGCCCCAGACAGAGCTGAGGTGACCCACAAAACTAGTCCAAACGACCACTGGTCGAATCATGATCCATTGAGATGCTGAATCAATTGAATGTGTAAATTTTAGGACTAGTCTAATATCACTCCCATTTGGAATGATATTATTATATTTGATAAGTTACTTTCGAAAAACATTGAAGATGTTGCTCTAGAATCGGAAAGGTCATTACGATCCCAATCATCATCTAGAACAACTTTCAATGTTTCCCCATCACTTATTAAACAATAGTACTCTTATAGTACTTGCAGCGGAAAAACGATGCCAAATATATTGACAAACAGCGTGATGGAAGGCCGACCGGGAGGTAGTGGCCTACTATGGCCATTGTCGGGGTGGAGTCGTGGCCATGCCAAGGCCGGATTCCCCTCCCCGAAGAGCGAGTTGCCATTGCAGCATGACCAAGGCCAAACACCCTCTGAGGGGAGTTTTCTGCAAGCTACCGCCACCGGCCTCCGGAAGGATGCAGGCGAGGCTCGGTGGCCCTGGGCCCCGACCGATGCCAGGGCCGGCCGCGGCTTTGGCTTGCGGCCCTGGCCGATGCCAGGGCCGGCCTTTGGCCCTGGCTGACCAGGGCCAGCCATGGCCCTGGCCGGTGCCAGGGCCAGCCAGGGCAGGCCAGGCCCTGGCCGAGGCCAGGGCCGGCACCCTGGCCTAGGCCAGTGTGCCTCGGCCCTGGCCTATGCCAGGGCAGGCCAGGCCCTGGCCGGCCAGGGCCGGCATGACCCTGACAAAGAGGCCAGGGCGGCCTCTGGCCCTGGCCGAGGCCAGGGCAGTCTCTGCCCTGGCTGGCCAGGGCCAGCCATGGCCCTAGCCTCTGCCAGGGCCTGCTGCCCTGGCCATGGCAGAGAGGCCAGGGCGGCCTCTGGCCCTGGCCGAGGCCAGGGCAGCCTCTGCCCTGGCCGGGGCCCTGGCCGAGGGCAGGGCGGCCTCGGCCAGGCCCTGGCCGACGCCAGGGCAGGCCTTGGCCGAAGCCAGGGCTGGTCAGGCCGAAGCCAGGGCCGGTCAGGCCATGGCCGGCCTCCCTCCTTGGAGGCCGGCCACACACACCCCCGGAAGAGGGGGGTGGTCTTGGTGGTTATTGGCCGAAGCCAACCCCCTTCCCAATGGGAGGGGGTGCATAGCCATGCACCAAAGAGATATGCAATTGCCATACTACCATGGCAATCTTCTTCTCCGATGAGAAGGTTTGCAACTCCCATCTTCTCCGATGAGACACCCGTTCATCGAGAAAGTGGTTAAGCTTTAATGGCCGTGTGCCAAAAATAGACATTCGCGGTCGTAAACTTCACGCTCTACATGAAGAGAGTGCCCATTCCCTATTGAATGGAGACTCAGCATCCATGAGGAGTGCGAGTTTGACGAGATGAACGGTCAGTTCTTCCCGTCACGGAGAGTTCCTGCCATATCCGTAATGGCAGAAGACCCTAACGTGAAGAGAACAACTTTTGCGTTCTCTCCGTCACGATGCGTTCCTACCATATCCATAATGGTAGGAGACTCATTCGTGAAAGAGACAATGTCTCATTTATCGGTGAGACCAGGGCGAACCCGTGTGGCTCTGATACCAATGATGGATCCTGTCAAAAGGACGATGTAGGATCGAATGAGAGGAGAGACTTACGTTAGCGTACGCTGCGCTGTAGTCTCTGAACTTTGCCCTTGGATTCGCCACAACGGTCGGTACTTCGTCACAGAGGATCGAAGCAGTGTTTTCACCGTCTAAATCTCACTTTAGGAGAAGAACTTGATGGAAGGGAGAAGAGGAAAAAGATTGCCTTATGCAAACTTAAGGCATGAATGATTAGCCTAAAATGCCTTACCATTGGGTCCTATTTATAGGCTTTAGAGGTAGTTATTGTAGGAAATAACTACATATAAGCTTATTAGCTTATATTAACACCCTTGCTTATCCTCTTCTTCATGCACTTATCAAGTGCCTTTATGCACTTATAATGTGACTTTTTCCACTTATCGAGTGGTCCTTTTCACACATGAAAAGGTTCCCTTCGCACATGCTTTCATGTACGGGACATCCGAGGTCCATAGACCCTCATACATCCCCTCATGGGTGTATACATGTCGTCCATATCCAACACTAATTTGTCATAAGACTTGGTCAAAATCCCTCTTCATAAATGGCCATTTTAATAGCCTTAAATGAGGCAATAATGAGAGAAATAAAGGGGATGGTTACTCTCCTGGTGAACTAATTCAAAGCCCATTAATGGGGCAATTAGTGGTCATAAAAAGAGGAGGGAAGTTACAAAGCAAGAGGGGAATAAATATCCCCAGAACCAAGGAAGAAATGGGCCAGATTTTCCTACGGGACATCTCCTAAAAATGGCTAAGTACCACAAAGACTATACTCTCTCATCTCCTTCTCCATTATCTTCCTCTTAATCTAGCTCGTTATGTTTTCATCTAATGGTGACTAACTTGAGCATCGGAGGGGGATCGGTCGGGCCCCAAACCCCGATCCCCTAACGATCCTCTCATGATGCATGATATCAGAGATACATCAAAGCTAGGCCAACATCCATCCATGGAGTCCAATCCTAGCTTACTTTGACTCGGAGTTCTTCTCTCATGAGTCCCACCTCTCATCCGATGAAGTGTCGATCCAACGAGAGTGTCCACGTCGGCACGATCGCTATCTACGAGTCGTCATCTTTCGCGAGGGTCGCTTCCAAGCTTACCAACCTCGAACGATCAACATACCAGCCGTCCGAGGATCGATCGAGCACCGCATCAGCATATACAACCATTGTTCGACCCAGGTTTTTCCAACCTAGAGTCCTACCTCAGTCGCTGACGAGGCTCCAACTCAGCCCGAAGGGCCTACGTCAGCTTGACAACTGTATCGGTCAAGTTTGGCCTTAACAGTTTGGCGCCGTCTGTGGGAAAGTTCAGAGTCAACATCCCCGTCACTCTCTAGTATTGATGATGTCGACTCCCCCACAAATTAAAGACCTGAATGGCCAACTCGCGAGGAGGCCTTGGAGGACACGCCATCCCCCTCAACAAAAGTTCGGGGCTCCCCCAAATGGACTACCCTGTCAAAGAGCTGCCCCAAAAAAGGAATCCCTTTTTTCCTTTGGAATTTATGCTCCACTTGCATTAGAGCAACTCCAACCGGCCTTCATTTCTTCAAAATGAAGGCCGGTTTTGCTCCAACCGGGCTTCAAAATGAAGCCAATTTTGAAGCCCGTGAATAGTGCCCCTTCAAAAATGAAGGAACACTATTCACCTCTTCATTTGGGAAGTTGTTTAGATAATTACAACTTTGCCACCCAATTTAATTAAGTATGGTTAGTTAAATGTTTAATATCTTTTAAACCACATAACCAAATTTAATAATTTTAGTACCATAGGAAAGATCGTGATGATACCTATAA
The DNA here is from genome assembly GCA_030789695.1 of Scilla litardierei. NCBI lineage: Eukaryota > Viridiplantae > Streptophyta > Magnoliopsida > Asparagales > Asparagaceae > Scilla > Scilla litardierei. The sequence goes on along the minus strand of CM061140.1, from coordinate 136,391,892 downwards.
TATGAGACCAATATTGATTATTTTAAAGCATATTTAAAAATTGTAACAAAAAACTAAACACAGAATAGCTAAAATGCTAGATACTGAATACTGAATACATTTTAGCGGATTGCAAATAGAAAATAATAAAAATATAAAAATCATTACATAATTTACTAATTATCATTTTCAAATACACTTTAATAATTTTCACTAAAATTATTAATAAAATAATAACAATTTTATATTATTTAAAAATTTCTTTTATAAAAAAATAATTAAATAGATTGACCAATTTTCAAAAGAAATATTTTATCATTATGTAAAGATAACTAAATATGAAATAACATGAAAAATTAGATTTGAAGAGGGAGGGTTGGAGTTGTCCATCCTTCAAAATGGAATCTTTAAGGCATATTCCATTTTGAAGGGGCTTTTTTGAAGAGGGTGGTTGGAGATGCTCTTATTATTTCAGTCAAAATCTTCGAACTTTCTCCCAAAAAAACACGCTAATTCCTCTTTCCTTAATTTAAAGGCAAGATTTTTACAAACCAAGAAGAAGAGATGGCAAGCTCTACACTCAATGGCTCTCTCATCAAGTTCTTCAAGGCGGGCCTCGTCATCGCAAGGAGGAGCAGCCCTGGCAGCCTCCGGGTCCTCGTCACCAGCGCCCCCGGTGGCCCCGGACAGCTTGAGACACCCTCTCATCGTGTCTGCCCCCAACTCGACTCGTCGTCGGATCCAACTCGGATCCAACTTCGATGGAGGCTTCCAAGGGTCCTTCGTCTCCATGACGCTCATCTTCAGAGCATTGTTGGCAAGGCGAGGACTACCACCGAATGGACTATGGAAACCTCTGTCGGCCGAGTCCTTCGTTCGACGCTGGGGACGTTCGAAATGTTTCCGATTCCCATCTATTTGCTCCGACTCGGCGATGCTTTAAGCTTCCATATCGATCCAAAGCTCTGACCTGTCGATGTTCCAAGCCTCGATCAAACTCGGAATGCATATGATGTCCGCTTGCTGTCGACCAACTTGATGAAGGAGGTCGGAGCTTTGGATGTTCCGAGCCTCAATCAAACTCGGAATGCATATGATGTCCGCTTGCTGTCGACCAACTTGTCAGCCCTCCACTCGACCTCGATCTGAGCTTGATCTGAGCTAATTAATCCTCTTTCAAGCTCGATCTGGACCTCTGACCATCATCTGACGCTGCCGAAGCATGCCAGCTCTGTGCTTGTGTATTCCATCCGAGCTGTCGGGATCAAGGTCGTCACCATTTGTTTGATCAGATTTGCCCCAAGTCCGATCAACTCCACCCTCCAGATTTCTAGTCTGAGTTCTAACGCAGCTCGACAACCTACACCCGAGGCTCGAACGGATTTGGTCAAGCTGTAAGAGGAGCTATGACCAAGCTTCGTCAGAATCTCGTCACTGACCTAAAGAATGGAGTCTTCGACTCAAATCGCGATCCGAGCTTCGTTGAAACAGGGTCATTCCGAGCTCCATCGAAATAAAGTTAGTCAGAATAAGTCTCGACAGCCCCGGCCCAACTTCATCAGGCCCTGGCGAGAAGCTCCGATTGAAATTTGAATCATCAAGGCACCTCCAAACAACAAGATTGGACAGTAAGATCCGACTTCGTCAGAGCTTTCCTTGCTTCATCGGTACGGATCTAAGCCGCCATGCCATGAACATGAGGGAGACGCGGGGGATCGAACTCTCTTTCTCAACAAAGTTCGATCAAAGCTTCAACTGACGACGGTGGCGAAGGACAGTGAGGTCGAAGCTTCCGAGGTCGAGACATCGATTCTGAGCTCCGATGTTCTTTCGGTCGAGCTTGACGAGCCTTACCGAGCTCGTAAAGGAGTTTTCAAGGTCGAATTCAACTCATCATCTTTTCGTTGAAGCTCGAGCGAAACCTCTGAGGGTCGTCGAAGCACAAATCATGCTCGACCTTGGCCCGTTGGAACTCCGCCAATGCCACTAAGGGACATCGAAGCCTCGATCATGCTCCTCCATGGCCCATCCGAACCTCACCAACGCCGTTGAGGGTCGTCGAGGCCTAAGATCTCGCTCATCCTTGGCTCGTCGACGAAGCTCCACTGACCTCAAATCAAGTGATCGACAACAAGCTCATCCGACCAACCCAGTTCCAAACTGCGCTCATCTTCAAGCTCGAGATAGATCCAAGTTGAAACTCACTCCGTTCTATGTGAATCTCATTAAGAGGGGGTGGTTTTGTCCAACCGAAGTTCTTAGAACGAGCCTCCTCTGCTGACAGTGAGGCACCCGGTCTCGAATCGGCCGATGACCAAGCCCTCATCAGGAGTAGATCCAAACTCGACTTGAGTTCCCTTGCCGCATGTCGAGCTTCGATGTCAAAGCCTCACCTGACTCTGCCCTCGTCGGAGCAGATCTGAGCCCGACTGGAGTCCCCTTGCGGCACGTCGAACTCCGATGTCGAAGCCTCATCCGTGCTTTCTTCAACCAAGGAAGAGACGTCATTCGATTGAGATCGATCTGCCGCATCTCTCCATAAGTCGATTAGAGCTCCAAGGGATCGATCCCTTCCTGGCATAAGCATCGATCGCTCAAAGCTGTAGATGTCTGCTCCGATCTCAGCACTCTATGAAGGACCCCGATCTCGATCAACCCTTTCCTAGCTCGATCGGAATTAGGAGGCGCAAACTCGATGACGAGGCTTCAACCAAGCCTTCCCTCAATGATGACAGATCCAAACTCCTGTGAAATATCCAAATCAAGGGAGAAATTCGACCTAATTGAGTCAACTTTTGATCGCTCCCAACGAGCTTCGATCTGCCAAAGACATGAGCTTTAGAGAGATCTGGAAGTCTCATCAAACTCAAGCCTTTTTCACTCAAAGATAAGCGACGTGCCGAGCTTCGTGATGAGGTAAAAATTTCACAAAAATCTTATCAAATGCTTCATATTTTCCTACAGGATCATCCTGAAAGCTCTTGGAAAGGGTGGGCTTGTACCCGTCTATTTAGAGATCATCCGACGAGGCTCTTTGACGAAGATCAACTATTCGAGCTCAATCGGAACCACCTTGCCACAATGAAGCAAATCTAAGTCGCAACTGAGCTTCGACCAACGGAAGCTTGAACGACGATAAAGCTCACCGAGTCTAATGGACTCGACGACCCAACGAGGGACCAGGTCTGAAGACGATCAGCAAACCCAAGCCCCCAAGCTCTGATGTCGTTGATCCAAATATCCGACTCAATTCGGCTTAGATGAGGTCATTCAGATCAGTTGAACCCAGGCCGAGCTCAAAAACTTGATTCAGCTGCAAACTTTGCCGGATTTTGATAAATATCGATGGAAGCTCATGGCACCTCGAAGGACGAAGCCTCTCCCGAACAGAGGGGAATCAAAGCCTCACAAGCGATGCAGGTCTTCCTCAAAACATCCGAGCTCACGATCGAGTGTCCGAGCTCAGTTCCAATCAACTACAACCACCACACGATCGGGGCCTCAACTTCATCATCTAGACGAGCATTCACCATGCAAATAATGGGTTGAAACTCCGCTCCATCTTGGTCCATTCATCCAAGCATCGTTAGAGCTTCATTGTCGAGGCATGACCGTGCCGAGCCGCTTCTCGAGCTACAAGCTTCGAGGGGCCAACCTCCATACGAGCGTCTGAACTTATCCAAGACTCATCCAAGCTTCGAGCTCCAAACCAGCTCGCTGAGTTGGTTTCAAGGCCGATGATGCTACCCATTCATCAATTTCCAGCTATAGAGGATGAGTAACCACTACAGGTCGTTTCTTTCCACCCATACTCTAATTACAGCTTAAAATAACGGGAAACCTTTTCTCGTAATTGTTGTATGCAATTTTTTCTAACAAATTGCATTTTATTTTCTCTCCAATTGAGAGATTTTTCTTTGGAGGTCAGGGTAGCCATAAAGGAATCTTCGCAAGAGAAACGAGGCTCCATAAATACAACTCCCTAAAAGTGGCTCCCACCTCATCTAGCAGCAGAGATGACGTACATTTTGTGTGCAAACTCACAAGTCAACTCAGGATGCACAACGAGCCCTATGGCTATACGATTGGATCACGAGCCGACATTGCTACGTGCTTGAGGATAATTCATGCTAGTCACAGAGAAGGGAAAAGGATTTCTAATAGAACTCAGATTTTCCCTTCTTCGGGCCGGTGAGCCTTCTAAAGTGCCTCAAGAAGTCTTAGACATGGTGCCAGAGTTATCTTTCGACCTGACTAGTAAGATTCGATCAGATTATCTTTCCCCTCCTTATAAGCTTAGGATCCCAGAGTTGAATGAAAGGGCTTGCTTCCCTTGAAGACAAGAAGTTGGGGTATATCTGAAATCCTTCTTGTTTGGTCTCGTTTTCCACTCCATCAGTTCATCTTAGAGATTTTGAGTTTCTTAGAACCCTCCCTCTGCCAGCTTGCGCCTTGCGCTATTACTTCGATGGTTGGGTTTACCATGCTTTGCGAGCTTTGTAGGGTATTGTTGATACTAACTTCGTCATATGTCCAACCCACGAAGTGAGAAGATGGAGTCTCCCCGATAAGCAAGGCCCACCAAGATTGGCGCGCTACGGTCCAATAGCCCCAAAGCCCATTAAAGAGGATGAGCCATGACCAAGTCAAAATTGCCAACTAATTTGTCATAAGACTTGGTCAAAATCCCTCTTCATAAATGGCCATTTTAATAGCCTTAAATGAGGCAATAATGGGAGAAATAAAAGGGATGGTTACTCTCATGGTGGACTAATTCAAAGCCCATTAATGGGGCAATTAGTGGCCATAAAAGAGCAGAGAAGTTACAAAGCAAGATGGGAATAAAGATCCCCAGAACCAAGGAAGAAAGGGGCCAGATTTTCCTACGGGGCATCTCCTAAAAATGGCCAAGTACAACAAAGACTATACTCTCTCATCTCCTTCTCCATTATCTTCCTCTTAATCTAGCTCGTTATGTTTTCATCTAATGGTGACTAACTTGAGCATCGGAGGGGGATCGGTCAGGCTCCAAACCCCGATCCCCTAATGATCCTCTCATGATGCAGGATATCGGAGATGCATCAAAGCTAGGCCAACATCCATTCGTGGAGTCCAATCCTAGCTCACTTGACTCGGAGTTCTTCTCTCACGAGTCCCACCTCTCATCCGATGAAGTGTCGATCCAACGAGAGCGTCCACGTCGGCCCGATCATTATCGACGAGTCGTCATCTCCCGCAAGGGTCACTTCTGAGCTTCCGAACCTCGAACGATCAACGTACCAGCCGTATTCGTTTTTCAAGTACTTCTTTCAAGTGAAGCTTGATTCTCGAGTGGCATGGTATCATATCGTTCCTTGCAAGAAAAGAAAGCTTATTTACGGTCTTACTAGCTCTAACCATAATTGGGAAGACACTTTTGTATTCGTTTTTCTCCCGATTGTAGGTTCCCTTCTTACTCATTGGAGTACCCCGAATCCTTATGCTTTCAAGGAATTATGATTACCTCCTGACGAGATCAAAGTGGCCAACATTTTTTCGAGTTGACAATGAAAAGAGAGGTCAATCACCTTTTTATTAGACTGCAATCTGATGAAGACCTTCTTGGAAAACCCGGGTAATATATGCTGCCTCAATGCCCCCTGATGATCACTTACATTAATTGTTTTTCTCCTTTGCAGAGATGACTAGCCAAGGATTTGCAGGTTTGCCTCTGAAGTGCGGAGGCTTCGTCAAGAGCAGTAAAGGAGGAAGAGGGGGCAGGGTTCTTCCGCTAAGCCTCTACTCCTTATTAGCCACAGTTCCTCCGAGGAAGGGTGTAAATTCAAGGGGACTTCAGGGTCTTCGACCGAAGCCTCGTTGCCAGCAATTTCTACCCCGGTCATCCATTGCACAGACCCGCCCTCATCTCCGACCCCCACTTTAGATGTTCCTATCACAAATTCCATTCAATCAGTTATGGATCCGAAGCCTGCAGAACCCTTGATCAGGAAAACGAGTCTCCCTTAAATGAAAGGGAGTGCATTGAAAAGAAAAGCAGAGGAGAGGGCACGACTCTCCCTGTCCAGACTATGACAAAGGGTAGTACGTCATCGACCCAAGCCCTCAAGGATCAGTCGGTAATTCCTGATAGATCCCAGGGAATGACTACGCCACGTTCAAATCATCCCAAGGATATATGTCCGTGGGGTAGTATCGACCCACTGACTCCCCTGGTTGGTCCTATCCCTTCAGTGTACAAGGGGGCTTTAATGCTGAATCAACATTCCTTTTTCTCTTCGGAGGTCATTTGAGGAGAACGTCATCAGCCTCCCTTTATTGTTTGGGAAGAGGAATCGACCTTCCTGGACTATGTGACGACCGCTCGATTGGTGGAGAATTCTATCCTTCCCGTGACCGTGAAGTTCTTCAAGGGATGGACTTCGAGAAGATAGCCAATTTCATAGTGGGTTGTGGCTATCAGGTTGGTCATTTGTCCCTTTGCCTCCATTTTATGCCATTTATCTGTCTGATCTGTACTTTACACAAATGTCGGCTTTTGCTGCAGAGTTGCGCCGTGGGGCCATTGACCTGGTTGATGTCAAGGCTTGACTCAATTTTGAGCGTTAACGAGTAGACACCACTAATCAAAGAGCTTCTGGACTAGAGTCTCAAGCAAAAAGCTATAAGATGACTTCGAAAAAGCACTGAAGGCCAAATCTAACGTTGAATGGGTAATGTCGAAGGTCAATGATAGCATCAACTAATTATCTAGTGCCAAAAGGCTACTGAAGCTCGATGGGAGAATGAAAAGTCTGAACTTCAATCTAGGATTGCTGACTTGGAGTGCTTGATGAAAGAAAAGCTCGAGCTTCAAGCTAGGATTGCTAACTTAGAACGTTCGCCAGTTTCAGCCGAGGCCTTAAGAACTGAGCTTGCTGCTAAGTTCTCCCAAGCGATGAAGGAATTTCTTCAGCCCGGGAGTGGCAGCTCTTCTTAAGGATATTAGCCTTTTGTCGCTGTTTATCAAACTGTTTTATAATGGAAAACATTAGAACTAAAAATTGCAGCTTTGAACTTATATTCCGCACACATATGGCCCCTCAACGATTCAAGGTTTATCATGATTGAACTTGGATCGTTGGATTAGTGGGCACAACCATGTTGTAATAACGACCTTAAGGTGGTTGTTCGGTGGCGAGGGGTGTGGCCCCTTCGACTTACGGTCGACATCGAGGGTCATTCAGTGGTGAGGGGCATGGCCATATCGACTTAAGGCCGATGACGAGGGTCGTTTGGTGGCGAGGGATGTGGCCCCATCGACTTATGGCCGACGATGAGGGTCATTTAGTTTTGAGGGGCGTGGCCCCTTCGACTTATGGCCACCGACGAGGGGCATGACCCCCTCGACTTACGGCCAACGACGAGGGTCGTTTGGTGGCAAGGGGCATGGCCCGCTGGACTTATGGTCGACGACAAGGGTCGTTTGGTGGTGAGGGGCATGTCCCCCTTGACTTAGACCGAAGACGAGGGTTGTTCGGTGGTGAGGGGCGTGGTCCCCTCGACTTACGACCGACGACAAGGGTCACTCGTTTAGAATTATTTGGTTCAGCGGACACATATGGTCTGGCTCATCGTACCTATTTCATATCAATGATTTAGAAAAGGCATAGCCAATCTCATACTTTTAATGCATCCATTAGTTCAGCAAAATAAAAAGGAAAATGATAATTGATACAACTCACTCTTTTTGTCTGCATGCTTATTGATAGTACTTTCGCAAATGTTCTGCATTTCAGGAATGAGTAAGCTCCTTATCATCCATTATAGAGAGCCGATAGGTGGCTGGGCCAAGGACATCGGTCACCTTGTAGGGGCCCTCCCATTTCACGGCGAGCTTTCCCTGTCGAGCAATCTCTGGGAAAAACAGCCTTCCGTAACACGAGATCGCATATGTGGAAGCTTCGTCCTCGGACTTTGGAGTTGTAGTAGCGGGTCAAACGACCCTTCTGCCTGACGAGGGCGGTAAGGGCCTAATCTCTAACCTCATCAATCAATTGTGAATTGATTTCGAGTCCCTCTAAGTTTCTTTCTTCATCGAAGTATCTGAGGCGAAGTGGTTCCTCGCCTACTTCCACAGGAACGACCACCTCACATCCATAGGCAAGCATAAAAGGGGTCTTGATGTGTCCATATTTTTCATACATTTATCGCATCATTTCACGCTATTTTAGTCGCTCAAAACTCTTTTTTCTCGCTCTATCTATCGTTTATCGCATTATATCACTTTCGGAGCTTTATTCTCATTTTCAGGAGTTTTTGAGGCGATTTGGAGCAAAATGGAGCCATGGACACATCCAAGATCGCCAGAGCATCAATGGCGTAGTTTCCTAAGTGCTTGACGAGGTGGAGAAGCGAATTCGAGGAGAAGAAGAAGCAGGAAGGAGAAGAGAGCAAGAAGAATGAAGAGCTCCAAAGGGTCTATCAGCATTTCTAGACAACTCGACCGAGTGGACTTGTCCACTCGGTCCAAGTAGGTTAAGCCAAAGAAAGCAGCTTCAACTTCTTCCCATCGTTTGAGCATGAGAGCCACTCGGACCGAGTAGCTCAGCTACTGGGTCGAGTGAATATTCAGGCATAACACCATCTTCGAGGCCAAAATCGAGTTTTGAACTCGACCGAGTGGAGTCAGTCATTCTGTCGAGTAGGCAAGGTGAAAGAGAGGAGATCGTCGACACTTAGCCAATTTGAGCAGCAAGAAGGCCATTCGACTGAGTAGCCTTGCTACTCGGCCGAGTCAAATTATCGATAGAACAACATTTTCAAGGCTTCTGCTGCCACTGGCACTCGACCGAGCACACAAGGCCACTTGACCGAGTAAAAAGGTGAATCAGTCAAGTGAAAAATGGGACAGAGCGAAAATTTTGAGCTAAATATGAGGCCATGTAGCTCGATCGAGTGGACCATCCACTCGGTCCGAGTGACCATCTCCCCAGCTGAAGATTGAATGCACCTACAGTGCGATGAAGCCCTACTCAAACCGAGTGACATTGCCACTCGGTCGAGTCGGACAGCTCTCCAGATGCAAGGCTGATTCGAGTTGGGTCTTTTAATTAATGTTTGTGGGTCCCAACCACACACACACACACACACACACACACACACACACTAGTCATTACCCATGCCCATAGGGCACGGTTTATTTAATGGCTGAGTTTTTTCCCCCACGAATTTCAAGTTCCCCCAAATTTATGTTTTCCCACAAAATTGCAAGTCCCCCCCAAAAGTGTCTTTGTCACCTAGGACAAATTTGCCACGTAGGACAAAGCTTTGTCCTAGTAGGATAAGATTCAAAATCTTCAAAGGACTGGAAAAAATGGTCGGAAGGGGGGAGAATAAAAAGTGTGGGTGGGAGTGTGGGGAGGGTCCAGGGGCAAAAATGCAAAAACCGGGGTTGTATGTGAAAAATTCCCCACCTCCTCTCTTGTCCCTCAAAATCTCATATCTTATATTTTCTCTTATCCAATTTCCCTCTTTTAAATAGATATCCAAATTCTCTTATCCAATTTCTCATGTCCAAATTCTCTTCTCCAAATTCTCTTGATAACATCCCTCTTTTATATAATAGATATCCAAATTCTCTTATCCAATTTCTCATGTCCAAATTCTCTTATCCAAATTCTCTTGATAACATCCCTCTTTTATATAGTAGGTATCCAAATTCTCTTATCCAAATTTCTCTTATCCCTCTTTTATATAATAGATATCCAAATTTCTCTTGATAACATCCCTCTTTTATATAATAGATATCCAAATTTCTCTTGTCCAAATTCTCTTATCCAATTTCTCATGTCCAAATTCTCTTATCCAATTTCTCTTGATAACATCCCTCTCTTATATAATAGATATCCAATTTCTCTTGTCCAAATTCTCTTATCCAATTTATCATGTCCAAATTCTCTTATCTAATTTCTCTTGATAATATCCCTCTTTTATATAATAGATAGATAGATAGATAGATAGATAGACACACACACACACACACACACACACACACACACACACACACACACACACACACACACACACACACACACACACACACACACACACACATGGAAGCAAAGTTGGGATTTTTGGAGATGATTTTGTGCTTGGAACTTGGATCCTTAATTTTCTGAAGAATACTTCTTGTTCCTCTTTGGTTTGGTAATGTTTTCTTATCCATCTGTTATTGTTTTGATGATAATTGTTGCTATGATGTTGAATCTTATTGCTATTATAGTTTCTATTGCTTTTTCTATGAATCGTGAGTAGTTCTATCTAGGGCTAATGGATGAGCCCTAGGATTTTAGGGTTTAGATGTGAAAGTTGTGATTTTTAGGTTAAATCGGTCATTAAGGGACATGATGTGGTGATCTAACCAAGTTTATAGTGTTCTCATCTAGGGTTTGTGATCCACGATAGTGGCACTTGTCCTAGAAATTATTCTATATGCTTGATTAGAGTCGTTAGTGGATTCAATTAGGGTTCGTGATCCACGATAGTGGCACACACTTTAAGGGTCTCCACCAATGCACTATATCACTAGTTTATGATCTACAATAGTAGCATCAATTAGAGCCATCATATCACGGATCGAAACCCTAACCCACGATAGTGGCGTGAGCGTAGATTAAGAATTAATTGTCGATAAAAATGCACACATCGTGTGTAAGGGCATCCACGATGGTGGGGCTAAGCACAGGATACGTTAGATGAGTAGTTCAACGACAGTTGGCTACGAATTTCACGTTTATACGCGACAATCTCGCCCTATAAAACCAATTCCAACCTAGAAATTATAACCTAGCTGTAATTCTAGCATGCAAGGATCAAATAAACTAGAGGGGGGGTGAATAGTGTATATTAAAAAATTAACTGTTGCAATTAAAGAGTTACTTCTAATTGCTTAAGATGTGCAGAAAGTAAAGAATGTAGAAAATGTAAATCAAACGCAAATACAGAGATTTATCCTTGTTCGGATCCTCTTGATCCTACTCCAGTCCTCTACCCCGTAGAGATTTTCAATCCACTATAATCACTTGCCCCGCAAGCACCAACTTACAAAAATGGCGACACTCCCCGTGTCCCAAACTTTGTACAATCTCAAAAGAGATTCAAACATGTTAAATAAGAAATAGAAAAACACATATAGCCTTGTTATGAATTTAGAATGAAATTCAAGGATGGTGTTTTAAAAGAAGACTTCAAGATGTATAAGATATGAAATGAAGAACAATACTTGAAGTTCTCTGGTTCATAAAAGAAGAGAGAGATCAATCGATTTCTTCTTACAATTATGAACACAAATAACTTTCTAAAATGATGTTGAAAAAGATCAAAATTGCTTCAAGGAAGAAAACTTCAATTTCCAAAAGATCTATGATTAAGAATCTTGAAGTTCTTCCGTTCTCATAAGAAGAGAGAAATCTATGGATTTCTTCTTGCAAATGAGAAAAGAGCAACTAAGGCAAGATTGCTTAGAATCAACAATTCTAGGAAGAAAGAGAGAAGAAAGTTGTGTGGAAAGAATGAGGGGTATGCCCACTTATTTATAGTATTTTTGGGCAGTTATTCTGAGGAAAAATGGGGGGAAAAGGAGTTTCCTACTGTTCAGAAACGGTCTGAAAAGTTTCAGTTAAAACGGACACAAAAACTTCTTTAGTCGACTAAAGAAGGCTTAGTCGACTAAAAGTCAAACTTTGGATTTTTTTGACTGAAATTTTAACGGTAAGTTTCTGATGTTGACTGAAGACAACTCAGAAATTTTTAGGTCAAAATTCGAAGAAAAAGTTTTTAGTCGACTAATGGTTGCCTTAGTCGACTAAGACAGAAAACCGTGAATTTTGACTTATCTGAAAAAGGGTTAGTAAGATATGTTATTAGGAACCTAGGAATTAGATGGATTTCATATTCAAGGCTCTGAAATCTATAAATATAAAAATACATCAGTCCGTAGATTTCCGTAGACATATATGATGAGCTTCATGTGAGTATTTGAGATGCCTTTGTGCAGGGATTCCTTATCAAGTGATTATTGTCCAAGCGTGGATATATTAGGAATCTGCACATCTGCATAGATAGAGTGAGTAGCAATAATAATAGTTGTCACATCAAAATCATATGGAATAGAATAGGAAAGTGAACATGGGATTATGAAATCCCAACATTCTCCCCCTTTTTGATGATGACAAATATTTATAAAAAAGTGAAGTGTCATACTCAATTATATGCAGATATCATATCATATGCTATACTTAGTTTATGATGACAAATATGTATGCTCCCCCTTAAAATTTGCCTAAATATTCTCCCCCTTTGTCATTGACAAAAAGATGGGGAAAATTAAAATTAGTCGATTAAGGAACCTGTTAGTCGACTAAGAGTAAAAATAACACAGAATGATTACGAAACAGGGAACATAATGTTTACGAAACAGAACAAAACAGAGCTTTACTAAACAGAACATATATGAACCATACAAAGTAACTAGCAAATAACCAACCACCAGAGGAAGCATACGAACAGACATATCCAAAGATCCGAGCACCAAGGCCCTACGGCCTATAACAACGACGACTTAGAACCATAAAACAGATTGTTTCCAAAGCCCAGCACGAAAGCCCGAAGGCCTACAACCCAAAAAAAACAAAATACCACAACATTCATGAAACAACAAACACCGGCGACAACAAGCGGCTAGGTTTAACGACCAGAAGGAGAACCATAGTCCTGAGAATTGCGACGTGATTTGCGACGAGGAGTTTCCTCTGGAGCAACTACATTCAGAGCCTCAAGAGCGGAAACAAGCTTGCTCTGATTTAGTTGAACCTGGTTGAGGACGTGAGCCTGTTCAGTTAAGGCCGAGCGAAACTCCCTAAACCCAGTAGTGACTGTATCGCAAAGAGAGCGAACATCCTCCCTAAGACCATGAAGTGTAGTCTGGGTAGTTTGGCGAGGAGTGGAGGAAGTCTGTGGGGTCTTTAAGGGACACGACTGAGGATTAGTTTGACATTCGGGAAAACATTTGTGAACACATTGTTTCTTAACAAACCGACGAAAACCGCGGGATGAACCCGGAGTAGATGAAGCAGAGGGGCCAAAAGTTGGTTGGGCCGGGGTATAGTCAGGGTCGGCGGAAGTGGGGTCTTCGACGGGGTCCTCTTTAGGGTCTTTGTCTTCGTCATCATCATTACTATTGGCAGCATCAGATTCCTCAGGGTCCGGAATATCCAGATGCATATTGTGCAAAGTGATGATGTTGATATTGTAAGGATTAGAGACGGCAAGTTCTCCGTCAAGAGGAACACAACACATCTTTAGAACCAAGGTTATGAATGAAGGATGATAGATATGGGTCTGAATAGGTCGAAGAAGGGACTGGAAGATCACAAAACCCCATTTTATAGGTAACCCAACCATCACAGCATAAAGACAATGTTCTAATTCATTGGATAGATAGTTAAAAGAGCCACCTTTCGGCATGAGATTGGAAACAGTGACCTTGAGGATGATGCGAGTAGGCGGGTGGAAATGAACGGCGGAGAGTTTGTGAACCCAGGGAGTTACGATTTTAGCAAGGATTCGAGGATCGGTCGTGGTGAAGTTGAGGGAACCCGAAAAATGAGAAGGAAGATCAAGGAGTTCACAGATCCTACGAAGGGTAAGACAAATCGGAAGACTCTTGATGCGGGTGAGGATATGTGTATCACGACCGACGACGCACGGCTCTAGGTTGGTTTAGAATTCCCGAACAAGGAGTGGGTAATAGGGTTCCTTGTTCCCAAGAGCCCAAATCTTCTCGAGGCCGGCGGCTGAAAGGATGGAGAGGATATTGAACGAAGCAAGAGCGGAATAATCGATGAATCGCTCAGGATGGAACTTCGCACTCGCGGAGGCGTTGAAGCGATTTTCGGCCGAGGCATCACGAAATTGAGGGAGAGCCATCGAAGAAAAAAGATATTTTTGGTGGAGAAGAAGAGAAAATGAGATGATGAAACAAAAAGAAAGAAACAGCCGAGAATAAATAGGCAAAATGTGAAGCAGTTATCCAAGCGAACGGGTACCATGATCAGTTTGAGAGCAGTTTGAGAAACTGAATGGGTGAGATAGAACTGAAAAGTGTTCAAAAAATATGTGAAGAGGCGGGAAGAAGAAGAAACGAAAACACGAAAAGACGTAAGTTAGATCGGAAACGGTTTAAAAAACCGAGTTAGTCGGCTAAGAAGTTGGTTAGTCGACTAAGGTAACCGAAATAAAAATATCTAGATCGCACCATTCGGATTTTAATAATAATAAAAAATTAAAAATTAAAAAAAATTGAAAAGATAAAAAATAAGTGGGAAAGGACGGTAGTGGGTAGAGATATTTAAGTCTTGTAAGAGAGTTTGGTCAAATCATTGAATAGGGTAGATAAAGTACACTTTCCAATGGGAAATGATGAAAGAGAATGGTGAGTTCCAAGGTGAATTTATTTCAAGTTCTCATTCCAAGATGAGAAATTTCGGTTTTCTAGGCAAAGAGGTGGCCGACGCAATGAGCCCAATAGCCTATATCAGGTAAGAATTTAAGATATTTAAATAAAGTAAGTAAGAGTTTAAAGAGTCTTAAATAAAATTTCATAAATAATTTGATCAAACCGAATGCACACAAGGACAATGACAGAAGGAAGATACACCGAATTATTGAACATTCCTAAGAGATATGAATAAAAAATAATAATTATATAAACCGAATGAAAAGCAACAGATCTCTTAGTTGATAGAAAGTCTCATTGTATAAAAGAAATCTGGATATATTAGTCGATTAAACAAGACTTTAGTCGACTAAAGAAAAATTATTATCAAAAAATTATAAGAAAATTCCAGAAATTCACAAAAATTGGAAAACATTAAATGGCAAATTCAGACTCACTGATGATGCCTAGATCTCTTCTAAGTTTGATGAAAGATTCCTCTTTCAGAGGCTTAGTTAAGATATCGGCAATCTGATGTTCAGTGGAAATGAATTTCAAAACTATATCCCCTTTTTGTACATGATCATCTAAAAAGTGATGACGGACATCTATATGCTTAGTGCGTGAATGATGAACTGGATTCTTAGATAAATTAATTGCACTAGTGTTATCACACATTATAGGACATGTGGAACACTCAATACCATAATCTGAGATAGTTTGCTTCATCCATAAAATTTGTGCACATGTTAACCCAGCGGCAATATATTCTGCCTCTGTGGTCGATAATGAAACATAATTTTGCTTTTTGCTAAACCATGAGACCAAAGCATGTCCAAGAAAATGACATGTACCACTGGTACTTTTTCGGTCTGATTTGCAACCAGCAAAATCTGCGTCACTATATGATAATAAATCATATGTGCTAGTTTTAGGATAAAATAATCCAAAATCAGAAGTATGTTTAACATATCTAATTATCCGTTTTACAGCAGTAAAATGTGACATCTTAGGATCTGCTTGAAAACGAGCGCATAAATAAACTGAAAACATAACATCTGGTCTACTAGCAGTTAAATAAAGTAGAGAGCCAATCATACCTCTGTAAAGACGTTGATCAACACACTTAACATTTAAATCTTTGTCTAGTGATGTAGATGTACTCATTGGAGTATGTTTATCAGCAGAGGTCTCTAAACCAAAACGCTTGATGAGTTCTTTGGCGTACTTTGATTGATGAATGAAGATACCTTCCTTCATTTGTTTGATTTGAAGTCCAATGAAGTAGTTGAGTTCGCCCATATGACTCATTTCAAATTCCTTCTGCATAATCTTAGAAAAATCTAAACAAAGAGTTTCATTAGTAGAACCAAATATAATATCATCAACATATATTTGAATGATAATGATATCTGATTTTATATTTTTAATAAACAAAGTTGAATCTATTTTACCAATTTTATAACCAGAATTTAAAAGATAACTTTTCAATCGATCATACCAAGCACGAGGTGCTTGTTTAAGACCATATAAAGCTTTCTTTAGTTTGAAAACATGATTTTCTAAATTCTCATGAGTAAAACCAGGTGGTTGTTTAACATAAACTTCCTCCTTGAGAAAACCATTTAAAAAGCACTTTTAACATCCATTTGAAATAATTTAAAATCTTTAAAACATGCAAATGATAAAAGCATTCTAATAGATTCAAGACGAGCAACTGGTGCATAGGTTTCTTCATAATCAATTCCTTCTTCTTGATTATAACCTTGTGCAACCAATCGTGCCTTGTTTCTAATTACCTGACCAGATTCATCCAATTTATTTTTGAACACCCACTTGGTACCAATAATTGAATGATCTGTTGGTCTGGGAACTAATTTCCAAACATCATTTCTCTGAAATTGATTGAGTTCTTCCTGCATAGCAATGATCCAAGAACTGTCTTTGCATGCTTCATTGATGTTCTTTGGTTCAATGGTTGAGAGGAAAGCACAATGCGCCATTTGTTCTATTTGACGACGAGTTCTTACTCCATCTGTAATATCTCCAATGATTAATTCTGATGGATGGTTTGGAACTTGTGCAAATGCCTTAGGAAGATCTGCATTATCTGAAACAGACTCAACAGAGGGTTTAGTAGCATCAATTTCATCAAGATTAATATTATCTAAGGAATTAGATAAAGGTAATATATTCTCTTTAACATCAATGATGATGGGAGAATTAGATGAAGGGTTTTCATCAAATGTGACATGTAGTGATTCTTCAACTGTTGAAGTTCTTTTGTTATATACTCTGTAGGCTTTGCTACATGTTGAGTATCCAACAAAAATTCCTTCATCAGATTTTGAATCAAATTTATCAAGTGCATCTTTAGTATTAAGAATGAAACATTTACATCCAAACACTTTAAAATATGATACACGGGGAATGCGATTAAAGAATAATTCAAAACAAGTTTTATTAAGTAATGGCCTTATAAGAACTTTATTCATAATGTAGCAAGCAGTTGCGACAGCTTCTGCCCAAAAATATTTAGGTAGATTACTATCACAAAGCATTGTTCTAGCACATTCTTGTAGAGTTCTATTTTTCCTTTCTACTACTCCATTTTGTGGAGGGGCACGAGGAAAAGAAAAATTGTGTGTAATGCCATTTTCCTTACAAAACTTGGTAAAAGATATATTTTCAAATTCTCCCCCATGATCACTACGAATAGTGACAATGTTAGAGGATTTGATCTTTTGTATCTTTTTACAAAATATTGAAAATTCTTCAAAAGCATCATTCTTATTTTGTAAGAATATAACCTAAGTATATCTAGAATAATCATCAACAATGACAAATGCATATCTACTTCTATTCAAAGAGGCTACTCTTGAAGGACCAAACAAATCTAAGTGTAGAAGTTCTAATGGTCTCTTTGTTGAGATAATACCCTTTGATTTAAAAGAAGATTTATGCATTTTTCCTTGTTGACAAGCATCACAAAAATATTTGTGTTTGAAAGAAATATTTGGCATTCCATTTACTAATTTGTGTTTTGAAATATGTGCAAGATTTTTGAAATTTGTGTGTCCAAAACGTTTATTCCATAAGAGTGTATCATCTAATGTAATCATTAAACAATGATTATTAGTGGTAATAGACATGCATAAGATATAAATGTTATTCTTACGCTTACCACGAAATAAAATAGATGACATATCAGAATCATAAATGATGCAATCATTTTGTTCAAAAACTATTTTCTAATTTTTATCGCGTAATTGACTAATGGAAAGTACGTTGTGTTTCAAACCATCAACCAGGAGAACATTCTCGATGATAGGCTGATTTGTATTACCAACTGTTCCAGTGCCTATGATTTTGCCCTTTTTGTTGTCACCAAAGGTAACTGTGCCTCCATCTTTATTTATAATGTTTGAAAGTAAGTTGATATTTCCCGTCATATGTTTTGAACATCCACTATCCAAAATCCATCTTTCCTTTTTAGGTACCTGAAAGATAAAACATTAAGCATTGGTACCCCTTTTTGAGGGTCCTTGGGATTAGATTTTTGGAAGCCAAACCCAAGTGGAATTTGGCTTTCTAAGATAATCACTAGAATAAACAATAGAATGCATATAATGAGAGATATAATCATTTCTATCTTTTAAACAAGAATCCTTAGGAACCCATATACTAATTGTAGTAGGTTTCCTAGGAAATGTTTTTGAAATGTTAGTAACATTTCTTTGTGAAGAAGAAGAAGTAATGTTTACTTTCTTCGTATAAATGAATGCGTGATTCTTCTTTTGTGGTTTAACAAAGGTAGTTTTTTCACAAGAAGAAGAATTGTTATAAGACTTGGATATATCCTTATGAGAATATCCTAGTCCTTGTTTATGATTTGCTGGATATTGAATTCTTAGCAAATCATCAAGATTTGTCTTTCCTTTGTTAAATTTATTAACATTAGAAGACATTTCGTCGTATTTCATCTTTAGTGATGAGATATTTTTATCCATTTCGGATATTTGTGTATGAAGTTCTAGATTCTTAGTTTTGAGAATAACATTCTCTTTACTAAGATCCAAATTTTGAGAAGATGTATTCTCAATATGTATGGAATTTGGTGTAGTGTTTTTAGAAGAAGATAATTCATGATATTTAATAAGGAGATCGTCATTATTCTGTTTCAAAGATTTATGTTGAACATTCAACTTTTTGAAACGAGAATATAGATCTTTCAATGCTTCTAATAATTCTTCATTATTAAAGGAACTTACATCTTCTTCTTCATCTTGTGCCATAAAACACATATTAGCACTTTCATCATTGTCATCTTCATCATCTGAAGATTCATCCCAAGTTGCTGCAAATGGTTTGATCATCTTGTCAAACCTCCTTTCTCTTCTGGATTGATCGTTGTTGTTGGAAGTTTTGAACTTTGCTTTGAGAAGTGGACAATCTTTCTTCATATGTCCTGGCTTATTACAATTGAAGCAAAGAGAAGAATCAGTATTCTTAGACTTATTATTATACTTACCTTTTTGAAAGAACTTTCTGAAGTTCTTGGCAAAGAATGCCATGTCATCATCTGAATCTTCATTATCTGATGTTGTGTTGAAGGCGAGTACTTTCTTCTTCTGATCTGATTCTTCTTTCGCATCTTGCAATGTAACTTCATGTGCCATTAGGTTACCAATTAGATCTTCCATTGATAAGGTGGAAAGATCATTGGCTTCCTCAATAGCAGTGATCTTTGGACGCCATTCTGGGGAGAGTACCTTAAGAATCTTGCGTACCTGATCAAGAGAAGAGTAAACTTTTCCAAGAGCATTAAGAGAATTAATAATGTTAGTGAACCTGGTGTTCATTTCTCCAATAGTCTCTTTGTCTTGCATCTTGAACAACTCATATTTATGAACCAAGGAAGCAATCTTGGTTTCCTTTACTTTACTGGTTCCTTCATGAGTTACCTCGAGTATGTGCCAAATTTCCTTTGCACTTTTGGCCTGAGATACTCGATTAAACTCATGTTTATCCATAGCACAGAATAAAGCATTCATGGCCTTTGAGTTGTTGGTCTTTGCAGATTTGTCGTTGGTGGTCCAATCAGCAACATGTGTTTCTGGCTTTGTGTATCCTGTATCTACGATGTCCCAAATCTCATAATTCATACTTTGGAGATGAATCTCCATTCGTATTTTCCAATATGAGTAATTTGAACCATCAAATAGAGGAGGACGAGTTTGAGAGTGCCCTTCAGGATGCTGATTGTAGTTGTGTGGAACGGCGTTCATGTTTGATGTTGAGGAACTTGCTGCCATCTTAGCCTTGCTCTGATACCAAATGTAATTCTAGCCTGTAAGGATCAAATACACTAGAGGGGGGGTGAATAGTGTATATTAAAAAATTAACTGTTGCAATTAAAGAGTTACTTCTAAGTGCTTAAGATGTGCAGAAAGTAAAGAATGTAGAAAATGTAAATCAAACGCAAACACAGAGATTTATCCTGGTTCGAATCCTCTTGATCATACTCCAGTCCTCTACCCCGTTGAGATTTTAAATCCACTATAATCACTTGCCCCGCAAGCACCAACTTACAAAAATGGCGACACTCCTCGTGTCCCAAACTTTGTACAATCTCAAAAGAGATTCAAACCTGTTAAATAAGAAATAGAAAAACACCTATAGCCTTGTTATGAAGTTAGAATGAAATTCAAGGATGGTGTTTTAAAAGAAGACTTCAAGATGTATAAGATATGAAATGAAGAACAATACTTGAAGTTCTCTGGTTTATAAAAGAAGAGAGAGATCAATCGATTTCTTCTTACAATTATGAACACAAACAACTTTCTAAAATGATGTTGAAAAAGATCAAAATTGCTTCAAGGAAGAAAACTTCAATTTCCAAAAGATCTATGATTAAGAATCTTGAAGTTCTTCCGTTCTCATAAGAAGAGAGAAATCTATGGATTTCTTCTTGCAAATGAGAAAAGAGCAACTAAGGCAAGATTGCTTAGAATCAACAATTATAGGAAGAAAGAGAGAAGAAAGTTGTGTGGAAAGAATGAGGGGTATGCCCACTTATTTATAGTATTTTTGGGCAGTTATTCTGAGGGAAAATGGGGGGAAAAGGAGTTTCCTACCATTCAGAAACGGTCTGGAAATTTTCAGTTAAAACGGACACAAAAACTTCATTAGTCGACTAAAGAAGGCTTAGTCGACTAAAAGTCAAACTTTGGATTTTTTTGACTGAAATTTTAACGGTAAGTTTCTGATGTTGATTGCAGACTACTCAGAAATTTTTAGGTCAAAATTCGAAGAAAAAGTTTTTAGTCGACTAATGGTCGACTAAGACAGAAAACCGTGAATTTTGACTTATCTGAAAAAGGGTTAGTAAGATATGTTATTAGGAACCTAGGAATTAGATGGATTTCATATTCAAGGCTCTGAAATCTATAAATATAAAAATACATCAGTCCGTAGATTTCCGTAGATATATATGATGAGCTTCATGTGAGTATTTGAGATGCCTTTGTGCAGGGATTCCTTATCAAGTGATTATTGTCCAAGCGTGGATATATTAGGAATCTGCACATCTGCATAGATAGAGTGAGTAGAAATAATAATAGTTGTCACATCAAAATAATATGGAATAGAATAGGAAAGTGAACATGGGATTATGAAATCCCAACACTAGCATTGACATCGAACGATCCTAGAGGTGATTCCTAGTGCCTTAGTTTCCATTCTATTGATAGTTTTTGTGAGAGGTAATCATGACAACTCTTGGATACAACCAACAACTGGAAAAGTTTAAACAACTTTGAATAAAAAACCCAAGACATTAACCAATCGACTTCCCTGTGGATCGACAACCTTTACTATATTACAAAGCCACGACGCCATGCACTTGCGGACTTGACGAGGTCTCTCCTGTCGAGCCTTTGCGGGTCGTTCTGTACGACTACAATATGCCGAGAAGCTCCTCTGGCCGTGCACCTTTAGCTTCCCCTACCTTCTTTTGCAGTGGTTTCAGGATACACTTGTTAACTGCCTTGGCCAATCCATTAGACTGAGGATGAGCCACAGAAGCAAAATTTAACTTTAGCTTCAACTCAAAACAAAATTCTTTAAACCCAGTACTGTCGAATTTGAGGGAAAATCGAATCCCACCCCTAAATGGTTTTGCTGATGAGCACACCAAATGACATTAGTGTACTAATTACACTATTACTCAAGTGTGCAAGTTGTGCGAACAATAAGCTTCTACGCATACTCCGGAGAAGCTCAACTAAACTCAAAAGACGAAGACGAATTTGATAGCTCCACGTCAAGCACACGTAGAGCTTAATGATGAAGCTCATGCAAGTGCTCAAGCTTAATGAAGAAGAAGCTCAAATTCAAGAGAAGCGCGCATTCACTTCAATCATCTGATCAG
This sequence comes from Scilla litardierei, assembly GCA_030789695.1. NCBI lineage: Eukaryota > Viridiplantae > Streptophyta > Magnoliopsida > Asparagales > Asparagaceae > Scilla > Scilla litardierei. The sequence continues at coordinate 136,370,008 of CM061140.1, read as the reverse complement.
CTTCTTGAAGACTTGTCTTAGTCTAAGTGTGTAAGTTTTGTTTCTTAGGAACTATGTTAAAGCCAAAGTAAAAATTGCACACACACAAAATGATTTCGAATCAAAATGTTTTTAAATGTTTTCAAATCTTTTAAAAACTCTTGAGAGCATTTGCTAGCTAATTTATATTTTTGTAGTCAACCTCCAAACACCCATGAGTTGATTACATCTTTGCTAGCCGAGTTTCAGTGAAAACTGCTTTGGGAGTCGACTACCAGAGGAGGGAGTCGACTACCTACTGGAAGCAGAATTTCTACTGCAATTCTCTGGGAGTCGACTACCACCCTTAGGGAGTCGACTACCAGCTGTCGTTTTGCTACGAATCTGCTTCCTGATTTCACTCCATTTCCTTATCTATTCGGACTGAAAGTCAATTCTTTTTGAAATTCAAAATGCCCTTGAAACTCTATAAATAGAGCCCTCGTTGAGATCATTCAACACACCAATCTAATCTCTCTATTCTTTGTGCAAAATTCTGATCTCATTGCCCTCATTCGCTCTCAAATGCCAATAGCCAATTTCTGATTTTATATTCTCTGATCTCAGCACTTATTTTTTGTTATTATTTTGAGATCTGCATTTTTATTTTGGCTATTCTAAAAAGTGTTTTTTAAAATCCTTGTTCTTCAATTTTCATTTCTTGAAAGGATTTTGAAAAGCTATAGATCTAAGATCACAACAAATAATCTCATATTCCTTGTGTGATCTAAAAGATCTATTTAAAATTCTTTTAGCCACGTAACAAACAAATTGCTATATTTACTTTGACTATAGAATTTTTTGGGTGTAATCCAATCTCCACCAATATTGTGGTGAATTGAAACCTTTGTTTTCTTTATAGATTCCCTTGGTTGTAATGGACGGGAAATCCTAGACAAGTCTAGGTGGTTGGAAATCCTGGTCAAGGCTAGGTCGTTGGAAAATCCTAACAAGTGAAGTTAGGTAATCGTATTGCTAAGGAAATAGTGGATTAAATCTCGTACCGGACTGGTCGGAGACTGGACATACCCAAGTTGTGGGGAACCAGGATAAACTTAATTGTCTCTGCATTGTCTTTTCTGTAATTGTTTATCTTTGTTGTACAAGCATTTTATTTCATTTGCTAACATTTGTATCTTTGTAATTTATTCTTTATAATTACAAAGTTTACTATTTGCACAACACTATTCAACCCCCCTTCTAGTGTTGTTTGCCATCCACAGGATCCAACAGAATTGCATTCCATTGTCTGTTATGATGGAACAAGGGATGCCAAATCGACAGACAATCAACTTCCACAAAAAACTTTTAACCTCCTTCCAAGTGATGAGAGCCAAAGATTCTGCTTCGACCCACTTGTTGAAATAGTCTACTGCTACGGTCAAGAATTTCTGCTGTCCGCTTGTCGGTGTAAATGGGCCTAGGATATCTAATTCCCATTTTGCAAAAGGAACTGGGTTGATAATGGGAATCAAATCCGTCGGAGGGGCCGAGTTGTGCTTTGTAAACTTCTGACATGTGGGGCACTTCTGCACATACTCGGTCGCCTCTTCGAACAGGGTCGACCAACAATAGCCTTATTTCAGGGCCTTTAAGGCTAGCACCTTCCCTCCACCTTAATTTCTGGCGTCGCCTTCATGGATCTCTTGGATCACATAATCTTCTTCCTGTGGAGTCAAGCATTTGATGTAGGGAAGTGCATCATACCTGGTCCATCGCCTTTTATACAGTGAGCCTTCGTGCAAGACAAACTAGTAGTTCCCCCATTCTAACTTTCGTGCCACAGCTGGGTCAATCGGCTTCTCTCCAGTATCGAGATACTTGATTCTAGGATCCGTCCAGGTAGTTTCTTGGTCGACATAGAGCAGTTCCTCCTCTGGCACACTTGGGTGTTGGAGATGTTGCACACACACAGCTTGTCCTAATCCTACCGGTGAATATAACGCAAGCTTTGATAAGGTATCATCTCAGAGATTCTTCGATCTCGGAACATGATGAATCTCCACTTGTTTGAAATTGGATAACTCAGCTTTCGCGATTTGCTTGTAGTTTTGCATCGTTTCCTCTTGGGCCTCATAACTCCCGTTCAATTGGTGGATGACCAAGTTAGAGTCACTGTGAAGGTGAACTACTTGTGCCTCCAGCGCTTGAGCCAATCTGAGTTTGTTAATGGTAGCTTAATACTCCGTCCCATTGTTCGTGGTTTGGAAGTCAAACCGGATAGCGTACTCGAGTATATTGCCCTTCGGTGTTTGGACGATTATTCACGCTCCGCTCCCGGCCCTAGTAGCTCACCCATCTACTTGCACGATCCACATTCCTTCATCTCCCTATAAGGCTGCTGATGAGCCGATACCTGTTGAGGAGGTAGAAGGAGGGGTGAGATTTAAGTCAACAACTTGTACCTTTGCTGGTAAGTTGTCATCATAGGTGAGTTCGACGATGAAATCAGCTAAGGCCTGTCTTTTGATTATAGTCCTTGGCTTGTACTGAATGTTGAATTCACTCAGTTCGACCCCCACTTCGTCTTCTTACTGACCGATCAAGCCTCTTTAGGGTCTGCTCCAGAGGGGTGTAAGTGAGGACCAGAATGGCGTGTGCTTGAAAATAAGGTCGTATCCTCCTCGCTGACTGGACTAGAGCATATGCCAGCTTATTTATTCTGGAGTAATTACTTTCAACACCTCGGAGAACCTGACTTACATAGTAGATTGGCCGTTGAACTCTCAAGTCTTACTTAACAAGGGCTGAGCTTATAGCCTCCATGGTGGCTACTAAGTAAATGATCAGCTGGTCACCTTCTTCAAGCTTAGTCAGAAGCGGTGGACTACGAAGATATTCCTTTAGCTCAGAGAAGTCCTTCTTGCAGTCTGCATCCCAATCAATGGCCTTTTTGTCCTTTGAGGAGGATGCTATTGCTTTCCTTAAAACTTTGAAGAAAGGAAGTGACCATTCTGCCGATTTTGATAGAAAACAACCACGGGTCGCTATCCTTCCAGTCAATCTCTGGACCCCTCTGATGGTGGTGGGATCTGCCTACCATCACCACGACCTTGTCAGGATTGGTCTCAATTCCTTTCCAGATCGAACCCCAAAAGTACATTTGGCAGGGTTCAATCGGATGTTATACAGGCGTATCGTCGCATGTATTTCCTGTAGATCCGTAATATGATCGGCATGGCTCCTTGATTTGACCAACATGTCATCGACGTAGGCCTTCAAATTTCGTCCAACCTAAGCCTTGAAGACCTTGTTCATCATCTGTTGATAGGTCTCCCCATCATTCTTAAAACCGAACGGCATCTTTTGATAACAAAAAATGCCTCAATCTGTAATGAAAGAAGTATTTTCTTCATCCTCCGGTGCCATCTCGATCTGATTATAGCCCGAGAAAGTGTCCATGAAGCTCAGGAGCTCATATCCAGAGGCACTATCAACAAGATGGTCGATTCGATGTAAAGGGTAGCTGTCCTTCGGGCATGCCTTGTTGAGGTTAGTAAAGTCGACACGCATCCTCCACGTACCATTGGCCTTCTTCACTATTACCATGTTGGATAGCCACTCAGGGTACTAAACTTCTCGAATGAAACCAGCTTCTAGAAGTCAATCCACTTCTTCAATAATAGCTTTCATCTTGTTACCCCCAATATTTCTCTTGTTTTACTTCATAGGTTTGAAAGTCAAGTCGACGTTCAACTTGTGAGAGATCACTGAAGATCGATGCCAGGCATGTCATCGGAGACCAAGCAAACACATCGACGTTTTCCCTTAAGAGATTAATTAACTATTCCATTAGGTCTGACAGAAGCATCAACACAATGGAAATAGTTTTCCCTTCTCCTTCGAAGACTCGGATGCTCTCGGTCTCATCAACTGCTATGAGTCGTCGGTCTTCCTGATTGCCCTTATCGTAGTGAAACCATCTAGACCTGTTTATTCCGCCTTCCTCAAGGAAGTGGATAAGAGGTAACAGGATCGAGATTGCATCTAGTTCCCCTTCACCTTTTGGACTCCCTGAGGAGTTTGAAATTTAATCATCTGGTGCAAAGTTGATACCACCGCCTCCACTGAGTTGAGAAGGGATCTGCTGATGATTCCATTATAAGTGGAATTTATTTTCACCACAATGAAAATGATCAAGCGGGTGACTTGCCATGGAGATGTTCCGAGGGTCACCGGTAGCGTGATCATACCTGCAACCAAAGCAGAGTGTCCCGTGAAACCAACGAGTGGGCACAGACACTACCTCAACTCAGATGAAGCCAATCCCATCTTCTCCAATGTAGTGAAGAAAAGCACGTCGCATGAACTTCTCGTGTCAACGAGCAATCTATTCATCCCCATCGTGTCGATGATGGCACTGATGACAATGGCATCGTCATGTGGTAGTTCCACACCTTTCAAATCTTCATCAGAAAAAGATATTCGGGGCGTGGAGTCCCTCGGGCACTTCCTTCCTACTGCAATGGTCATCACCCTCATGGTGTATGAACTTTGAAAATAGGTAGACAACTCTAGTGTGGTGGCCCTCCCAGTATCATGTCAAGGACACCGGTACTGGGAAAAACCGAGATGTTCTCTTCAGTTGTTGTTGGGCGAGTCGACATCGTCAGAATGAGTAGATGACGAGGATGTTGACTCTTGAATCCCACAGACGGTGCCAACTGTTGACAACTGGGTTGGGGTCAACAATAATCGTGGCTGACGTGGACTCCTTCAATGAGATAAATCCTCATCAACTGTTGATGTGGGACCCTTGGTTGGAAGAACCAGGGTCGAGGAATGTTGTGCTTCGAGCGTTGGGCTAGAGCTCGCCCAATCTCACGGTCGAATATAATGACTGTTCGAGCTTGCTGCTGGGTCGTTCCTCGAATAATATGCACCACAGACAGTCATTATGGGTGTTGGATCTGGGTTTCGACCCAAATCTCCTCTGATGCTTAAGTTAGTCACTACTTAAGAGAGGCTCGGGGCTATCAAGATCGACCCAAGGGAGATCTTTCTTATACAGTCACCTCAAGATTTTTGGAGGAAGAAATATTTGAGTGGGGGGAGGGAGGGAGGGAGGGGGAGAGAGAGAGAGATGTGTGTGTGTGTGTGTGTGTGTGTGTGTGTGTGTGTGTGTGGGGCAAAATGAGCCTGACCCGACCCGACCTGACCCGACCCGGACCCGGCATCCTTAACCGGGTATGGGTAGAGGCCAATCCGGGTCAAGTAGGAAACGGGTTGACCCGACCCGACCCGGATAAAATCCGGGTCGGGTATGGGTTTGACATGTCAACCCGGATGACCCGAATTCGACCCGGTTTACTTTTCTATATATAAAAAATTTATATAATAACCTTAATACACAGTTGCAATGGGAGTTGTGCTTATACGATTTGAATTGTTGTCCTCTTCTTTAAGAGGTCTTGGATTCAATTCCCTTTACATACAACTATTTTGTTAATTTTATTGCTTTCGTTAATAAAATGGTGACGTTAATTATACTTCCTTGCTGTCATCAGTGCGGTTTAAGCGACGAGCTACTGGAAATTATGCAACACTTAATAAATTGTCGGTGGCTCTTAATAAATAACTGGATATCGAAAAAGGAGCAGTAGTGTATAAGTCAAAACTTAACCCGACGGGTTAACCCGAACCCGATCCGGATTCAATCCGGGTCGGGTTAGGGTTTACCCCTATCCGGGTCGGGTCAAATCTGACCCGACCCGAACCCGAACCCAGCCGACCCGTTTGCCACCCCTACACACACATACATACATATATACATACATACTAGTCATAACACGTGCCCGTAGGAACGGTTTATTTACGTTAACCCGACGGGTTAACCCGAACCCGATCCGGATTCAATCCGGGTCGGGTTAGGGTTTACCCCTATCCGGGTCGGGTCAAATCTGACCCGACCCGAACCCGAACCCACCCGACCCGTTTGCCACCCCTACACACACATACATACATATATACATACATACTAGTCATAACACGTGCCCGCAGGAACGGTTTATTTACGTTTTCCCCCGCGAAATATTTGTTCCACAAAAAATTATTTCCACAGCCAAAATTTAAAAGAACAACAAATTAGCGTAAAAATATTTAACGGCATAGGTACCTTCGGCATAGGCGCCTTCGGCGCGGAACTATTTAGGGTTTTTTTGGGCGTATTCAAGCAGATTGGGGCGTATTTTGAGCGTATTGGAGGCTCTAGGAGCCGTATTCTCCCCCTGAAAAATTCTGTAAAATTCCAGAGGCTTGTTTTATTATTTCCAGAGAGTTTGAAGTCTTTTCAAGGAGAATTGGTGATATTTTCTTCAACTTCTATCCCGTATTTTGGTGTTTTCAATTGTATTTTGCTATGAACTTGAAGTATTTGGCTATGAAACTTGTTTATTTTTGCATGATGTGTAGCTAAATCTCTGTTGTGAATGGTATGGAGTAGTTAGGTGATATAATTTGTGTTTATTTGGTTGTATTCCTCGTGCTAACTCGTTAAAACGTCGTTAAAATTGTAATCTTTGTTCGTAAATCGACTTTTTCAGATTCCAAAAGAATTGATTCAGTTGATGATCGCCCCAAAAGGGTGAGTTTTGATCTCCCCAAAAGGGAGCTTCATACCGTAGTTTTGATCTCTCCAAAAGAGAGTTTCATATCGTATTATAATCTTAGCGACGATCTTTTTGAATATTTTGCTTGAACCCCCAAAAGGGCATCTTCCGATGAATTGCTCCCAAAAGGAGAATTCATTGAGTTATATTGGATATTTTCCCGATGAATTGCTCTCAAAAAGAGAATTCATTGTGATATATTCATCAACCAAATTAATACGAATCTTTGATCCTAACGAACCCATACCATGTGCAAACTTTTTATAGGTATTTTCATACACGAATTTCTTTGTTCGCACATCACCATCACGCACTTTCACACCATCGCCATCATTGTTGAAGTGGTTAGTTTCTTTTCGTAGGATTTCTATTTGATTTGAATTGTGGTTGCAACAGATTTCTTCCCGTGGATTCGACATCTGGACTCCCAGATTTTACTACTTGAACGGACTCTTGCGCTTGAGAGAGAGCACCTTTCGGAGCCCACCAAGTTTTTGGTGCCGTTGCCGGGGAGTAATGGTTTGTGACTACGGTTTATTTCATTCAGAGGACCTTCGGTGAGATCTTTCCACTTTACTGTACATAAACTTTTTTATTATTTTTTTATTTTATTTTATTTCAAAATGGAATATATGAACTTCTATGACACAAACAATCTTTATGATGCACGATATGCTAATGCACACAAACATAGAATGGAGAAGCTCAAAATTGTCAATTTTAATCAAACTGACTGTGAAACTTTCTTTCAGGCCCGGAGGAGGTTCACAGACATTATATCGAGCTATCCGTAGCATGGGTACACAAATGAAGAGCTTATGGTGTTCTTCCTAGATGGACTACAACCACAGCTGCAGGAATTTTTGGGAGTCATGACGCCGACAGAGGCGTGGGAATACATGGAGCCTCTGCAAGAAAATGAAGAAACCATGGAAGAGACTTCAGATTGCGATTCAACGGAGCCTCCGTGCCTCGATCAAGAAGAGCAAAGCGTAGACGTACCTTTGCAATCCTTGATATAGGATGCTTACCTGACCATTCAGACACAAGAGGCCACATCCCATCAATTCCAGGAGAATTTCCTTGCTCGGAGTCGGCAGATTCAGAAATCCATCGAAGATCTTATTCTGATTGCCACTTGCTTAGAAGAAGGTAATGCTTTTGAAACTCAATTTAAAGAATCTAATACGAGTTCATCTTCTATTGCAGGAATATCGAGCGAGCCATGTCACGTTGATGACACGGATAAAAATATATACATGGCAAAAAGTGTGTGCGAAAGAGAGGACGAACTAGCAATTTTGGATGAACGAGAGGAGGAGACAGCTAGGGACAAGGGTTTTGAGATTATCGCCATGGAGTCAGAACCATACCCTCCTCCAGTTTTGTCCCAAAATCATTTATCCCTCTCCTCATTGATCGAGCATCGTACAGAGAGTAGTGCAAATCTTTCAGGGAGTAGTCGTCAACTTATTTTAATTTTTTTCACTTATTTTGATGACTACATTTGGAATAATTTTATTTCGAAGAATTTTAAACTAAAATGGATTGACGTGACTCATCTCTTGCAGGATATAGGTGGACATCTTATAGAGATGCTGGGAGTCACGTTGCTGGGATCCAGTTTAGTCGTTGGAGGAAGAATAATCGCAGAGAAGCGCAAGGAGCAAATTGAACAACTTCCTCCACCATCAAAGATTCGGGATCCTCCATTTGATCACGGTGTGTTCTTTCCAGTAGTGTAGATTTTATATGCTTTCTAGGTTGCTTGCGTGAATAAACTCGTACCCCTTTCGACATTGAGGACAATGTCCATCTTTAGTTGGGGGGTGTGTATGAGACCTTAGGATTTTTTTTTTGAGAAGAATAAATCACCAAATCTTATCTTTTAAAACTCTTTCATATGCCTCTAATACGGATGATTACGCATTAATTGAGTTCTGAAAATTTTTATGGCTTGAGTTAATTAATTTTCCTTCATGGAATTACTCGTTAATACGCTATTCATGAAAATTTTCAATTTCCATGATTAATATCTCGAAATAGTTTGAATCTATTTCATGCATGCTAATGTGATGAAAAATCTTTAGTATACACGATTTATTAGAAAAGTTTTCAAGTTGAAGAGGAATTTGGCCTTTGTTATTAATGTTTATATTCAAAGATGGGTTTTGAGTTGCTTACAAAGAAAAAGATGAAGAAAAGAAAGAAAAGAAAAGGAAAATGAATGAAAAATGAATGTTGAAAAATGAATGAATAAGTATGTCACTAATAAATAACTTGGTTGGCTCGAGTAGTACAGTCCGAGGGGTCCTTCTTGGCCTAATGCCCTATGATCGTCTGATTTGGGAGCCATTGACCGGAAACTCACTCATTTGATGGAGCGATCCAAGTTATACTTTTTTCTGCGAATGTTGCTTGATGCGCGTTACGCGGAACAAATAAAAGAAAAGAATGGTGAATATACTAAGCAACTTCAATACCCATAATTTGAGTGATTGTTTTGATAGGCCAATTCCTTGGAAACAAGAAAACTAGGATATAACGACGTGTTATACTTTCGCTTGCGCAAAACGATGCTTGCATGTTATTTATTCATACTAGATTAGAGAAAATATCATGTGATTGATTTTGTTCATGGATGTGTATATTAATGGTCAAGACCATGTTGGAATGCGTATTATTGAGCCGTGCCATGAGTAATTTGAAAGAACTTATTGTTTATTACTCATCCGTATTTATCGCTATTTTTGCTAGAGACTAGCAAATCGCTAGTTGGGGGGTGTGATTCAGGTTCAATATTACATATTTAACCCCCCATTTAGCCCTATTTTGTGCTCATGTGATGCTACATTGTTCTCTAATACGTGCGTATTTTCTACACCATCATTTATTAGCGAAAACACCTTATTTGAGCACAAAACAGAAATTAATGGGGTATTTCTGCACTTTTTATATTTTTCCTAGCACCGTCCTGATCTCACGATTCCAACGAATATTTATTTGTATTTTTCTGAGATCTGTGCTAATTACTGTGAATTTTTGAATGCAGAATATCATTTATTGGAAAATAAATAATTACGCACGAATATTGGCGCGCCACGCGGCGCGATCTCAGCGCTTCCCACGTGATCAGACGGCTGAAGAAAAGCGGAGATCTTAGGATTTTTACGATCGTTCGATCGCGATCGAACGGCTGCAAACACTCCCGCATTTTGAATCAGATTGCAAGTGACGTGGCTGCGCATCAACCATCGATCCGAGATCCTACGGGCGCTGCGAAGCGAGCGACGCGGCATCACACAGACTGCTGGATCGACATTTAACGGCCGAGATCTACTCCGCGGGCGATCGAAGACGGAGCTACGCGCTTCATCCGGACCGTCCGATCAGAAATCCAACGGCCAAGAATCAGCCCACTTCGAATTCGTAATCAGCAAAAGACGGGGCGACGTGGCGTATTGACAAGCGTTGGATCAACATCCAACGATCAGCAATCAACCCGAAGCGGAGTCGGACGAGTTCGAAGCAGCGGGCGCGGATCGACGTTCTGGGACACGTGGCTTCACGACATTCAATCCCGAATGGATCGACGGCCAGAATTTGCGCCGATCTGGATCTACGGATAGGATGCGTTCAGGCGTGATTCAGTGCGGGTTTCAAACCCAATAAGCTTTTAAAACCCGCAATCTTATTATATAAGCGTATTTAGGGTTTTATGGGCGTATTCAAGCAGATTGGGGCGTATTTTGAGCGTATTGGAGGCTCTAGGAGCCGTATTCTCCCCCTGAAAAATTCTGTAAAATTCCAGAGGCTTGTTTTATTATTTCCAGAGAGTTTGAAGTCTTTTCAAGGAGAATTGGTGATATTTTCTTCAACTTCTATCCCGTATTTTGGTGTTTTCTATTGTATTTTGCTATGAACTTGAAGTATTTGGCTATGAAACTTGTTTATTTTTGCATGATGTGTAGCTAAATCTATGTTGTGCATGGTATGGAGTAGTTAGGTGATATAATTTGTGTTTATTTGGTTGTATTCCTCGTGCTAACTCGTTAAAACGTCGTTAAAATTGTAATCTTTATTCGTAAATCGACTTTTTCAGATTCCAAAAGAATTGATTTAGTTGATGATCGCCCCAAAAGGGTGAGTTTTGATCTCCCCAAAAGGGAGTTTCATACCGTAGTTTTGATCTCTCCAAAAGAGAGTTTCATATCGTATTATAATCTTAGCGACGATCTTTTTGAATATTTTGCTTGAACCCCCAAAAGGGCATCTTCCGATGAATTGCTCCCAAAAGGAGAATTCATTGAGTTATATTGGATATTTTCCCGATGAATTGCTCTCAAAAAGAGAATTCATTGTGATATATTCATCAACCAAATTAATACGAATCTTTGATCCTAGCGAACCCATACCATGTGCAAACTTTTTATAGGTATTTTCATACACGAATTTCTTTGTTCGCACATCACCATCACGCACTTTCACACCATCGCCATCATTGTTGAAGTGGTTAGTTTCTTTTCGTAGGATTTCTATTTGATTTGAATTGTGGTTGCAACAGATTTCTTCCCGTGGATTCGACATCTGGACTCCCAGATTTTACTACTTGAACGGACTCTTGCGCTTGAGAGAGAGCACCTTTCGGAGCCCACCAAGTTTTTCGCACCCCGGCAACGGCGCCAAAAACTTGGTGGGCTCCGAAAGGTGCTCTCTCTCAAGTGCAAGAGTCCGTACAAGTTGTAAAATCTGGGAGTCCAGATGTCGAATCCACGGGAAGAAATCTGTTGCAACCACAATTCAAATCAAATAGAAATCCTACGAAAAGAAACTAACCACTTCAACAATGATGGCGATGGTGTGAAAGTGCGTGATGGTGATGTGCGAACAAAGAAATTCGTGTATGAAAATACCTATAAAAAGTTTGCACATGGTATGGGTTCGCTAGGATCAAAGATTCGTATTAATTTGGTTGATGAATATATCACAATGAATTCTCTTTTTGAGAGCAATTCATCGGGAAAATATCCAATATAACTCAATGAATTCTCCTTTTGGGAGCAATTCATCGGAAGATGCCCTTTTGGGGGTTCAACCAAAATATTCAAAAAGATCGTCGCTAAGATTATAATACGATATGAAACTCACTTTTGGAGAGATCAAAACTACGGTATGAAACTCCCTTTTGGGGAGATCAAAACTCACCCTTTTGGGGCGATCATCAACTAAATCAATTCTTTTGGAATCTGAAAAAGTCGATTTACGAACAAAGATTACAATTTTAACGACGTTTTAACGAGTTAGCACGAGGAATACAACCAAATAAACACAAATTATATCACCTAACTACTCCATACCATGCACAACAGAGATTTAGCTACACATCATGCAAAAATAAACAAGTTTCATAGCCAAATACTTCAAGTTCATAGCAAAATACAATAGAAAACACCAAAATACGGGATAGAAGTTGAAGAAAATATCACCAATTCTCCTTGAAAAGACTTCAAACTCTCTGGAAATAATAAAACAAGCCTCTGGAATTTTACAGAATTTTTCAGGGGGAGAATATGGCTCCTAGAGCCTCCAATACGCTCAAAATACGCCCCAATCTGCTTGAATACGCCCATAAAACCCTAAATACGCTTATATAATAAGATTGCGGGTTTTAAAAGCTTATTGGGTTTGAAACCCGCACTGAATCACGCCCGAACGCATCCTATCCGTAGATCCAGATCGGCGCAAATTCTGGCCGTCGATCCATGCGGGATTGAATGTCGTGAAGCCACGTGTCCCAGAACGTCGGATCCGCGCCCGCTGCTTCGAACTCGTCCGACTCCGCTTCGGGTTGATTGCTTATCGTTGGATGTTGATCCAACGCTTGTCAATACGCCACGTCGCCCCGTCTTTCGCTGATTACGAATTCGAAGCGAGCTGATTCTTGGCCGTTGGATTTCTGATCGGACGGTCCGGATGAAGCGCGTAGCTCCGTCTTCGATCGCCCGCGGAGTAGATCTCGGCCGTTAAATGTCGATCCAGCGGTCTGTGTGATTCCGCGTCGCTCGCTTCGCAGCGCCCGTAGGATCTCGGATCGATGGTCGATGCGCAGCCACGTCACTTGCAATCTGATTCAAAATGCGGGAGTGTTTGCAGCCGTTCGATCGCGATCGAACGGTCGTAAAAATCCTAAGATCTCCGCTTTTCTTCAGCCGTCTGATCGCGTGGGAAGCGCGGAGATCGCGTCGCGTGGCGCGCCAAGATTCGTGCGTAATTATTTATTTTCCAATAAATGATATTCTGCATTCAAAAATTCACAGTAATTAGCACAGATCTCAGAAAAATACAAATAAATATTCGTTGGAATCGTGAGATCGGGACGGTGCTAGGAAAAATATAAAAAGTGCAGAAATACCCCCATTAATTGCTGTTTTGTGCTCAAATAAGGTGTTTTCGCTAATAAATGATGGTGTAGAAAATACGCACGTATTAGAGAACAATGTAGCATCACATGAGCACAAAATAGGGCTAAATGGGGGGTTAAATATGTAATATTGAACCCGAATCAGGAACAACAAATACAGCACGGGTGCCTTCGACGCGGAACAACAAATTCGACGTGGAACAACAAATTCAGCGCGCGCGCCTTCGACATGGAACAACAAATTAGCGTAAGAAATTTAGCGAAACAACAAATTCGACGTGGAACAACGTGCGAGCACATTCGGCGCGGAACAACAAATTTGGCACGGGCGCCTTTTGCGCGGAACAACAAATTAGCATAAAAAAATTACGTGGGTGTCGTTTGTTGGTGCGGAACAACGCGCGAGCGCATTCGGTGCGTAACAACAAATTCGACGTGTGCACCTTTGGCATGGAACAACAAATTAGCATAAAAAAATTGCACGTGCGCCTTTGTCGCGGGCCAACATACCTCAGGGTTTTTTTGGTGACGGATTAACTTAAATTTTTTTACGCTAGTTTGTTGTTCCGCTGAATTTTTTATGCTAATTTTTTAACTTTGTTTAATTTAATGGATCATGTTTCTCTACAATCTTTCCCAAGACACTTTTAGTTTTAAAGTTTTGGTTCCCAAAACATTTTCCCCCCCAAAATTTAATCTCCACAACGTTTCCAAAGACACTTTTAATTTCAAAATTTTGGTTTCCAAGACACTTTCCCCCCAAAATTTAAGTTTTCCAACTAAAATTTTCACAAAATCCAATCGCAACCATTGATTTACCATGATCAAATCTCAGCCACTCTTTATCTTGTCCTAGTCAGCCCTAGAATTCAAAAAAGGTTGTCAAATGTATAATAGATATATATAGACTGTTAGAGTACCTAGTATTCTGTACATCTGGAGTCTGAACCCTCTTCTAGTTGTCCTCTTCTCATTTTATAGATGATCATTTCCTTCTCTGATGCATAACGGTCCGTCATTGATGATGGCAGGATTTTCTCTGGGAATAAAGATAACGTTCACACATTTATTCCTGTATTTACTAACCTTTCCCGTGGAGTTAGCGGGATCCAACGGGCAAACGAGCTGCAAATTGACTGGGTATATATTTATCTTCTTTGGCGGGCCTCGGGGCTATTGGGCCTCGGCATACCATTTCCAGTGGGCCTTGCACTTCGGGCAGAATTCTTCTTCTCGTGAACTGGGCACATGCATCAACATGGTGGAATCGGTGCCATATGAGCACATAAACTACTCGTTGCCAAATATTTATAGGATGATTGACGTGATAAGATGCATGAGAGTTTGGAGGGAAAAGAATGACCTCGGGCCAGCCCGATACTCAATCTGATCGGACTGAAAAGCCCGACTCAGAACCCTATACGAATGAACATCGGGCTAGCCCACCTTAGCCAAAATCTACATCCGGTCCAGTATGGACGATCCTCCTCATCCGGCCCCATGCCTGACCCAAAACCTAAAGGCCTGCCGAAAGAACCTAACCAATCATCGTGCAAGTTCACCAGCCTTAACTTTGCCTCTGGAACGTCGTTGCATTCGTCTCGCCTCTCAAATCATTCAACCATCGATTGCAAAACAACAAGCTGTCAAAATCCTAGCGTGATGAAGGCCAAGCGGATTGCCACACAACTTATCTTCGTTCTTGCACTCGACCTCCTGGACAAACTTGAGCTTAGGTTCTCTACATTACCCATCTCAACAGGACAATGTTTATATGGTACCTCTAATATCGCAAGACACATGGCTTGTTTCTTTTGTTGAAAGTTGGCTAGAAAATGGCCCAAATCACTGTTCATAATTTTATTCACCCACTATTCTCCATTCTCCAATCGTGTTCTCAACAAGGCCATTCTTTCGACGAGAAAGTTAGGGCAGAAAAAAATTTGGTGGCTCTACGTTGGCAGCAAAATTCTCACGCTTGTTTCGCTGGAAACCCCGCGGATTACGCTTGAGAATCTCCATTTTTACTGTTCACATTCCTCTCTCCTTCCTACCCGCGAATCGCAGCGTGCGGTTTGTTTGTTTAATTTTTTTGCTTTTGCTAACCGCGTCCAACTTTTATCCTATTAGGGAGAAATGCATAGTGATGTCGAGAAATGCACATAAATTGCAATTTGTTTTGTTCTATTACTGAGAAATGCACTGTAACACCGGTTAAATAAATAGGTTAGTGTAACAGTTGTAATTAACCTATTTAATTAATATAGTAATAGTTACTTAAATAATTTAATTAATTACAACTATTAATTAAATTAAATAGGTTAATTAAATAAGTTAAAAATAATTTAGTAATAGTAGTGTTACGACCTAAAGATCGTGATAGTCCGACCTTCCATCCCAGACCGCCTAAATACCCCGCCGGCTCGTCCCTCCCTCTGGAAGGGCGGTCGACCCAGCGACAGGGTGCTCCACACCCGAACGATAGAGGGCCACAGGGCCCCTGTCGATTCTAGAGTCTGACGCGACTATGGGAACGGCGCACTCTGCCTCGGCCGCTGATAGCCCGTGACGACCTCTGGTGAGCTAAGGGGGCCAAGCTACGGTGACGGGCCGAGCTAAGGGGGGCGAGCTACGGTGACGGGCCGAGCTAAGGGGGGCGAGCTACGGTGACCGGCCGAGCTAAGGGGACGGGGCGAGCTAAGCGGGCCGAGCTACGGTGACGGGCCTAGCTAAGGGGGCCGAGCTACGGTAACAGCCCGAGCTAAGGGGACGGGGCGAGCTAAGGGGGCCGAGCTACGGTGACGGGCCGAGCTAAGGGGGCCGAACTACGGTGACGAGCTACGGTGATGAACTTAGGTGGCCGAGCTACGGTGACGGACCGAGCTAAGGGGGCCGAGCTACGGTGACGAGCTACGTGACTGATCTTTGGCACATTGGACACGACAAACAATCTAGTACAAGGACGCTACTGACACTATCGCCGCCCGACCATCTGACAAAGCACCCCCTGGCCGCTGTGCCCCCTGACACTTAATGCTTTCGGCCCTGACACCCTGACACTTAATGCTTTCGGCCCTGACACCCTGACACTTAATGCTTTCGGCCCTGACACCCAGACACTTAATGCCCTGACACCCTGACACCCTGACACCCTGACAAAAGTACCCCGGACCGCTGCACCGTCTGACAAAAGCGTGGCAGGCACTCCTGTTCCTGACATCCTCGTCCGAAGCTTCCGCTGACAGCAGGGCCAGCTCAGCACGTCGGGTCAGCATGCCAGGTCAGCCCTACCGAACCGCCTCCCTTCAGGTATAAATACCCCCTCACTTCTTACGGTGAAGGGGGGAGAAAATTCACTCTCAATCTCCTTATTCACACACAAGAGGCAAGAGCAAAGGTCGTCCACATCTTTGTTCTTCTACTCATAGCTCGTCACGTACGGTCGACTCACTCTCAGTCCGACCTGCGTGCCTAGCCCCCGCTTTAAGTCCTATTACTGACTTAGGCATCGGAGAGGCTAAGGGTTGGACCCCAACCCGGCCTTTCTGACGAGTTTCTCCTTGCGCAGGTTAGCTCGTCATCACCAGTCGTGCTCGCCCTCAACCTAGGCAGTTCGGCCCCTTCTCTGCATCCGGTCGGATTCGATTCCGTGGTATGCTCCAATGACAAGCTTAGCTGCATCACCCCTCTAATCACCTGTCAAATAGCCTACCATAATCCCTTCCTTAACATAACCACCGTGCCCTTGGTTCCCCCTAATACACATTCAATGTACGCGAGTTCTACCCCGCAACAATTGGCGTCGTCTGTGGGAACGAAGGGTCACACCCATGTCAAATACCATACCAATCACCGAGACCCTGACTAAGGGTTGGACCCCAACCCCACGATCAAGTGAAGACCTCCGGGGCAGCTCGTCAGCTCGCCACCCAAACTGGAGGGGGAAACGCGGGGGAGGCTTTGGCCACTATGTACCCGCTATCTCGAAGACCTCCAGGGCAGCTCGTCAGCTCGCCATCCAAACTGGAGGGGCAAAATGCGGGGGAGGCTTCGGCCGCTCTGTACCCGCGATCAAGTGAAGACCTCCGGGGCAGCTTGTCAGCTCGCCACCCAAACTGGAGGGGGAAATGCGGGGGAGGCTTTGGCCACTATGTACCCGCGATCAAGTGAAGACCTCCGGGGTAGCTCGTCAGCTCGCCACCTAAACTGGAGGGGGAAATGCGGGGGAGGCTTTGGCCACTCTGTACCCGCGATCAAGTGAAGACCTCCAGGGCAGCTCGTCAGCTCGCCACCCAAACTGGAGGGGGAAATGCGGGGGAGGCTTTGGCCACTATGTACCCGCGATCTTGAAGACCTCCAGGGCAGCTCGTCAGCTCGCCATCCAAACTGGGGGGCAAAATGCGGGGGAGGCTTTGGCCACTCTGTACCCGCTATCTTGCGGACCTTCGGGGCAGCTCGTCAGCTCGCCACCCAAACTGGAGGGGCAAAATGCGGGGGAGGCTTCGGCCGCTCTGTACCCGCGATCAAGCGAAGACCTCCAGGGCAGCTCGTCAGCTCGCCATCCATACTGGAGGGGCAAAATGCGTGGGAGGCTTTGGCCACTCTGTACCCGCTATCTTGCAGACCAACGGGGCAGCTCGTCAGCTCGCCACCTAAACTGGAGGGGGAAATGCGGGGGAGGCTTTGGCAACTATGTACCCGCGATCAAGTGAAGACCTCTGGGGCAGCTCGTCAGCTCGCCACCCAAACTGGAGGGGGAAATGCGGGGGAGGCTTTGGCCACTATGTACCCGCGATCTCGAAGACCTCCAGGGCAGCTCGTCAGCCCGCCACCCAAACTGGAGGGGCAAAATGCGGGGGAGGCTTTGGCCACTCTGTACCCGCTATCTTGCAGACCTTCGGGGCAGCTCGTCAGCTCGCCACCCAAACTGGAGGGGGAAATACGGGGGAGGCTTTGGCCACTCTGTACCCGCGATCAAGTGAAGACCTACGGGGCAGCTCGTCAGCTCGCCACCTAAACTGGAGGGGGAAATGCGGGGGAGGCTTTGGCCACTATGTACCCGCGATCAAGTGAAGACCTCCAGGGCAGCTCGTCAGCTCGCCACCCAAACTGGAGGGGGAAATGCGGGGGAGGCTTTGGCCACTATGTACCCGCGATCTCGAAGACCTCCAGGGCAGCTCGTCAGCCCGCCACCCAAACTGGAGGGGCAAAATGCGGGGGAGGCTTTGGCCACTCTGTACCCGCTATCTTGCAGACCTTCAGGGCAGCTCGTCAGCTCGCCACCCAAACTGGAGGGGGAAATACGGGGGAGGCTTTGGCCACTCTGTACCCGCGATCAAGTGAAGACCTCCGGGGCAGCTCGTCAGCTCGCCACCCAAACTGGAGGGGGAAATGCGGGGGAGGCTTCGGCCACTATGTACCCGCGATCTTGAAGACTTCCAGGGCAGCTCGTCAGCTCGCCATCCAAACTGGAGGGGCAAAATGCGGGGGAGGCTTTGGCCACTCTGTAACCGCTATCTTGCAGACCTTCTGGGCAGCTCGTCAGCTCGCCGCCCAAACTGGAGGGGCAAAATGTGGGGGAGGCTTCGGCCGCTCCGTACCCGCGATCAAGTGAAGACCTCCGGGGCAGCTCGTCAGCTCGCCACCTAAACTGGAGGGGGAAATGCGGGGGAGGCTTTGGCCACTATGTACCCGCGATCAAGTGAAGACCTCCGGGGCAGCTCGTTAGCTCGCCACCCAAACTGGAGGGGGAAACGCGGGGGAGGCTTTGGCCACTATGTACCCGCTATCTCAAAGACCTCCAGGGCAGCTCGTCAGCTCGCCATCCAAACTGGAGGGGCAAAATGCGGAGGAGGCTTCGGTCGCTCTGTACCCGCGATCAAGTGAAGACCTCCGGGGCAGCTTGTCAGCTCGCCACCCAAACTGGAGGGGGAAATGCGGGGGAGGCTTTGGCCACTATGTACCCGCGATCAAGTGAAGACCTCCGGGGTAGCTCGTCAGCTCGCCATCCAAACTGGAGGGGCAAAATGCGTGGGAGGCTTTGGCCACTCTGTACCCGCTATCTTGCAGACCTTCGGGGCAGCTCGTCAGATCGCCACCCAAACTGGAGGGGGAAATGCGGGGGAGGCTTTGGCCACTATGTACCCGCGATCAAGTGAAGACCTCCGGGGCAGCTCGTCAGCTCGCCACCCAAACTGGAGGGGGAAATGCGGGGGAGGCTTTGGCCACTATGTACCCGTGATCTCGAAGACCTCCAGGGCAGCTCGTCAGCTCGCCACCCAAACTGGAGGGGGAAATGCGGGGGAGGCTTTGGCCACTATGTACCCGCGATCTCGAAGCCCTCCAGGGCAGCTCGTCAGCTCGCCACCCAAACTGGAGGGGCAAAATGCGGGGGAGGCTTTGGCCACTCTGTACCCGCTATCTTGCAAACCTTCGGGGCAGCTCGTCAGCTCACCACCCAAACTGGAGGGGCAAAATGCGGGGGAGGCTTTGGCCACTCTGTACCCGCTATCTTGCTGACCTTCAGGGCAGCTCGTCAGCTCACCACCCAAACTGGAGGGGGAAATATGAGGGAGGCTTCGGCCGCTCTGTACCCGCGATCTTGAAGACCTCTGAGGCAAGCCTAAAACGCTTCGCCTCCCAAACTGGCGAAAAAGGGCACGGCCGAGCTACGACTCCCTCCCCCCTACGAAGACTCTGGGGTTGGATCTGTCCCTGCCACCCAAACCAGAGAAGGGCACGGGCCGAGCTACGCGCTCGTTCCCCCTCATGTAAAGACTCCGGGGTAGGTAGACCCAACGTGCTATTC
Source organism: Scilla litardierei (assembly GCA_030789695.1). Classification (NCBI taxonomy): domain Eukaryota; kingdom Viridiplantae; phylum Streptophyta; class Magnoliopsida; order Asparagales; family Asparagaceae; genus Scilla; species Scilla litardierei. The sequence continues at coordinate 136,350,153 of CM061140.1, read as the reverse complement.
CCAGGAGGGAAGGTGATACGTCATCCGCGTCGAGCCGGGCTTCCAACTCGAGCCCGGATGACGAGGGCAATTGTTACGACCTAAAGATCGTGATAGTCCGACCTTCCATCCCAGACCGCCTAAATACCCCGCCGGCTCGTCCCTCCCTCTGGAAGGGCGGTCGACCCAGCGACAGGGTGCTCCACACCCGAACGATAGAGGGCCACATGGCGCCTGTCGATTCTATAGTCTGACGCGACTATGGGAACGGCGCACTCTGCCTCAGCCGCTGATAGCCCGTGACGACCTCTGGTGAGCTAAGGGGGCCGAGCTACGGTGACGGGCCGAGCTAAGCGGGGCGAGCTACGGTGACGGGCCGAGCTAAGGGGGGCGAGCTACGGTGACCGGCCGAGCTAAGGGGACGGGGCGAGCTAAGCGGGCCGAGCTACGGTGACAGGCCTAGCTAAGGGGGCCGAGCTACGGTAACAGGCCGAGCTAAGGGGACGGGGCGAGCTAAGGGGGCCGAGCTACGGTGACGGGCCGAGCTAAGGGGGCCGAACTACGGTGACGAGCTACGGTGATGAACTTAGGTGGCCGAGCTACGGTGACGGGCCGAGCTAAGGGGGCCGAGCTACGGTGACGAGCTACGTGACTGATCTTTGGCACATTGGACACGACAAACAATCTAGTACAAGGACGCTACTGACACTATCGCCGCCTGACCATCTGACAAAGCACCCCCTGGCCGCTGTGCCCCCTGACACTTAATGCTTTCGGCCCTGACACCCTGACACTTAATGTTTTCGGCCCTGACACCCTGACACTTAATGCTTTCGGCCCTGACACCCTGACACTTAATGCTTTCGGCCCTGACACCCTGACACTTAATGCCCTGACACCCTGACACCCTGACACCCTGACAAAAGCACCCCGGACCGCTGCACCATCTGACAAAAGCGTGGCAGGCACTCCTGTTCCTGACATCCTCGTCCGAAGCTTCCGCTGACAGCAGGGCCAGCTCAGCACATCGGGTCAGCATGCCAGGTCAGCCCTACCGAACCGCCTCCCTTCAGGTATAAATACCCCCTCACTTCTTACGGTGAAGGGGGGAGAAAATTCACTCTCAATCTCCTTATTCACACACAAGAGGCAAGAGCAAAGGTCGTCCACATCTTTGTTCTTCTACTCATAGCTCTTCACGTACGGTCGACTCACTCTCAGTCCGACCTGCGTGCCTAGCCCCCGCTTTAAGTCCTATTACTGACTTAGGCATCGGAGAGGCTAAGGGTTGGACCCCAACCCGGCCTTTCTGACGAGTTTCTCCTTGCGTAGGTTAGCTCGTCATCACCAGTCGTGCTCGCCCTCAACCTAGGCAGTTCGGCCCCTTCTCTGCATCCGGTCGGATTCGATTCCGTGGTCTGCTCCAATGACAAGCTTAGCTGCATCACCCCTCTAATCACCTGTCAAATAGCCTACCATAATCCCTTCCTTAACATAACCACCGTGCCCTTGGTTCCCCCTAATACAAATTCATTGTACGCGAGTTCCCCGCAACAAGTAGTAATTAATTATTGTAATTAATTAATTAAGTAACAATATATGCATTCATTTTTTGTCTCATTAGGGAGAAACGAACAGTAACTGCGTTCGTTTTTTGTCCCATTAGCTAGCAACGAACCATAAATGCGTACAAACAATGACCAATTAATTTAAACCAAGGTTTAATTAAATAATGTAAAGTAACTAAATTAGGATAATTACAAGTAATTTATTATTTCAACCCCGTGGGCCACACATCAAATTTTGACATGAAATTTTCGAAACCAAAGAAACACAAGAGGTTTTGTGGGCCCCACATAAAATTTTCAAAGAAACTTTCCAACCAACTTTCTAACTAAAAGACAAAACCAAACTTTCCTCACATCAAGATTTACAACAAGAAACAGCCCCTTAATCCATGCCACGACGATCTTCTAGCTTCTGACAATTGTCACAATGTGTTGCATGCGAAGTGCATGTGAGCTTAACCGGATCCTAGAAATAGGCAAGCTCCAGATGTTGATTAACATATTTAGGCCCTGTTTGTTTGTGTTTAAGTTGGGGTGAAAGTTGGGGAATTACACTGTTCATTCCCTATTCCTCTACTGTTCACTCGTTTCAACTCCAACTATCTCACGCGTGTTCGTTTGGGTTTATGTGGGAAGCTGGGAATCTAGTCCTAGCTGGCAATGGAAGCCAGCAACCCAACAATCCCCGTAAACAGCGGGGATTACAGCCGATGCCTCTGACAATGCGGGCCCACTTCCTATCGCTCTCCACAAAATTCACAGCGAAGCAAAGGTTTTAATTTTTTTATTGCCATCGCGAACAAAAAAGCGGGCCCACGCCCTCTCTCTCCCCACAAAAGTCCAAGCGAAGCAACTCAGTTTTACCTTTTTTTAATTCCATCGCGAACACTGTGCATGGGGAATGCACAGTGTTCGCGATTTAATTTGCTATTCGCACAATTTTATTTAGAAACAGGTACTCATTTATTTTTTTAATAATAAAATTCGTGGACCCCACCTCCAACTTTCACAACAACATTCACAACTCACTTTCACTCAAAAAACACAATAAAGTTGTGTGGGCCCCACAAAAAATTCTAACATCCACATTCACAACCCCACTTTCACCCAAAAAACACAATACTCTACTTTCACAACACTATTCACTCATTTGAACAAACTCCAACTTCAACACAAACGAACAGCCCCTTAGCCGACCATGATAAAATTGCAACCTGTCAGCTCAAGGGGATAGGAAAAATATCTATAATGAGTTCCAAGATGAAATATAAAAGAAGCAAAATTGCTTGAGTATCAAAAATATCTGCACAGTTTGCTTCTCTTGCCAAGCCAAGCAGTGAGGCTGCAATGACGAACAAGGCCGTCCGATCATCGTCGACTTGGACTGCAAATGGAAGCCCAACTACGTTCGTGGCCGGAACAACAAGGCTGCCACGCCACAGCTTTGTGCTTTCAACAAATGCCTCGTCGTCCAAGTCTTCCACATGCCCAGCAACCACAATTCCTCGGTCACTAGCTCAATAGCTTCCTCATTGATAACAACTTCATTTCATCGGAGTTGGGATCAGAGATGACGTAGCAAAGTTCACTAGTGCTATAACTGGGAGGACCTTGATGTGCGGTGCAGAAATTATCTAGGCATCGGATGAGACGAGCACAATATTGTTTTTTTATTCAAATCCCATGTGGAAGGTTTCCCAGGCGACTCGGTCAAGTAGCATGCTACTCGATCGAGTTGCAGGTGCAGCAAAAAACAGAGAGTTGTGGAGTGGTTTTCCCACGACTCGAGTGACCTCCTACTCGGTCGAGTAGCTTGCTACTCGGTCGAGCCGCAGAAGGATTTTGAAGATCGCAGAAACCTGAGAGCTTGTTGTTAGAAGAGAACTCTGCAGGGAATACCGACTCGGGCCGAGTAGCTATGCTACTCGACCGAGTCGACTCGACTCCACCCAGCGACAGAAGCAGCACGTGTCAGCTCGGTCGAGCAGCTCGGGCTGCCGACCGACTCGGGCCGAGTTTGTGCGGGCCCAGCCCAGAGAAGGATCAGCCAGATCTTGTTTTATCAGGTTTTGGGGGATTGTATTTAAACCTAACTATTGTTTTAGCCTAGGTTAAGCCTCTATTGGATTATTAGAGTTTGGGAGAGCCTCTAGCCACCACTTGGAGATTATTTAGGGTTTTGGAGTTCTTGAGAAAAGGTGAGGTTTTTCCTTTTCTATTCCTCTATTGTTTTCATCTTCCTTGAGTGGATTAGTGAGGGCTTGTGCGGTTTGACAAGTTATTACTCACATGAGAGGAAGCGAGATTGTAATCATAGTTTGATGGATCTCTCTAATAGTGGAATTGTCTCGGAATGCTGGATGTAGGTTGTTTACAACCGAACCAGGGTAAATTTTATTGTGTTTTCGATTGATTGTTTTGTTGCTTTGATTCATTTGCTACTTTCTATTGCAAGGTCAAATTGGGACTTTGTTGGATGAATTGGGGTCATTGCTAGCCCTATATTTCTGATCAACATTTAGTGTTGCTATTTTTCACGTGGATCCTAAGGGCGTCCGTTTGCGCCGGTGGTTTTATTCCCAACAAGTGGTATCAGAGCTTGTGGTTCATTTGTAAAGAAAGTTAGTGGCGAATGAAAGATGATGTCTTTGGCACTTTGAACATTGAGAAGTTCACCGGCCGGAATGATTTTTTGATCTGGCAGACGAAGGTGAAGAATGTTCTTATGCAGACGGGATGTTATCAGATCGTATTCGATGTATCGAATATAGATAAGGAGGTGAAGGAATCCTCTAAGGTAGAGATGGAGAGGAAGGCATACAACACGATTCAGTTGTTGTTATCAGATAATGTTCTGAGGAAAGTCTTAGATGAGGCTACGACATCTGACATGTGGAAGAAGCTTGAGGGACTATATATGAAGAAATCCTTCATGAGTCGCCTATATTTTCTTCAGCAGCTGTATACTCTCAAGATGAAGTCTGGATCAGCGGTGAAGGATCACATGGATGAATTGAACAGGATTGTGCTGGAGTTGCGTGGTATGTATGTGAAGATTGAGGATGAACATCAAGCGGTTATCTTACTGTGTTCATTGCCTGAGGAGTATAATCACTTTGTTCGGTCGATGTTTTACAACCGAACTACTCTCACCGTGGAAGAGGTGAAGGCAGCGGTTCACACAGAGCATCTATGTGGTAAGGTTCAAGGTAGAGATCATGTGAGTAACTGTGAGGAGGCATTGCATGTGAGGGGTCGACAGGAAAGGAGAGGAGGCTTTAGGAAGAACAATGACCGCTCCAAGTCGAGACATTCGCAGGATAGGTTTGCAAACATCACATGTTACAATTGCCAGAAGAAGGGTCATTAGTCGAGCCATTGCCCTAACAAGGTTAGGAAGAAAGGAAAGGAAACCGAGAAGGATTTCGGTTCGGTATCTTTAGGGATTGATGGGGAGCAGGTCCATGATGAAGGTAGAGTTACCGAGATGTTTGCCGCAGGTATTGCAGGAGAAGCAAATTTGGCATGGCTCATGGACAGTGGATGCTCGTACCATATGACTCCTCATAGGAGTTGGTTCTCGATATACCGTTCCAAGGAGGATGTGGGTTCAATTCTCAAGGGGAACAATGCAGTGTGTAAAACTGCGGGTATTGGAACCGTTCGGATAAAGATGCATGATGGCATAGTGCGCACACTTGCCGATGTGAGGCATGTCCCAGATCTGCAGAAGAGCCTAATCTCCATAGGTGTATTAGACAATGCTGGATGTAAGTCGGTCTTTGAAAAGGACCAACTTCGAGTTTCGAAAGGAGCCATGGTTGTGATGAAGGGAAAGAAGGTGGGAAACCTATATGCCCTTCAAGGTACCACAGTTGAAGGTGAAGCAGACGTAAGCACTACGACCTCAGTTCCCGGAGATTCAGCCAAGTTATGGCATTACCATTTGGGTCATCCATGTGACAAGACGATCGATGTACTCCGAAGAAGAAAGCTGATTGAAGCCTCGAATGAGAGTGTAGAATTCTGTGAATCCTGTGTGTACGGAAAGAAGACAAAGCTGCAGTTCAACACATGGAAGCTTACTAGCAGAGGACCACTTGACTATGTACACACCGATGTGTGGGGTCCGTGCTCGGGTCCGTGCTCAAAGCCGTCAAGAGGGGGGAGCTAGGTATTTTGTCTTGTTCATTGATGACTACTCTCGCAAAGTCTGGATGTACTTAAT